>JANAVB010002794.1:7742989-8105489 GCA_029216955.1 Iris pallida | reverse complement strand
GTACGAAGGACTAGGCATACGAATATGTCAGCCGCATGCATACGAAGAATACTCTAATATATGGAATCCTCGTACACATATATAAGTTGTACTAATAAAATCATAGGCCAATCACAAACAATCTACATCTCATCCATAGAACACAGAAATAAAGCAATAGTCCAAATATAATAAAATAAAAGAGTCAAAAGATATATGGCCGGGTGGAAACAAATCTAATACCAAACATCTATAAAAAGTAGTCTGAGATAACTGGAGTCTAACCTCCTAAAATAAAAAAATAAAAATAAAAGATGTCCACCACAATGTAGCAAGTCATGACTAATAAACTAGATCTCGGAAGGCGATACCTCATCGACTTAGAAAGATGTATCCAGTGCAGAGCCGTACTCTCGGTGAAAGTCCTGGTCATCTAAGCCTGGAGAGATCACCAGGTCCTCAGAGTGACTAACAAGATACAAGAAAACAACAGGCCATGTAAACTGTGAAATAAAATAAAGATGCTTGCAATAGGGTGCCTAACCATTTTACTATAAATATGCAGTTAAGAACAAACCTTCAACGCAAAAGCCTTCTGGCTATAAATGGGATCTGCATAGTCCCCACTTGGGCACCAGGGGCCTAAGAGCATAATGTTCTATAAACGTCAGTGGCCAACCTGAGAGGGTAATCTCACACCCTATCGCTAGCGGAGTTTCCAGGTTACAGCAAGAAAAAGTACAATAGTGGTCCATATGTTAAGAAACTGTTCTCCCCACCCCATGCTTAATAATGTCATCTTCATTTCATATAAACTTCTAATAACTGCCAAGTCTACTAATCATGCAATATCTATTGGCAGTTATACCTTAATCGTCGCACGTCTCATACGTATCGGTAGCCAGTCAACTACACGAGTCTGTGACCTACATGTGAAGCATAACTCGTGATAAAGCAAGTGTCAAGGCCATATGAGATATACCAATATCTCATTTCAATGGGTGGTCATCTAGTACTAAGTCATTATGAATAAAATAAACAAAATCCATAAAATGACTGTGCAATCGCTCGCACCTAAGTATGACCTGGACGCATAGTGTAATAGTGATATACAATATTTAAATAAACTAAATAAAATAATAGAATATAATAACAATAAATGAACAAAATATAGTGGCAAGGTATCTTGTCCGGAGGTGGTGTGCAGAAATAGCAAGGTCACTCATATCGTCAGAAACAAATAACAGTGAAAGTCAACTCCCGCAAACGTCCTCGGATGCTGAAATAAATATTACGAACGTTTTTGGTATAAAAGAAATGTCAAAGGTCACCTACCTATAAATCCAATTCTGGGCACAGAAAAAAATCATATTTTCGGGCCAAACTGGTATCCGCCGTTGGACCCTCTTTGCACCAAAAAGCGTGCAATACCTACGGTATCTAAAGTCATCAAATTATATGTATACGAGTCTGGTTTGATGATACAAACTTAACTATATGTCCAAAGTTGGATTCCGGTGAGCCGTGCACAAATTTGCACGTTGGATCGGGTCACAGGCCTGCCAAAATAGCGTTCCGGCCGGCCTTCTCAGAATCGGACCAAACTTGGCTCACAGGACAAGAAAAATGACACAAGTCCAGTGGCGTAAGTTTTTTCTCAAGATAAAAAAAGTGCAAGAAGTTATAGACTAGTTTGCAAAGGGGCCGATACGGGGTATCTCAACCGATATGCCTCGATGTCATCGCACATACATGACAAAATCGACTTCTGTTGAATCCCACACGTCCGAAAAGTCGATACGCACCTTCTGATACTTTCGGTTTGCGACCACATAGCCCGATTTGTCGGGGTGCACGACATATCATAATTTTTTCTAAATTTTCTATTGTTTTGAAAACATTTTTTTGTCAATTTTGGGAGATCGATTTCTCGACGCACAGTCGACGAAAACCAATTCTGTAAAAAGGGTCTCAAAGCCTTATAGGTTGTATACAAGGGTGTTTAAGTAGTTTCCTAAAATTTCTATCTGTCTGTTAAAAAATCTCCTTCTAAATAGGGTTCCCAAACCATTTTTTACAGTTTTGTGGCAAGTTTTTTGTCGATGTTCCCATCGAATTCCTGGAGAATCTAGGCAGTTACAATTAAATCTAATTGAAGCATTATGCAGATGGTTATATTGTCTATATGCCAAAATTGATAAATCAGAAATTGATCGCGTGTATTGCAAAAATAATCAAACGAAAATAAGGTACCTGCTATCGACTTGTCATATTCGTAACAGAGTGCTTTCTGTTTTCCAAGTCATCGGTGGCCACTCAGGTGGTCGGCGGGGTGCGCAGAGGCGTCGGGGTTGCGCGGGAGTCGAAGGCTTGGGTTGGCGAGATGTATCGAAGGATTTGGAAGAAAGAAACTTATGCGGTAGTCAAGTGTTTATATATGTAGATGTGTATGAGTTCTTGATTGATTGGGATTGGGTATTTGATTTAGATTGGGCTTAATCGGTAGAGAATCCAGTAAGGGTTACCTCGGATAAGATTTGATTGAATTCGAAGGAGGTTTGAATGGGATTTAGCGAATAAAAATTTAAAAAAACTCAAAGTCTATGTTCGTGAGTGAGTGAGGGGTCGGGCTGTTGGAAAAGAGGAACAATGTCGCTGAAATAGTTTAGTTTATGTTTTATTTTCCTAAAGATACAGACACACTTCCGGCGAGTGCTTTGTGGTTTCTCCGACTGGCGTTGTCGGCCACTCCCGGCGGTGGGTAGTCTCCCTAGGTGGTCAGGTAAGGATCTGTCGTGCTCCGCCCTCCTCGGTTGGTTCGTGATGGCTCCCCGGTGCGGCTCTCCTTCTTCTCCGACGGGTTCTCTTGGCGGCATTTCGGTCCTCTATTTTTGGTGGCTCCCCGGCACGACTCTTCTTCTTCTTCGGCGGGCTCTCTCAACGGCGTGCTTCCTCCTGAAGCGACGGTCTCTCTTCTCCGGGCCTGGCGTACTCCGTCATTCCGCTAGGATGGGGACCCATGGCTGGGTCATCTTCAACCGGCATCTCCCTTCAGTGCACCGTGGCCTTCTCTCCTCGGCCGGGTCTTGCGTCTTGGTCTCCCGACCAGTTGGCTTTGGTTGGACTGGCGGCTCCTCCTCCGGAGCGGCCACTGGGCTGCGGACGGTGGTGCCTCTACCTTGGCAGTCGGCAGACGTCCTCCTCCTTAAAGATGCAACGAGCTTTGCCCCTTCGGTCCCCGGCCAGATCCCACTGCCGGCAGCCGCTCGTGGCCCCTCCTCAGGTTTCGTGCGCCCAATTTTCTGCTCATCTATTTGAATTCGACCCCCCAGCTATTTTGAATTTTGTTTTCCCGCTCACAACTTCCCCCGCTTCGGTTGGCGCTGAGCCTTCCGCGCCATTCCTGCATGAGCGTCCCATTGGCGTACCCTCGCTTGCGCTTGGACCCCCACAACTTTGCGCCATCCTTGCTTCCCTCACAAGCTTGGCGTGTGGTTCGCGCAGGGAGAGCTAGCCTCCCTTTCGGTACGGCCCAGTCCGTGACCGCTTTGTATCTCGCGCCTTACGCCATGATGTTTACCTCTGCGCATTCCACCCACTTACAGCCCAACTTGGCTGGGCATTTGGCTGGTGCAGGGCCTCTGCCCACTACTGCGCCACCTGCACTTCCCTCCGGTGCATCCTTTGCTCCTGCGCCATCTATGGCGGCCTCCTACAAGGCACAATGCTCGACTGTACAAATCCCCTCCGTGCTCGGCAATGGTGTGCCACCCGTTCTTTCCTATGCTGATTTGGTTAGGCCAGACCAAAAATCTTAGAACTCCTCGATTATCCCTGACATGGACCTCCCTAAACTCGAGTTCTCCTCGACAGACGCTCAAGACATTCTGGTGCCTTTCACCACCGAAGAAGTATCCTCGTTGTCGGATATGTTCTCCTTTACTTTTGTCCTAAAATTTTCGACCGGATGCCCGAAGATCTCTTCTGTCCAAGAAGTGGTGGCCAGCTGGGGGCTATAGTCTCTCTTTACAGGGTAGCTCCGATGGACCCCAAACACATCCTCATACACCTCTCCTTTGAAGTGGATCATACGACTGTCCGGACTAGGGGAACCAAAAGTATTGACTCCCACGTCATGAAAATCGTCAAGTAGTCCAAGGACTTCAACACGAAGGAAGACTTGCCAATAGTTTTTGTTTGGGTCACCCTCCATAACCCACCGCTCATATGCTTTGTCCCGGCAGCGATGAAGAGAATTTTCAACTCCTTCAGAACCTTCGTGGCCATGGTGGAGGAAATCCCCAACCTATCTAAAGCCAATTATGCCAGAATTTGTATGGAGCTCGATATATCGAAGGATCTCCCCAACTCCATCCAAATCTCGCTTGGAAACAAGATGCATACTCAATAAATCATCTATTATAATAATATTATCTACTGCAAACACTGCCACATGAGAGGCCACTCTACGAACCTCTGCTTTAGAGCACACCCGGAGCTAAAGAAGAAAATTATACTTAAGGATGACCCTATCCGCAAGACTAGACAAAGTCTAAAACTCCTGCTCCTATCTCTACCAAATTCCCACCTGGGTTTCAATGCTAGTGCGAGGAACTCCCATAGTCAAGAACAATCCCAGAGGAGTGACACCTCACATATCAAAACCCCTGCCCTAAACCTCACCAACAAATTCGATATCCTCACAACGGATCACAATGAAGACTGTCAGGAGGCAGATAACTCTGAAGACACCCAAGAGGATGTCCTCCTCACGGACCTCACAGATAATTATCAGGTGACGATTAACCATCAGGAAGCCAATAATTCTGTAGAGGCCGCAGGGATCGAGGTCAGCAATCAGAGACATGAACACACATCAGAAACGAACAGCATTGGGATGATAACAGCTGGGGTGGAGACTCATCTAGGGTCGTTCAATGACGGCCCTCAACCAGTGGATCTGGAAGCCTGCTCTAACCCTCACAAAGGAGCATATATTCACGCGGTCCTCCTGGCCAACATAGGCCAAGGACTAGTGGCCAGGATACAACAAGCGATTGACGCCAGTATCGCGAGTCCAGAAAATTATTTTAGAGTTTTGGCTGAAATAGAAGGAGAGTTTTACCTGCATCCAACAGCCGATCCTGTCGACATCAGAAAGGATAGAAGCGCCAAGGAGTCCGGAAAGGATGAAGCCACTACCAAAAAATTAACCAAAAGAAGTGCGAAAGAGGCCACGGTCATGATCACTAGATCGATCGCAAAACTCACCAACTCTTCCCTACCCAGCCACCTAAATTATTAACATCCTTTCTTGGAATGTCTGGGGCCTTGCGAACAAACCGACCTTGAGAAGATTAAAATATCTCAAGAGAATCCATAAAATTGATATCCTCGTGATCATCGAACCTAAAATCCCTCCCAAGAAACTCAAGTACATTCAGTTGCAGTTAGGATTTTCCTCTGCTATCGCCGGTTGTCACAACACCAGGATCCTCTTTGCGACAGACGTGAAGTACGACATCATCCACGACTCTAGACAGGCGCTTTCGTGCTGGGTTAAGCACCCCACGCTTCAGTCTCGGTCGCTCTTGTCCGTGGTTGACGACAGCTGTGAGATCTTCGAGCACAAACAGCTGTGGAATTCTTTGATCGACACTCATCAACATCACATCAACCTTCCCTGGCTTTGCGTCGATGATTTTAACACCGTCACTTGCAGGAAAGAGAAGTCGGAAGGCGGACCCCCTCCCCCGGTCAGTGATGTCCGACTTCACTAACTTGCATTGGTCTGACCTTGACCTGAATTCCTGGCTCACTTACCTCAATACCATAGAATCGGACCACTCCCCGCTCCTCATCGAGATCAGCAGAATTGCTAATTAGCCCAAGAAATGTTTTTGCTTCCCCGATCTGTGGAGTCATCACCCACAGTTTAGGGACATTGTTTCAGAGGCTTGGAGAGGTCATGGTGCTCTACATCCTCTAGAACGCGTGGCCACCAACCTCAAAGCTAACAGGACTGCCCTCTCTATTTGGATCAAGGAAGCCTATGGCGATATTTTCCAAGCTGTCCGCATCGCGAAGGATGATGTTTCCTGTGCTGAGATTCTGTACGCCCGCGAAGGCTCTCCCTCGGCCCGTGTGTCTCTCAACATCACCAGAGCGCTCTTGAAGTTCCACCTTAAAGTTGAGGTAGAATTCTGAAAACAGAAAGCCAGGCTGACCTGGGATATCGAGGAAGACAAGAACACGAGCTATTTCCACTCTTGCGTTAAGGGGCGTAGACAACAACTCAACCTCCACCAGATAACTGATGAGAGCGGTTGCATTCTCAAAGTCCAACAAGATATTCAATCGGCCGCTGCGACTTTCTATATCCAGTTGTTCATCAAAAAAGTTATCCATAAGGATGAGGCATTTCTAGCGGCGATCCCTTGTTTGATAGAAGATAGTGACAGCATCGAACTGCAGCTACTGCCCTCCGAGCTAGAAGTCAAAGACGCCGTGTGGGCTCTGAAAGAGCATAGAGCTCCTGGTCCGGATGGATTCACTGTCGTCTTCTTCAGATCCCGCTGGGATATCATCAAGATGGATATTCACGAGACAGTCACCGCCTTCTTCCAAGGAGCCAGGTACCCAAAATCGATATCCAGTGCCAATCTGATCCTGATCCCCAAGAAAGACAACCCGGAGACCTTCAAAGATTTTTTCCCTTTGAGTTTGTGCACCTTCACTAACAAAATTATCTCTAAGATTATAGCCAACCGCATGACTAGGCTACTTCCCAAGATTATATCTGAATAGCAAAGTGGATTCGTCCTTAGGCATAATATCATAGACAACATCCTATTGGCTCAAGAGATGATCACCTGCATAAAATTTCCGTCCAGGGGAGGGAACATTGCCATTAAGTTGGATATGAAAAAGGCGTACGATAGGCTCGATTGGCAATTTATGATCTGGGTGTTCAGGGCCTTCAGGTTTTCGGAGACTTGGATTGACATTGTTTGGAGATCGATCAGTAACTCGTGGTTTTCTACAGTTGTCAATGGTAAAGCAGAGGGCTTTTTCAAATCAAGTCATGGAGTCAGACAAGGAGACCCTTTATCATCCACCTTCTTCATCATAGCTGCCAAAGTGCTGAGCAGAAATCTGAACAAAATGGTTGGCACCCCCCGTTTCCAGCATTTCTACACCACTAGCGGCTGTCGATCATCACCGACCTGGCCTACGCCAACGACATTCTCATCTTCGCTTTCGGAGACGTCGGGTCCGTCAAGGGGGTTAACAACACGCTTCAGCGATACACCAGATGCTCTGGTCAGCGTGTCAACCCTAATACGAGTGTTATTTACGTCTACTATTCAGCAGATAGAGATCACAATTCTATTTTCACCAATATCATACCCCCTTTCTTCTATTTATGGTGCCCGCTGGTGTACATCATATATAATATAGGTCTTTTCGACGGGTTGGTAGGCAAAATTAGGAAAAAGATTGAAGGATGGCACAACACGATCCTATCGCCCGGTGGGAAGATGATTCTGATCCATCACGTACTTTCTTCCATCCTGATTTACACACTGGCTACTTGCTCTCTCCCTAAGAAGGTCCTCACCTACTTAGAAAACCTTTTTGCCAACTTCTTCTGGGGTCACTACAACGGAAAGGACAAGCATCATTGGACCAGTTGGGGTACTATGGCCAGACCTATGACCGAGGATGGCCTCAGATTCTGCAGGTTGGACCATGTTGTCGACGCTTGTTCGATGAAGTTATGGTGGAAGCTTCGAAAGAGCCGCTCCATTTGGGCCCATTTTATGACGGCTAGATATTTCAGGAACACTCACCCGACTGTCGCTTCCTTCAACAGCAGATCCTCTGCTTCCTGGCATCGTATCCTGATTGGATGGCGTCTAGCTGAGCCATTGGTTCGTCTCTAGCTGGCCTCGGGCAAATCGTCTATATTCAACGAAAGATGGTCCTGAGACGCCCTTCTTCTCCAGCTTCTGGGTGCCTCCGCTAATAGTGAGATAAGAGATCCGTGGGATAGTGCTAGGGTGTGGAACTGGAAGAGGATCCGATTTTGGAACGACGAGGATGCTGCTGGTGTTTTAGCCGCCTCCGGTTTGGCAGTCGGGATGGATCCAGACTCGCTGAGGTGGTCTCTGAAGGCCAACGGCTCATTCTCTTTAGCATCCTCGAGGAGTACAGTTCGTGGTTATAGGGCCTTTCTAGCAGTCTTGCATCCCCAAAAAATGGTTCACCCTGATTTGGAGAGCGTTTCGCAAGAAACTTTCAACTGACGATGCCCTCACCACCATTAGCGTCAGCTTAGCATCAATATGTCATTGTTGCACGGTACGTCAGACCGAAACTGTTGACCACATTCTCTCTTCTGGAGACCTGACTTTGAGGGTGTGGACCAGGTTCTCCAACTGTTGCCTTCAGGACCAGGTTGTTGGGGGCTTCAACGATCTTCTAGCCACCTGGGGTGGAGCCTCGCACGGCCACCAGATCGTTGCAGTCGCCATCACGTTATTCTTTTGGAAGAATTGCAACAAGTACAGATATGAAGGGCACAAATATACCTCTATGAGGTCTGCAGACAGATTCACAAGGCTACCAGACTCTGCAAGCACGTCCAGGAGGGATTATGGAACTCACTGAGCAGCTGACTTAGGTTTTTGTCTGAAGTTTTATCGTTGAGTGGATGCTTGTCCCCCTGCTCTTTTTCTTTTCAGTTCTTTTCTGTTTTTAGCATACTTGTAAAGGCTACGACATTTTGCGCCTTTTATATGAATATATGATATAGATTTTCCAAAAAAATAAAATAAAATAATATATATATATATATATATATATATATATATATATATATATATATATATATATATATATATATATATATATATATATATATGTATTTGGAACAACCGCTATATCATATATTCATGTAAGAGGCGCTAAATGCCGAAGCCTTTACAAGTAAGCCCAAATAAAACAAAAACAGAAAGAATGAGCAGGGAGGCTAACTCCTGCTCGTCGGTAAACCGCCTTGGACAAAACATCAGATCAACTATTCCTGGTAATATATATATATATATATATATATATATATATATATATATATATATATATATATATATATATAATATATTTCAAAAGAACCACCTTTTATTCATAGTGAACCAAAACTCATGTACATGACCAAAAACCATCCTTCCTACTAGAACCTCCCAGCTAGTGTGTACACCTGATAGTAGCCTTAGAGACTTGTCTATGGATTTCCTTCACGAGCAACTCCTTCGAGAGCTTGTGTCCTTCGTAGCGCCATTTGTTACGGTTTTTCCATAACACCCAGATAATCGCCCCGACTCCTATCTGTCGTCGATGAAGATGCTTCCCCCGCCACCACTTTTGCAATCTCTGTAGCAATGACGAACTCCTTCCCTTAATCTGAAAGTCATTCTGCATTAGGAATCATACATCCCTAGCCAACTCTCCTGAGTTAAAAATATGCTCCATGGATTCAACCGAGCTAAGAACACAATAATGGCACTTAGAGGCCATGCTGTATCCTATACTCATGATGTGCTCGTCTGTAGGAAGTTTCTGATGAAGCACCAGCCACAACAGGATTGACCATTTATAGGGTATACATGTACCCCATATATGAATGAAGGATGGATTGAGCGGCCATTGTCTCCGAGAAATATCTCACGCAGAGGCGAGTGTGAACCTACTCGACACCCTTCGCCAATGCATCCCCATCCCATCTTGTAGTATAAACTGATCAGCCATCTCTCACCCTGCCAGTAGCCACTTCCAAACATGTGAAGGGTTTGACGTGATCATCACCTCAGTCGGGTTTGCCTGAGAATAATATTTCGACATAAAAAATTGAACCCAAAGGCTCTCCTGCATTCTGAATTTCTACCATAATTTGATTGTGAAAGCCTTCATAATATCCTCCAATATCTTGATTCCCAAACCACCCTCCGACTTAGTTTGAGCAACTGCATCCCATCCCAACCACTTTCTTTTGGGGGATCCATTGCTCGAGCCCCAAAAGAAGGTACTGAACATAGCCTCCATGCGCTTCAGGACTGAACACGGGGGATTACACGCAGCCAGCGTGTACACGGGTATTGAAGTTAGCACAGATTTAAGAAGAACTAATTTTCCCCCAGGTGATAAGATTTTGTTATGCCAGCCATCAACTCTTGCCCGAACCTTGTTGAGAAGTTCGTCGTACATATCTGCATTTCTATGACCTGCTGCCATAGGGCACCCGAGATATGTAAAGGGTGGTGAACCAATGACAAACCCCGTTCGATCATCCAGCTCAGCGATTCGGTCAGGATGAGTCATCTCCGAGACATAGAGTGAAGTCTTAGCTACATTAAGTTTTTGCCCAGACGCATCTTCATATCTACGCAGAGTTTCCTGAACCAATGAAATTGATCGTAAATCACCTGCTGAAAACAATAACACATCATCAGCATATGATAAGTGAGGAATAGGCATGCATCCTCAAGGAGAAATGAACGGGGTGAACCCTTCAGTGGACGGCAAGAGCTGCAAACTTCGGGAAAGAGCCTCAGCTGCTAGGATGAACAATGCTGGAGATAGGGGATCACCCTGACGAACTCCTCTGAATGCCTGAAAGTATCCCGTCGATTCCCCATTGATAAGCGGAGAAAACCATACATTGTTCTGCAATCTTAATACCATGTCTACCCATTTGTTATGAAACCCAAATCTCCGCAATACCTTGAGTAGAAATCTCCAATCAACGCGATCATAAGCCTTCATCATGTCCAACTTTATAGCAACATTGCCTCTCCAATGCTTCTTGTTCATCTTAGCCACTATTTTTTGGGCTAGGATGATATTATCAACAATTTCTCGGCCTCTGACAAAGCCACTCTGTTCGGGAGAGATAAGCTTGGGAAGTAGAGGAGCCAGTCTAATAGCAAGGGTCTTTGAGATGATTTTGTTTAAGACAGAACACAAACTAATGGGTCGATAATCCGAGAAGCATTTTGGCTGTTTGATCTTGGGTATCAACACCAATGATGTGTTCGTAATAGCCCGGGGTAGAGAGAAGCCATCAAAGAACATACCCACAACCTCGGTTACATCATCACCGATAATCTCCCAACAGCTCAGGAAGAACTTCACAGTGAACCCATCGGGTCCCGATGTACTATTCAAATCCAAGGATTTAATAGTGTCAAATAGCTCCTGCTTTTCCGGAAAGGCTATGAGATGATCATTCTCATCATCCTCGACCAAGCATGGGATCACGGAGAGTAATTCATCATCTTCTTTGATCTCCCCTCGCTGATACAATGCCGAATAGAATTCAACTGCATAAGATTGAATCTAGGATTTATCAGTCAATAATATATCATTAGGAGTAGAGATCGAATGTACGGAGAGCCTTCTTTTTGTAGTTGATACATTCATGAAAGTACGCCGAATTCTTATCCCCTTCCAAGTCCCATTTCATCCGAGACTTTTGCCTCCAATAATCCTCCTCAATACGAACTCGTTGTTTGAGTAATGCAGTAGCCTGCGAAAGAGCAACTTTATTCTCCTCTGAGCCATCCGCTTCGTAAACTAATTCAGCAGCAAGGACCTTATCCTTTGCTTCCTGCACTACTTGAAATAGATCCCCGAATGTAGCTCGACTCCACTTAGACAATGCCTTCCTGCATGCATCCAAGCGAAGAGCAACCTTCGTGAGACCATGGTGATGATCCACTGAATGCCAAGCTCCCTGAATCAGCTACAAAAATTCATCATGCTTAGTCCAGAAATCTAAAAATCTGAATGGCTTACGAACACCTTGCTGCTGTGCCAATATATATATATATATATATATATATATATATATATATATATAATATAATATATATATATATATATATATATATATATATATATATATTTGGAACAATCGCTATATCATATATTCATGTAAGAGGCGCAAAATGTCGAAGCCTTTACAAATAAGCCAAAGTAAAACAAAAATAGAAAGGAGTAGGGAGGCTAACTCCTGCTCGTAGGCAAACCGCCTCGGACAAAACATCAGATCAACTGTTTCTGGTTTTCCAGAAACCCACCCAGACGTGCTGGCAGTGACTGCTAGTCTTATGAATCTGTCTGAAGACTTCTTGAATCAGTTGGTCGGAAGTGTACTGGTTCCCCTTATATCTTATTTTGTTCCGATTATTCCAGATGATCCACGTGATGGCAGCGGCAGCGATCTGGTGGTCGTACGAAGCATTGCCCCAGGCAGCAAGGAGATCATTGATGCCCCCAATGTCCATGTCCGAAAGGTAAAGGTTAGTGAACCTGATCCACACTGCCATGGCTTGGTCTCCAAGCAAAATAATATGATCGACTATTTCTACTTGTCTCTCCGGACAGCAATGGCACGCCGAAGCTAAACTGAATCCAAAGGTGGCGAGGGCGTCATCTGTAGGAAGTTTTCTGTGAAGCGCTCGCCAGATCAGGAAAGACCATTTCTTGGGGATGCAAGACTGCCAGAACACCCCAACGATAGGAGAAGGAGTGCCAATGCCGCGGATCGCTCGACCCGCAGAAGCAAGAGGGAATGATCTGTTAGACGTCAAGGACCACCGCAGTGAGTCGCGATCCATACCGATTACCAAACCCGATTCAGTAATGGCTACGACCGCCTCCTTTCCGATCCAGTCCGAGATTCGCTCCCGATTCCATTCTCCCTCGCTATCCATACTGTTCCACAACTCTCTAATAACAGCAACACCTGGGGCCTCTGGGTTGGAGGAAAGAAGGGTATCTCCAGTCCACCTTTCAAAAAATATAGGCAATTCTTTCGATCCCAACTGGAGACGGATCAAAGGTTCGGCAAGATGCCTACCATTCAGGATGCGTCGCCAAGAAGTAGAGGATCTGTTGTTGAAGGAGACAGTAGACGGGTGTGAGTGATTGAAGTATCTGGCCTTCATGAATCGAGCCCACATAGAGCTGTACTGACGGAGCTTCCACCACATCTTCATAAATCAGGGATCGACAATGTGAGCTTGCCTACCGAATCCCAGGCCACCCTCATCCGTAGGTCTAGCCATGGTGTCCCAGCTGGCCCAATAATGCTTATCCTTGCCGTCGTAGTGGCCCCATAAGAAGTTGGCGAAGATGTTTTCAATAATGGTGATGACCTTCTTCGGGGGTGAGCAAGCGGCCAGGGTATGAGACTCGTCTCACAGTATCGGTATTTATATACGGATACGTATTTTGCAGTGTATTTCGTATTTTTTTGGTTTTCGGAATACTTTAAAAATTTTCCAAAATTATAGGTTTTCTTCTTGATCACCATACCGCCAGTATATCAGTGTATACCGACGGCATACCGCCCGGACATATTTTCTACACTTTAGATATTTTCGATTTCAGATATTTTGTGAATATTATTTCTGATATTTTCGTAAATAGTGTTTCGGATATTTTCATGAATAGTATTTAGATATTTTCGTAAATAGTGTAGATGCACCCTATTATCCAATGGATATTTGGTTTTGTTTGAATGGCCATGATTGACCTAGACCTTGACATGGATCACCATCCGATGGTCAAGATTAATTTCCCATTCTATATATACCCTTTTACTTTCTCTCTCCATCCTCTTTTCACTCTTTCTTCCTTCCTTCTTCACTTTCATTTTTCTTCCTCAAGTGCTTAGGAAGGCTTGGCCTTGAGGTCTAGAGTGTGGTTTCATACCCCTCTTGGTGGTGGAGTAGAAGATTAGGCTTGAAGCTTAACCTAGCCAAGTACATCTTGCCAATTTTATGAACAATATTGTTTTTATTGTCATTTTTGTTTTTTTTGGTATTAAATGCTTAGAATTGTTCTAAACTCATTTTGTTAAGAATGTTTTCCTTGTGATTCTCGTCTATATGCATGTTTCTAAATTTGGTTAGAACTAGGATTTGATTTTCTGTTAAAATCCAATATTGACTTAGTTGAAAACTCGGTATCAAGAGTGATAATGGTGTTACCATCATGGATCTTGGTCACATATGCATATATGAGGCCCTCACCAAGCTTGTATACATAGATTTTGAGTTTGGTTGAAATCGGAATCCATTTCGGTTTCCCGAGAACCTATTTTTTGAGTATTTTGAGGTATTGATCAATCAAATCTTTGAATTTGTCAAAATTAATTCTCCCATGTTGTAGGGAATTAAATTTCATGCGATTTTGACTATTGAAAATCTGAATTTTAATTTGAAACAAAGTTTTTATGGCCTAAACAAGTTTTGAGTTTTCAAGAATCAATTTTCTGTGACGGTTCGAAAAATTCGTTGGAAATCTGCGGAAATCTGTCGAAAAATCTGAACTTTCACCACTAAACTTGCTGTGACACTTCGAAAAATCTGCAGTAATCACTACAAAAAAAGGCTTTTAGCGACGGCGGTATCCATCGCTAAAAGTCGTTTTTCCGTCGCTAAAGCCAAATAGCGACATATCAGCGACGGAAACGGTTTGTCGGGAAATCACGTGTCGCTAATTTTAATCAGTCGCTAGTTTGTCGGAAATAGCGACTGATTAGTGACGGATTTAGCGACACACTATTTATTACAAAATGTGACGTATTAGCGGCGAAAATTCCGTCGCTACTTTTACCGACTAACTACGGATGGGTCCGCGGCGTATTCCAGGATTAATGTTGTGACGGTATAGCGACAGAAAAGTACATGGCTAAAGTGTTTCCAATACGCTATTGGTATCGGACATGCTTATAGCGACGAACCGGTTATGTCGCTATTCCGTCGCTATACTTTAAATCTATATTTTCTAGAACCTTAGCGACGGAATGTTCCAGATATTCCGTCGCTTTTCCGTCGCAATACTGCAATTTTTCAGATATTCCGTCGTTGTTCCGTCGTTGTCCCTCGGTAAATAGAATTTTGTGTGTCTATATTTGTGTTTCCTGCACTCCACATCCATTTTGACAGTTACACACACAATATACAGTCATATAAACAGTTTTCAATACAGATATATAAACAGTTACACACATACCAAAAAGTTTACAAATAATTTCCAAATACACACATACCAAAAATGTTCCAAATTGTTCCCAAATACAAACAGTTTTCAAACAATATCTACGTCGATGGCGGCGGAGGAGGCGGCGGGTGGGTGTAGCTACCCAGCACATTTCACAATACGTCTTCGAAATCCTCCCGAGACAGAGGAACTCTCGAAATCGGTGCTGGATCCGTCGGTGTTGCAGCCGGAGGTGTTGTAGTCGGATGTGCTGGAGTCTGTAGCGGAGCTGAATTGACCGAAGTCTGAACCTCCGGACCCGCAGTCGGAGCCGAAACGATCGGTACTATAGGTGTCGGAGCAGAAGCTCCTGCAATACCGTATTTGTAATTTTGTAAATCCCATAATATATGGGTAATAGTGACCTGGTCGTAGACGGCAACACCAATGGTGGAAAGTACTGGTACAGGTGGAGGTGGAGGTGGAGCTATGGAAACGACGGACGACTGGGATGCAAACGATCAAATACCGTATATGCTGCCGCCTTTCTCTACTCCGACCGTATCTACCCATAGTTTGTTCCTATCCGTCGGCTGGCTAGGTCCAGCCCCCTCACCTCCCTCACCCCCCTCACCGACCCGACTCTCAAACTCCTCCTATATTATATAAACATAAATAAATTTAGAATTAATATAAAGACTCATAGTAATGTACCGATACCGATATTAATACTCATAGTAATGGGCCGATACCGATACTCATACTCATATAGTAATAGATCGATACCGATACTCACATAGGAATGGCCCGATACCGTACTCTGAGTATCGGACCATTCCTATTAGTATCGGTATCGCAATCAAAATCGGTATCGGCCTATTACTATATGAGTATGGGGTACCGATATCGATACTCGTAGTCCGATCATCTATAATTATAAAAATGTAATACATATAAAGAATAAGAAAACTTACATAAGCTTTGGCTGCCCGCTCATCTACGAGCTTCCCATCGCTCTTGCGCTTGTGGGTATGCGCAAAGACTGTGGGGAAGTCGACGGTGTTCGAATCTCCGCCTTACCCGGCGACCTCCTCGCGCTTGTACAATTAAACATAAATTAATACTCATTTTGTAGAGTTTAAAACTTAAAAATTTGACAATTTAATAGAATACTCACCAATCGGTGCATGTGCTCCGAATACGGGATCGAACAACCCGTGTGCTGACTAGCCTTAGCACGGACAGCCTTCGCCTTCTCAGACTTGGCCAGATAGGTCGGGGTCTCTATTTTCTTCTTCATCTCCGCCCAGAAATCCGCTTTGAGCCACTCCTTGCATCTATGTTCTAATCCACTACCTCTCAGGCTCTCAAGCGCCTTCTGGTCGTGGATCATGTCACGTATCCTTTTGCTAGATATGATCTTGTAGCACCTCCGGATGGCCTGGTCCCTATGCTCCGACCACCAGTATGACGCCTTTAAATAAGATAAACGCACATGAATGAACAAATTTTTGATACATATTGTCAAGAAAGACCATTATACATACCTTCAGCGCGTCAAGCCAAACGAACCGCATCTCCGCCGGGATGTCGCCGAAGTTTAGGTACGACCCATGAAAATTACGACGAATCAAGTCGCCTAGATTTCGCCCGTCACGGATCAAAAAAAACATGAGATAAGAAAACAATGTACGACATCAGCTACTATGAAGAATATATGAATAAATATATAAATTTATAATAAACTAAAATACATATACTTACGTCTGCCCATCGGCCCACAGCTCCGGAAGATGGACTTCGGCTGGGCACTCCGGTAACGTCGGAGGATCTCCTACGCGTCGTATGTAGACTCCACGCTCGACCACCAAGTCCATATAGGGATTGGCCGCAATGGGAGCGGCCGTAGGGGTAGAAGCGGCCGGAGTGGTCGTAGGAGTAGTCGTCGGAGCAGTCGTCGGAGTATTGGCCGAAGGAGTAGCTCCCCCGATCGATGAACAGGCCGCGCCCGAAGATAACCCATCATGGACATCTAGGAACTCATCTTCGTCGACAGGTGGATGGCCTGGACGCTCCAAATGAGCCGGACGTGAGCCAGACCCATGCTGCAAACGTCCACATCTGCCTCCCACCATAGGCAAATCTGAATCACGTCCACGTCCACGTCCACGTCCGCCTTCCGCCATAGGCAAATCTAAAAATGCATATATAATACATATATTTTCAATTCTGTATACTTCACACTTGCTATATGTAACCGAGATATGCATATTTTTTTGATACATAAAACCTAACTACTAATACATACATATTCCCTTCCTGTCTGAGACTCTGTCCTTGGATAAGCCCTCATACGTATACTGCCCCCTGAGCCTGATACTCAGTCCTAACTCGACTCCTAGACACACACACCCTGACACATGATACTATCTAATTTTTTACACTTTCTTAACCTGGATACTATCAAATAATTTTTTACCCTCTTTGATCCCCCTCTATTTTTCTGTTTCTTATTCGACTCTCTCATATGATATCCATCTCAACCAAAGAGTAGAGAAGTGTGAAAATATTAATATTAACCAAGGATCGATATCGAAATCGGTATCATCATGAATCTCATGTCTTGTTCTACTAGAGCATAATATAAAACCAAACGTGTGAATCAGAGCTTTACATTCTAATATTATGAATGTGAAGCTCTGCTTCATGTTTGGTTTTATATTATGCTTTGTTAGAATAAGCTATGAGATTCATGGTGATACTGATTTCGATAGTGATCCTTGGTTAATATTAATATTTTCACACTTCTCCACGCTTTGGTTGAGATGTATATCATATGATGCATAATAGGATGCCTCATGACCCGAATGAGAAGAAGGAGAGTAGGGAGGCTCACTCTATACACTCATCCGCCTACGATATACACCCTATACACTCTTACTTATGCAAGCCTTTTGAGGTAATCAGTATTATACTAGATTTTCAAAAAAATCTCTCTCTGATAGGCCCAAAAGACTTGGCATAAGTAAATTTAATTTTCAACACTTACCTATCTACTACTAAGATATCTTATATATATCCTTCTAGGATACTCACTCTATACCGATATCTTAAATTTGATTTTCAACACTTACCTACCGCCTAGACACCGCCTAGACGCCTAAGCGGTCAATATCGATACTCATAAAAATAGTCTGATACCGATACCGATACCCAGAGGGTACATTGATACAACAATTGTTCTCATACAATATATACAGCCTTATTAACAAATACACAATTGTTCAAATACAACATTTATTCAAATAAAGTTGCTTCATCGGAGATCGCGGGCTGCTCATCATAGTTTGTGTGTATAATCATTTGAATGTTTCATCTTGTTGATTCAATAAAGTATTTATTCTATTGTCCCGTAGAGCATGTCGATTTCGACAGAACCATGTAAAATAATACATGTTTATGATTTATTATTGTTACTATTAGTTTCGTTAATTATTCTTCTTATTTTACTAATTCCTTCTTGGTATTTTTATTTTTATTCTATCGTTATTGTTTGTCCATACAGATTTCCAACATAGATGTCTTCAATAATAGAAAAAATCTTAATGCTTGTATGGGTACACTCAACAGTGCATGCGGCTTATATTTTGGTGACAGTTTAGTCAGGATATGTTAAATACACTAAGGCCTCGTTTGGTTCGCAGAAAGGGAAGGAAATCATTCTTTGCTCTTTTTTATGGGCATGGTATACTACAATTTCATCAATTTTCCTTTCAAGTATTTGGAAATGCCATGAATATATAGTTAGAATAAATGCATAATATTGGAAGGGAAAGTGAATCCTTGGGGTGAGTGGGGGAACCATTCCTTCCTATTTTACTTTCATTTTAGAACCATTTTTCTTTCCTGCTCCTTTCCCCTTGACATCCAAACACGGAAAATGATAGAATTTTCTTTCCCAATGTCCTGATTTCGCTAACCAAAAGTGGCCAATAGCTCATAATGTATGCGGTCAACCCCGACCGGCATCATCTCTAATGGCACGTGCTCCTCTCGCTTCCCAAGGCGAGTTCATACCTCGACCTGCTTCCGGAGGATAAGTCGGCTTCCGAAGTTGATCCTATCTCTAATTCTGACATGGGCACAAACAAAGTTGACTTGGGAACGACCACTATAAGAATAACATAAAACCCGTTCATCATTCCTCCAATGAATTGCTTGTTGGATACTAAAATTTGTTGGATCTAAATTTTCAACAATAACATGAAATTTGTTGGATCTAAATTTGTTGGACGTATGCACAGTTACTATAGGAAAAACATGAAATGTGTTGGACCTAAATTTTCAAATTTTATTGGATACTGAAATTTGTTTACACATTCACAAATCGACATGGTTGGACGAATATGACACGAAGATAAGGACATTTGAAACTTGGCTTTTGTTTACGAAAAATTATTATAAATTTGACTTTACAAATCCTTGATATTTAACAAGTATTGTATTTACATCCAAGTCCTAATTGTCCTGGTTAACGTTTGAAAGTAAGGGGGTGCCAAGAAGGCAATTTCTTTTTATCTTTTTGATAAGCTTAAGAAATACTTGAACTTACCTCGGTATTTACTTCTTGAATTATAGGTTTAGCATTTCGTAGAACAAAAAACAACAAACTAGTGGTGTAAAGCTTTAGCCTGAAATTGTAAAGTATATATAACTTGAGTAGCCAATTAATTACGAGTACTGATGTCCTGTCCATATAAGTATTAATCTATATATGTAGTGTACGTAACTCGTACAGGAGTGCCCTAGAAGCAGGTAATTTGTTGCAACAACAATACATGTAGAGAATACGTGTAAAAAATATAGAGAATACAACATTTCTATCAGAAGGTTGCTACGTCTTCAAGTACCAAATATGGAACAAAGACCAAGAGATAAAATGTATGAAGAACTATAAAATGGAACAAAGACCTAGAGATATTATGAGGAAATGGTTTATTAGGATTTGCTAAGAAGTTGTTAAGGGGGTCTTCAAGATAGAGAAGAACTGTAAAATGGAAGAAAGACCTAGAGATAAAATGTATAACATAAAATTAGATATTTATGGCAAATTGGACGCAAAAACAATAAAAAAAATTATGAAAAATTAACTAATATGAATTTATAAAAATGACTTTAATATAAAATATAAGAATAATAATATTAGAAATATCGAAATTTGGAATGGTGTGTGGGTGCGTCGGATCTCAGTCCTAGGATTTTATTTTCGAGATCCAACTAGGCGATCACGATAGAGGTGGAGAATAAGACAAGATAGATCAACTCTAGAAATTTGGCATAGCACGGTACGAATTCAAAAGTAGGTTATCAATTCATTCTTCAAAATTTTATCGAATAAGTTCTAAATTTACAAATTATTTGTATACTCTCAAGAAACCAAAAGGAGATATAGCCAATCTCTAAAGACTTATCCTAAGATAATTAAAAACCCTAGCCAACTCAAAAAGATAAAGATAGGTTAATCCTAACAAAGAAAAATATAGACTAAAAAGTCAAATTGGTTTCCCATTAGAGTGGCTTCGTCGGATATCGCGAGCTGCTCATCGTAGTTTGTGTTTATAATCACTTGAATGTTTCTTGTTGTTGATTTAATAAAGTATTTGTTCTATTGTCCCGTGGAGCATGTCGATTTCGACAGAACCATGTAAAATAATACATGTTTTTGATTCAAATGATTATACACACAAACCCCTCGCCCCTAATCGAAACCTAGTCGAAACCTAATCGAAACCTAGTCGAAACCCCTTGCCCATAATCGAAACCCTAAAAAGCAAAAAAAAATGCAAAAATCCAAAAATTAGGGGAAACATGAAAGGGAGAGGAGGAAAAAAGAGTACCTGAAGGGGGGTCACCGGAGGGGGGGTCGCCGGAGGGAGGGTCGACGGAGGGGGGGATGTCGGAGGGGTCGGGTGATCGGTGAAAAGACGGGGGAAGAGAGTAGAATTTGGTTAAAAATTTTCATAATGAAAATAATACCCTTTCTTTCGATTTTTATTGAAACGTAGCGACGGATTCTGCCGTCGCTAGTACGTCGTTAGACATTATCCGTCGCTACCATGTCGCTAGTTAATCGCTAAAGTTATGATATATTTTAAAAAACTAGGTCGTCGCCTATCAGTCGCCTTTCAGTCGCTAATAGGCGACTGAGTTGTCCGTCGCTAATAATTCAGTCGCTATTTGCCTGTATTTTGGTAGTGAATCTGCGGGATGATCCGGTTAGGCTGTTTTTGTCTATTTTTGCCTGTTTCTGCTCGTTTTTGTCCGTTTTTGATATTTTTTTTGATTGTAATGAATTCTTAACATGATTAAATGACCTTTTATACTTAGAGAATGATTATACACCCTATATACACTTAACACTAGCTTATGTTCATATGTTCTCTATACTCACTATGTATTGCTATGTCCTTCCAGATTTATTGTACTTTACAGTCTATGCCATATCCAATATTTACTTGATAGTGACCCATCGTGGTGCACTCTTGAACATGTCTTTTCCTAACTTTCATGATAGTGGCCTATTATGGCGCACTCTTGATTCTAGTACATGTCTAGCTCCTTGATAGTGGCTCGTCGTAGCGCACTCTTGTCTTGATATTGTAATATCTTGTTATGGCTTGTTGTAGTACAAAATCTTGCTTGTCTTGTCCAGTCTTGCATGTCTTATGTCTAGGATGGATTCTACGGAATGCCACAGCCAGAATCTAACAAGAAAATGTTAAGGACTAAACAACTCGCTTGATTACCTAGATCATTAGAGACTTTCCCGGTTACTTGTTGCCCCTTTGGTCTTGGTCTTATATAAATATATACATGGGATTTGGAGCTATCTGTCATGATGAGCACTCTTCCAGCACACCGTCGAGTAGGGCACTTCTCTAGGACACATGTATCTTACTACAGTGTGTCTGCTATACTTGTTTTTCTTTTGGCTTGGATCATTCAGGTAGCAGCAGGCAGGTAACTGCAATCGAATTTCTCAAACTTGCATGTGTTAGTAATTAGGATTGTGGCAACCCTAGTTAGCTAAAGTATCAAGCCGTACTAATTATTTGGCCGTGATTGATGGATGGAGTCCATTCCTGTCTAGTCTAGTCTTGCTCCAGTTTATCTTATTGCAGTACTTAGCTTTCTGTCATTCCTTATATGCTATTCTTCCTACTACATGCTCGGCTTCACCATATGCTCACATGTCCAGTTTATTCTATGTATTCACTTGCTATCCTTCTTGCATGTTCCAGTTTCCTTTCGTAAACACTGTGGTACTAATTTACTGTTCTAGTCTCGTATACTGTATTATCTTAGAGATGTAATAATTTACATGCTGGTTTTAGTTCATAGTTTGGCTTCCTTTATGGTACTTGTGTAAAACTCCTAAAATTTTACTATATATTTTTTTTATTTGGTACTGATTTAAATTTTTGGTATTTTATGTCACGTAGTTGCATCGTACGTCGCGTACAAAATTTTATTTTTCGTAATTGCTCGACGAGTGCGAATATGTGCGAGCGTACATATTTTTAAAAAAATATTTTTTTCCATTTTTATAGTTTCAAAATAATATATATTAATTACTTTATTTTATAATTATAAAAAAAGGGCGTAAGATATAATTTATGTATAAATTAATTCTTGAAATTATTTATTAATTATCTTAAATTATTTCAAAGGTATTTTTGAAATAGTTCCTATTAATATTTAAATTGATTTTCGAAATTTATTAATATTAATATTTTATTACTCAAAAAGATATTTAAATATTTATTATTTTCGAAATTATTATTATTAGTATTTTTGAAAAATATATTTCAAAATTTTTGTGGCGATTTAAATCTTGATTTGAATTTATGGATTTATTTAAATAGTTAAATATTTAAAATTTGATTTATTCCATTTGATTTTAAACTAAAAAAATTTAATTAGATTTAAATTGGATTTGTATTTGGGTTGGATTTGATTGATTTTAAATTAAGTTGTGAACTATCTATTTTGGATTTAAACTACTCCTAATCCTATCCAAATGGAAATTCCCACATCCTATAAATAGGCAGGTACTCCTCCATATTATTTGTCTCCACAATTCATCTTCCACAAATTCTCCACCACCCATAATAGTGCGTGCATCGTGTCTGTATCCATCCAAAGTCTTATTCCACATTTTACACATACAATTTTCTCCGTGTCGGACAACTCCGACACAATCCACGCAACCATAAACCCTAAACCTAATCCAAATCCTGGGCACTGTCGTGCCGTCTCGATCACAGATCCCAGCCCGTCCTCGGCCATCTCCACACACCAGCTTCCTCGCCATCCCCATCACCAACACCAGCCGACCCTCCTAGACCACCCACGACCAACACCCGACCAAACCGCTACCACCACCAGAACTAGACCCCGACCGCCCATGCCAAACTGACACCACCCTCACAAAACCCCTCGTCGTCGTCTCCAGCAAGGTCACACCACCATAACCCCATAAACAACCACCAACCAGGACATCACCGTCATCGACGTAACCACCACACGAACCTAGCAACTCCACCACACTGCGCCATATTCCCGACCATCCCCGGTGCCTAAAACAACCCCTCACAACCACCAAACACCGCCACCGCGGCAGCCCCAAACCACCACCACCATCAGCAACAGAAAGAAATCTCAAACAAAAAAAACCTAATCCGAAACTCACCTCCGGCCATCCTGACGCCCGCGTCGCCCGACGCTGACGACCGACGCCCCGCTGAACTCTTCCCTCCGTGCCGGCGACCGTCGTTGCGCACAGTGCCTCGTCGGATCTCCACGGGATAGCCCCTCCCTCGAGCAGATCCGGTGCCACCACGGGCCGCGCCACCCAGGAGAACAGCCCTCACCGCGAGCGGGCCACCCATCTCCGCCTCCCTGGCCGCCGTCGTCGAGGCCACCGCCGAGCCTCCGTGCTCAGCAGCCCATGGCTGACCCGCCCCTCTCTGATCTCCCTCTCCCCCTCAAACCCCTTACTCCGCCGCTCCCCGTTCTCCTCCGCCGCTGCGTCGGCCACGCCAACGCCTCCTCCTCGTCCCCTCCGCTCCCGTCTTCTCCTTCCTCTCGATTTTCTTTCTTCTCCACTCCTTTTTCCGCACCCTCCGCGCTGCGTGCGCCTCACCGGCGTCCGACGTCGCGCTGCTTCCCTCTCGCCGAAGCATCCGCCGACGTTCCAGTCGATCGCCCCTCTCCCTCGGCCACATCTCCCCTCTCTCTTTACTCAACGCTCTCTCTCTCTTCAAAGCTTTTGATGGGTTGTGTTTTATGTTATTTTGTTTTATATGGACTGTTGTGAAAGCTTTTGTTGGGTTATGTTGTTTTTATTTTATTTTGTTTTATGTGGACTGCTGTCGTATAGGTATTGATTTTATGTAAGTATTTAGTATAAATAATTTATATTAATGTTATGGTTTTTAAAGGTTATTATTCATTAATAGACCTATTAATTATTTCCTAAATTATTACTGTAGGAAAAAAAGAAGAAGTTTGTATTAGGCACAGTCCTATGTTATTTTCAAATTTGGGTTTATAAGCCCTAAAATATTGTTATGTTATTTTGTATTGTTATGGTTTCTTTTAGTCTAAAAGTTATATTCGATAAAAAGTTAGTTTTTATCATAAAATTGTTTTCCTATAATTTCAAGTAATTACTTTAGTATTTTGAATAAAAGAAATATATAGTTTTTACTTATAATTGATTTTTCAAATATAGTTTTTATTTATAATTGAATTTCAAATATAGTTTCCAAATAAAGGTATTTGAAAAAATATATATATATATATTTTATTTATACGATTCCCTTTGAAAATTAATTCTTAACCACAGTTATTCCAATTGTTCCCTTTCTTCTTGCCTCCCTATATTGTCCCTAGCAAAATTGACTATTCTGGACTCAAGGACACGGTCCGTCCCATCAATTGAGATCATCTTGCGTACTCATGACCTCTACTACTATTATGTGTTAACACAATCATATCGCGCATCAACTGCAACCAACTCAAGCTATTGGACTACTGGAAACATTTCAGAATATTGCACCACGTCAGGAGTCACCCCAGGAAAGTATACCTTGCTAATTAACTGTCCATTATTTATTTTTTGCATTATTTATTTTGTTTCAAATTGTTAGTTTCCTTTGTTATAAACTGTGCGTCCAAGCCACACTTGGGTACATGCGACTCTATTAGTCGTTTTACTTTATGTATGTTAACCTAGTGTTAGCGGACTACCTTCTTGTTGGAGGATATCCTTATATCTCTTTTGGCTGTGACACTCATACTACACGGTTTGAGATATGTTGCTAGGGGCACGACTTATTGACTAGCTATCTCTAAAGTCGTGTGACGGATAGATGATCGTAACTGCTATGACTAGGGTTTTAGAGACTCAAGCAGTTACAAAACTGGACGAGCCATGGACATGATTTGAACAGTGTGGGAAATATTGGGGGAGGACAGTCGCTAGTGCGTATGGGAATCCAAACAGGTAAACCACAGTCTCCGGATGGAACTGTGGCAATTTATTTGCAGATACCCTCTGACGTTTTGGACGTTACGGCCGGATACAGATGACTGGATGCCAGTTACGTACACATAGCCTAAAATCCCACCCATGCGCATGAAAGTTATCCTCTAAATTGCACATTAGGCAGTTAGAATCTCCTTGTATATTTGTGTCTTGGATAGTCTTTTATATATTATTTTATTATTCTGACAGTTCATATTAGCTTGTTCTTTCTGTATCTTGCTACGTCCGTCTGAGGACCTGGTTTATTCCCAAGTGTGTTCATGTCTTCCGCAGGTATCTTAGCCAAGGCCGTGGTCTTTTCCATTCCTTCGAAGACGATTGCGCTTGGTTTGTCTTGCCATTTTATGGATCGATTCTTGTACATTTCTTTTATTGAGATAGTTGGTAGTGGACTTTGTCTCCGCCCAACGATTGTATCATAAATATTCAAGTTAATTTTTATATTATAATTCTTTTTATTGTGGATGAGATTTAGTTTGTCTTGGATTACTGTATTTTACAGCTTATATACATACAAGGCCCTGTACTTTGTATGTATACAGCTGGCATGTCTACGTACTTAGTCATACGTATTTTGGGACTGGGGCGTTACAACTTGCTATTGGGTTCTGACCCCACTGGTTTTATATTGACCAGATTTAGTTGAGGAGCCCGAGGATCTTCCGGACCTTCCACTCGATGGTGACCACCCGGAGCACCAGGGACTTTGAGTGGGTGTTCTTTCTCTTACCCACTCTTTTCTGTACATATTCTTTTGAGGCGTTTAGCCACCGAGCACGTGTTTAGCTCGTGTTTTAGACTTGACATTTGGCCTACGGGCTTAGGCATGATATTATATATCTAGACTGCAGCTAGAGCTGATCATGTATTACTTAGTCTTACTAGTTCTTCATTTTGTATTACTTTCTTCATGATCTTCTATATATTATAGTTTGCGACGCTTTATTATCTTATATGCATGATGGTCATATTTTTGTACCTAACTTCTTATCTGAGACTGAGATATCTAGGATTATGTGACCTAGGATTGACTATTGGTTTGTAGCAGTGACCCCCATCTATACAACTTATACGTTGTTTCGGAGTACTGGAGTACTTTGGTATACGTAGCTGGCATGGTCCATCCCTACTTTCCGGTGTTCTGGTTCTGGGGTTTGACATGGGTTTTAGTGGTGGCCTATACAGGTCTAATTTATCAGATATGTGGGGGTTGCTGGTAGTTATCTCAGTCATAAATTCTTCTCTATTAATATCCTCAATATTACTTTTTACCTCTGATCTTTGACCTGATATCTGCTTTGATCGTTGATCTTTCCTATTCCCTCGACCTAATCCTTGTGTCCTTAAACTTTCAAGGGCACCGTTCCTGGTCCTTCTGATCGACCTATACGGGCTTTGCCGATGGCAGATCAGCGTCCCTTAGTTTTGCCGGTTCAGGAGGAGCATCCTTAGCATTTGGGGCCAGAGTCTAGAATGGACCGAAGGACAGAGTCGCTAGTTCCTCCTGTTCAACCAGCAGTACCAGTTCAGCCAGAACAGCCAGAGGATATTATTCGAGCACTAGTGGATGTTTTAAAAGATTTTATGACGTTGTAGCAGCGTCAGAGTGATGTTCTCACCCATTCTGTCCAGACGACTTTGGAGAGGGGTGGTGGTCAGGTCTACAATTCTGCGAGCAAATTCAAGCGTCTCCATCCCCTGTACTTCTATGGTACAGAGGATGCTATTGCGTCTGATGCGTGGCTTCAGGATACTGAGGCCATTCTGGAGGCGGCAGGGATTCCGGCTAGGGAGCGTGTGGCAGTTGTCAGGTTGCAGCTCTTGGATTTGGCCCATGACTGGTGGACGATTCATGAGGTATCTCTTGTGGTACCGATAGCTTGGACCGATTTTAGCGAGAGGTTTCAGACTCGCTATTTTGATATGGTGTCGCATTATGATATGCAGCAGAGGTTCATTGTCTTGCGGCAGATGAGAAGGACCGTCAACGGCTATGCGGCAGAGTTTAGCAGGCTCAGTCGGTTTGCCCCTTCCTTAGTGGCGACCGAGTTGGACCGGACGAGGAGGTTCCAACAGGGGCTTCGTTTGGAGATCATACTGGAAGTTGAGCAGCATGAGTTCCAGACTTTTGATGTAGTGATGAGGGCGGCTAGGAGGCTTGAGTACACCTCGCAGAGGATCGTTGATAGAGTCGGAGGTCAGAAGAGGCCTCACATTCGGAGGGGATCTTCCTCCCAGTCGTCGGTACTAGCTCCAGCGGTCCGAGCTTTGACGATTGGATCTCCGAGGGGACCGGTTTCGACGGCTTCCTTTTACCAGTCGTCTCAGCCGCGTCCTCAACAGCAGAGGCAGTCTTCCTCAGTTGGTTGTTCCCATTGCGGGAAGGGAGGGCATGTCTTATCAGAGTGTCGTAGGGCACAGGGATTGTGCCTAGCTTATGGAGCACCGGACCAAAAGATAGGGGCTTGTCCCAGGAGGAGTTCGGCTGGATCAGCACCCTTCCAGCCAGCAGTTCAACAGTTTAGGACACCAGCACCGGTTCAGCAGCAGTAGGCCCAGAGGCCATTAACGACGCAGTCTCAACAGTTCCAGCAGTAGAGGCCTCAACAGTATGCTCAGGCTCAGGCTCAGAGACAGAGGGGTCCAGCAACCAGAGTTTAGGGTCAGGCTTTCCTGCTTTCTATGGAGGAGGCACTAGCAGCAGGGGAGGTGGTCGCAGGTACCATTTGTGAAACCTATATTTTTGTAATTAATTATTAATAGTGTTTTAGTGTGATAATTAGTATTTCTAATTATTATTATTATTAAATATTTTTGGGTGCAAATTATTTCAAAATTATTAACAACATGGACTTTTGATTTAGACCCAGACCCGAGTCCGAACCCAGACCCAGGCCTGAGCCAAACCTAATCCCATTTTCTTAAAATTTGATTTTGACTTGGCTAATTATTATTATTAAATAATAATAATAATAATAATATAGTTTGGAACTGGTCCACGAAGGGACCAGCGCTCCCTATTATAACTCCCCTTCTTTCCTCACATCCACACATAACAGCAGACCTTTTCTTCTCCCTCTCTTTTAATTCTCACCACCAACTCTTCTCCCACGTAACTCCCAACCCATCAACTCCCCACGAATTGGTAAAAGCTTTACTATTTCTCTCTCCCTTAATCAACTGCTCACCACACGTTCACCACCCCCACCCTTAATAAACTTCCCACTCTTCCCATTCTCCTCACACAGAAGAATTACTCACAGAAGAGGAAAGAAACTCTCATCTCTTTCTCTCGTACTCTCTTCATCAACTACTCCCTACCAACCTCACCATTCTCCCTCTGTTGGAGAAAACCCTCTCTTCTCCTCCACCTAACACCAAACCCCCAAGCCCTAGCTTCTTCGGCCGACCACCGGAGCCCCGCCCGTAGCCGCGAGCTCCCGAGCTCGGCCGACCACTCCAGCGCGCGGGCCCCCTCCGGCCACTCCCTCCGGCGAGCCCCGACCAGCGCCGAGCTCCCCTCGCGCGATCCCCGCCGTCCAGGACCGCCCCGTGCCAGACCCTCCGGCCGCGCTGCCCCTCTGCGCCGCCGATCCGCCCCGTCGCCGTCCCCTTGTGCGGTCGACCAGCGCTTCCCCGAGCGCCCTTTGGCCCTGTCTCCGCCCCGACAGCGTGCCCTAGCCGCTGTCCCGGCCAACTCCCTTCGGCGAACTCGCCCCAAGCTCGCTGCCATTTGGCGAGTTCCCTGTTTGGTTCTGTCGAGCCCTAGATTCTGGAGTTTACGGCGTTGCGTCGACGACGCTGTTTCCAGCGCTGATTTCGGGAACGTCGCTGATTCTGGATTATTCTATTCTTTCTATTTTTATCATCTGAGAGCTCTAGCCGAGCAACCTGAGGTATAACCCCCTGTCCCGCTATTTTATTATTTTGTCGATGATGAAATGGTCCCCGATTCCCTTTGGGAATTCGGTTTTAGCGACGTCGTAATTTTCGGGACTTTCGGAAAAGTCTTGTGAGTTATTTTAGATTCCCGAAATATTTCGGGAATGGATTTGTGGCATGTTTTAGTTCTCCAGATTTTTTCGGGAATGTTCTGTGATTTGTGGATTTGGAATCGGACTTCCGAAATTATTTCGGGTCGTCCCGATTATGCTGTGGATTGGTTGTGGATATTTTATATATATAAATGCAAGTTTTTCTCTGGTTTGGGACTTGCAGGAAATTATCGGCGCCATTTCCCAGTTTTTGGGTTGACTAAAAACAGAGGAGATGCTGCTCGATTTTTCCGTAAATCCTGAATTTATTTTCAAAATGAATTTAAAATGATTTTCGGAATTTATTCGATATTTGAGTTTTGGGTGACGACCGTAGCGGTCAATGGACCCGGCTAAGTGCAAACGATACCGGCCCCGCCCGGACGTTGAGGCAATTAGCCAAGATGAGGATCGGATCATTATCTGAGACTTACTACTTATCATTATTTTATTATTTATTTCTGTTTACATTTATTTAATATTTTCAGTTTAGGACTAACGTCAGTCTTATCTTATTTCAATTTATGTAAATAAATTGTAATGGGCATAAGCCCAACTGGCTGGTCTGTAACTGTAATAGCTTAGGTTTTCCTGTCATTTTCTGGCTTTTCGTGTTTTATTATTTAATAATTAAAATGATTAAAAAGTATCTTCGTATAAAAAATTAATTAATATTTCTCACCTAAAATTGACAAGTTTATTAATAATTAAAAATCACGAGTTTTCTCACTAAAATAAGAAAATTAGTTTTATATTTATATTTATAGAAAATACTGAGTTTTTCTAAAATAATCTGGCAGCGACGATGTTTTCCAAATTCAAAGTTAAAATGATCATTTTTCCCTCGTATTAAATCAACGCACCAAATAATCGTGTTTTCTGTGTTTGTTAATTAAAAGAATTAAAATTGATTAGGACAAAAAACTAGAGATTGTAACTAGCACATCTAGATATGGGTTGAATATTGTTTCTAAGTCTGGAATCTCAAATGTAGGATTTCGAGGAAGTGTTTGACCTAGTTCCCCGGTACAGACTCTCGATCCAGTCACAATAACCAAGGCAAGTACATTTTGTGTTAGTTTACAATTATTTAGTAATCGTTTTAATACAAGTTTAAACCACGATGCAACACGGAACTCTCTCTGAGAGCACTGACTGTAACTACTGTAACTATTGGGGACTGGGGGAGTAGTGTAATGAGTATGACCACATCCAAAACTGTATACTGACTGTGTTAGCTTACCCCTCATACACACGGGGATAAGCCATATCGTATCAATATGATACAACTGTACAACCCAAGCCGGTCATATTCATTGCCTATTCACATCACAGAAACTGTAACTGTTTTAAAACTGTAACTGCTTAGTTGATTTTCAAAATTGTTTAAAAGTACATGATTCTATTATTATTTCAGTTGTTAAATTAGCATGAATTGTACTTTGCTCCCTCCTGACTGGAGACCCAACATTTTAGGTATCACTGATGAGGCTTTGTTCCGCGATCCCAAGACGAGGATTTCGAGACTGATGCGCTGTTTGCCTAGAGTTTTCTTTTCTTCTTGATGTATGTAGAAAATGGTTTAAGTTTTATCTTTCATTCCATTGTAAAAGTTTAATAAAGTTTTAAATTTCCAAATTTTGAGTTGTGACAAATATTGTGTTGTTGTATGGTTACCTGCTACTGAACAGCTTACTGCCGCCGTCTCAACAACGGTACAGGCTGGGCATGATCCGGTTCGACCCAATTAGTTGGGATCGGGTCGTGACATGTTTTTAGTGGTGGCCCATGCAGGTCAGAACAACAACTTAGGAAAACATATTTAGAAACAATTAGAACATGAATTTGTCACAACATAGGACCGAAATATATTATAAATAAATATTTTTGTTTGATTATAGACTGGTAGGATACCTTGCTTATGTTTGCATCCTAAACCTTCCAGAGAATGACCATTGACAAGACCAATCCTGCTGGCGATGAGGTGTCATCTCCGGATCATACCCCATCTCCTCAACCAAGTCCAGGGTTTATTCCCTCGCAGTTGATTGACCGTCCCCATAATGCATCCAGTAAAGTTTTCACTACACTGGCGATTCCTGCCTCTTCTCAAACTTGCATTTCCTTGGTGGAGTACCCATTCCTGTTGCTCCACCAGTACCAGCAAACACCTCCCAAATGGTTGCCTTATTTCAAGTAATCCTGGAGTTCCAGAAAGCTCAAGATGAAGCCCAGCAGGAACAGATGAATATCACGAGAGAAGATACGAAGAACGTCAATGATGTAGCCTTAGCTATCTTAAACCAAGTTGGAGCGGAACCTCGTCCTAGGAGGGATACCCCTGAATCTAGAAGATATTTGGGTCCCATCAAGTACTCTACTTTCCGGCAGTCTTGTCGTAGGAGGTTATTGGCTTGTGACTACTGCAAGAGGCCTGGTCATCAGGCCGTTAGTTGCCGCAAGAGATTGGGACAATGTTTGGCATATGGATCTGCTGAACATCGGGTAAAGGATTGCTCCTTATCTTTCTATCATACCAGAGTACCTATCCCAGTTACACCTGTTATGCCACAACCTAGGGACTCTCTTCCTATCCAGCAGACCCTGCCTCCTACATGATGCATACTCGAGATTCATAGAAGATGAAGCAGTTGGAGACTGCTCATACAAGAGCCAGAGCCATGAAAATTAGTACCTAGGACTGCTGAATAGCATTATCTATTGTTATAAGAAGTTGTAACATGATGTCCTTAGAGACCTAGGATTCACCATTGACCTAGTCCCCGGCTCTTTTCCTATTTTTAAAGGATGATACAGAGTCAACCAGAAGGAGGCCAAGAAGATGAAGGACCAGATCAATGAAGGCTCTAGGATTTATCCAAGATGGAACTTTACCTATCTTGTTTGTGCCCAGGAAGGATGGAACAACAGATGTGCATCAATTACCAGACACTAAAGAATAAGTACCCTCTGCCCGGATCGAGGATCTGTTTGATCTGTTTGTGTGGAGTTAGGGTGTTTCGAAGTTTGACTTAAGATCTGACTACCATCAAATCAAAGTCAGGAAGGAGGACATTTCCAAGACGGCATTCAACACCAAGTATGGGTAGTTTTCTTTGGTCATGATGTTGGACTGACAAAAGTTCCTGCTGTGTTCATGAATCTCATGAACAGAGTTTTTCATGAGTATTTGAATCAGTTTATCTTCTCCATAGATAACATTCTGATATATTCGAAGACTGAAGAAGAGCATGAAGAACATCTGAGGAAAGTTCTGGAAACTTTGAAGAAAAAGAAGTTTTATGGTAAGTTATCTGAACGTGGATTTTCTTTGATAAGGTAGATTTTTGGTCATGTTGTCAAGAGAAGAAATTTCGATGGAAGATAGCTGCTGTTGAAAAGTGGTATACCCCAAGTTCAATTCGGAAGTTTCTTGAACTTGGCTGGCTACTATCAGAAGTTCGTAAAAGTTTTTGCCAAGATTGCTGAACCGATGACGAAGCTCACTTGAAGGAATGAAGAGTTCATCTGGACGAAAGATTGCCAAGCGGCATTGAGGAGCTGAAGAAGAGATTTACCATTACACCAATCCTTGCGCTACCCGCAGGAACTGGTGGTTTCTCAATTTACAGTAATACCTCTGGAAAATGACTGAGTTGTGTTCTTCAACAATATGGGAAAGTAATTGCTTACACATCTAGGCAACTACAGACTCATGAGAAGAATTATCCCACACCTAATTTGGAATTTGCTGCAATTATCTTTATTTTGAAGCTATGGAAGCATAATTTTTATGGAAAGGGAGTGAAAATATATACGGACTACAAAAGTCTAAAATATGTCTTCACTCAGAAAGAGCTGAATGTTAGACAAAGAAAATGGCTGAAGCTGATGAAGGATTTCAACATCGACCCACTACACCACCCGGGTAAGACTAATGTGATCACAGATGCACTTAGTCGATACCCTATGGCGATGTTTTGACCAAGGAGCAGCACCTGCTAGAAGACTTCGAGAAGCTTGGACTGGATGTTATACTACCTGGAGATAGAAGGACGAAGCTGGATGCTGATTCAGTATTAATGAAGTTCGAGGCCGATGGACAAAATCAAGAGGACGTAGTTTCAAAACGAGGCACTTTGCAGGCTTAGAGATAAAGTGTTGGCAGGAACACTTGAAGGTTTCTAAATTGATCAGCAGTGGAACTCTGAAGAATGGTACGAGGCTTTGTGTATCGGCTGACAAACGGAGGAACGAGTTGATGAAAAAAATGCACCAGTCGCAGTACTCCATATATTCAGGAGCTAATAAGATGTATCGGAATATGCCTCCATTGATTGGTGCTATAAAATGAAGAAGGACAGTTCCAGGTATGGTTTTAGATGTGAATTTGTCAACATGGGGAATTTAGCAAGAGAACAACAAGTTTGTTGCAGCCGCTGGACAATTCGGAGTGGAAGTAGAAGCATATAACAATGAACTTTGAGTAAGGATTGCCTTGTTCCCAAGGAGGGAAGGGCACCAATTGGATTATAGTGGACCGACTGACTAAGTCAGCACACTTTATTCCCTTCAAGATTAGTTTATTCACCGAGAAGTTGGCAGCATTGTACAAAAGGCACCCCTACCGGATTTATGGAGTACAAACCGGCGGACAATCAAAGAAGATAATCCAGACGCTTGAAGATATATTAGATCTTGTGTTTTAGAAATTGGAGGGTCTTGGAGAAGATCATTTAAAATTGGTAGAGTTTCCTTACAACAACTACCAAGTTAGCATCGTCAATCAGTGGAGTTTGAAAGAGGAGATAGCGTCTTTTGTGAAGATTTTCTCCTACCAGAGGAACGATCAGCGTTAGCAGAGCAGGAAAGTTGAGCCAGCTCAGACGCTACATTCCGGATCCGAGTCCCATATTGGATAATTCAGAGCTGAAGATTGGACTCAACCTTTCAGTGCCAGAGAAACCAGTTGCAAGCGTAGTCAGAGGTGAGAAGAAGATCAGATTTTGAGCCATCATTTTTAACTCCTATTCCTTATCTTTTTGTTCTAAACTTGACTGCCGCTGCTAAGTTAGCCTAGTTTTGCAAGCTATTTTATCAAGCTTAATCATGACAGTATTTTATTGGGTGCACCCACTAATATATTGTCTAATCAGGACCGGTGCATGATGGTCTGATCAACCTCGTGTACTTTGGTTCGCTTTTGTATTTTCTACATGGATGATATCATAAATGAAACTTATCCCTAAACCGTCTCATCCACGACTGTTTTAGAAATTCTTATTTTTTGGACCTGAGTTACGGGCGCAGTACCTGTACCTGTTTGATTCTCCTACCTTACTTTAATTTCGAGGACAAAATTTTCTAAGGAGGGAAGATTGTGAAACCCATATTTTTGTAATTAATTATTAATAGTGTTTTAGTGTGATAATTAGTATTTCTAATTATTATTATTATTATTATTAAATATTTTTGGGTGCAAATTATTTCAAAATTATTAACAACATGGACTTTTGATTTAGACCCAAACCCGAGTCCGAACCCAGACCCAGGCCTGAGCCAAACCCAATCCTATTTTCTTAAAATTTGATTTTGACTTGGCTAATTATTATTATTAAAAAATAATAATAATAATAATAATAATAATATGGTTTGGAACTGGTCCACGAAGGGACCAGCGCTCCCTATTATAACTCCCCTTCTTTCCTCACATCCACACATAACAGCAGACCTTTTCTTCTCCCTCTCTTTTAATTCTCACCACCAACTCTTCTCCCACGTAACTCCCAACCCATCAACTCCCCACGAATTGGTAAAAGCTTTACTATTTCTCTCTCCCTTAATCAACTACTCACCACACGTTCACCACCCCCACCCTTAATAAACTCCCCACTCTTCCCATTCTTCTCTCACAGAAGAATTACTCACAGAAGAGGAAAGAAACTCTCATCTCTTTCTCTCGTACTCTCTTCATCAACTACTCCCCACCAACCTCACCATTCTCCCTCTGTTGGAGAAAACCCTCTCTTCTCCTCCACCTAACACCAAACCCCCAAGCCCTAGCTTCTCCGGCCGACCACCGGAGCCCCGCCCGTAGCCGCGAGCTCCCGAGCTCGGCCGACCACTCTAGCGCGCGGGCCCCCTCCGGCCGCTCCCTCCGGCGAGCCTCGACCAGCGCCGAGCTCCCCTCGCGCGCGATCCCCGCCGTCCAGGACCGCCCCGCGCCAGCCCCTCCGGCCGCACTGCCCCTCTGCGCCGCCGATCCGCCCCGTCGCCGTCCCCTTGCGCGGCCGACCAGCACTTCCCCGAGCGCCCTTTGGCCCTGTCTCCGCCCCGACAGCGTGCCCTAGCCGCTGTCCCGGCCAACTCCCTTCGGCGACCTCGCCCCAAGCTCGCTGCCATTTGGCGAGTTCCCTGTTTGGTTCTGTCGAGCCCTAGATTCTGGAGTTTACGGCGTTGCGTCGACGACGCTGTTTCCAGCGCTGATTTTGGGAACGTCGCTGATTCTGGATTATTCTATTCTTTCTATTTTTATCATCTGAGAGCTCTAGCCGAGCAATCTGAGGTATAACCCCCTGTCCCGCTATTTTATTATTTTGTCGATGATGAAATGGTCCCTGATTCCCTTTAGGAATTCGGTTTTAGCGACGTCGTAATTTTCGGGACTTTCGGAAAAGTCCTGTGAGTTATTTTAGATTCTCGAAATATTTCGGGAGTGGATTTATGGTATGTTTTAGTTCTCCAGATTTTTTCGGGAACGTTCTGTGATTTGTGGATTTGGAATCGGACTTCCGAAATTATTTCGGGTCGTCCCGATTATGCTGTGGATTGGTTGTGGATATTTTATATATATAAATGCGGGTTTTTCCCTGGTTTGGGACTTGCAGGAAATTATCGGCACCATTTTCCAGTTTTTGGGTTGACCAAAAACAGAGGAGATGCTGCCCGATTTTTCCGTAAATCCTGAATTTATTTTCAAAATGAATTTAAAATGATTTTCGGAATTTATTCGATATTTGAGTTTTGGGTGACGACCGTATCGGTCAATGGACCCGACTAAGTGCAAACGATACCGGCCCCGCCCGGACGTTGAGGCAATTAGCCAAGATGAGGATCAGATCATTATCTGAGACTTACTACTTATCATTATTTTATTATTTTTTTTTTTACATTTATTTAATATTTTCAGTTTAGGACTAACGTCAGTCTTATCTTATTTCAATTTATGTAAATAAATTGTAATGGGCATAAGCCCAGCTGGTTGGTCTGTAACTGTAATAGCTTAGGTTTTCCTGTCATTTTCTGGCTTTTCGTGTTTTATTATTTAACAATTAAAATGATTAAAAAGTATCTTCGTATGAAAAATTAATTAATATTTCTCACCTAAAATTGATAAGTTTATTAATAATTAAAAATCACGAGTTTTCTCACTAAAATAAGAAAATTAGTTTTATATTTATATTTATAGAAAATACCGAGTTTTTCTAAAATAATCTGGCAGCGACGATGTTTTCCAAATTCAAAGTTAAAATGATCATTTTTCCCTCGTATTAAATCAACGCACCAAATAATCGTATTTTCTGTGTTTGTTAATTAAAAGAATTAAAATTGATTAGGACAAAAAACTAGAGATTGTAACTAGCACATCTAGATATGGGTTGAATATTGTTTCTAAGTCTGGAATCTCAAATGTAGGATTTCGAGGAAGTGTTTGACCTAGTTCCCCGGTACAGACTCTCGATCCAGTCACAATAACCAAGGCAAGTACATTTTGTGTTAGTTTATAATTATTTAGTAATCGTTTTAATGCAAGTTTAAACCACGATGCAACACGGAACTCTCTCTGAGAGCACTGACTGTAACTACTGTAACTATTGGGGACTGGGGGAGTAGTGTAATAAGTATGACCACATCCAAAACTGTATACTGACTGTGTTAGCTTACCCCTCATACACACGGGGATAAGCCATATCGTATCAATATGATACAACTGTACAACCCAAGCCGGTCATATTCATTGCCTATTCACATCACAGAAACTGTAACTGTTTTAAAACTGTAACTGCTTAGTTGATTTTCAAAATTGTTTAAAAGTGCATGATTCTATTATTATTTCAGTTGTTAAATTAGCATGAATTGTACTTTGCTCTCTCCTGACTGGAGACCCAACATTTTAGGTATCACTGATGAGGCTTTGTTCCGCGATCCCAAGACGAGGATTTCGAGACTGATGAGCTGTTTGCCTAGAGTTTTCTTTTCTTCTTGATGTATGTAGAAAATGGTTTAAGTTGTATCTTTCATTCCATTGTAAAAGTTTAATAAAGTTTTAAATTTCCGAATTTTGAGTTGTGACAAATATAGTGTTGTTGTATGGTTACCTGCTACTGAACAGCTTACTGCCGCCGTCTCAACAACGGTGCAGGCTGGGCATGATCCGGTTCGACCCAATTAGTTGGGATCGGGTCGTGACACCATTCTTGTTCACTCTCATTCAGCTTCAGCTTTAGTTGATTCTGGTGCTTCGTATTCGTTTATATCTACACGATTTGTGACACATGTTGGTTTAGAGCCAGAATCTTTACCTGTAAGGTTGAATATACTTACTGGTAATGGTCTACTAGGAGTAGACCGAGTCTATGCCTCATATAGAGTCATAGTATGTGGGAGAGAGTTTCCTGCTAGGCTGATAGAGTTTCCTATGGAAGATTATGATGTCGTCCTAGATATGGATTGGTTGAGTGCTCGACACGCTTCGATAGATTGCCATGCTGGCAAGGTTATCTTTCGTGTTCCAAATGAGGAGGAGTTCTCATTCTCTAGAGGCGAGGTGGAGTCTTCACCGGCGGTCATGTGGATGGAAGTAGCCGAGGAGGTTCAGTTGCCTAGAGTATTTTGTGAGTTTTTCGATGTGTTTCCCGAGGAGCTTCCGGGTATGCCTCCAGTTCGGGAGATTGAGTATTATATTGATTTAGTTTCGGAAGCAGAGCCAGTGTCAGCGAGAGTCTACAGGATGTCTCCTTTAGAGTTGTTGGTGCTGTATCAGTCTATTGAGAAGCTTAGGACCAAGGGATTCATTCGTCCGAGTGGATCACCTTGGGGATCTCTATCCCTTCTTATGAAGAAGAAGGATAGTTCATCGCGTGTGGTCATTAACTATCGTCAACTTAACACAGTGACCATGAAGAACAAGTATCCCTTGCCCAGGATAGATGACTTGTTCGACCAGCTTAGTAGAGTGGCTGTGTTTTCGAAGATCGATTTGCGGTCTTGGTACCATCAGATCAGAGTCAGACAGCAGAATATACCTAAGACGGCGTTTAGCTCTCGATATGGCCATTGGGAGTTTCTTGTTATGCCTTTCGGAGCGACCAATACGCCAGCGATCTTCATGGATCTCATGAATCGCATCTTCATATCCTACTTAGACCAGTTTGTGATAGTGTTTATTGATGATATCTTGGTCTATAGTCGGACTGAGGCAGAGCACGAGCAGCATCTTTACGTGGTTATTCAGATTCTTCAGAACTATCAGCTTTATGCGAAGTTCAGCAAGTACAATTTCTGGCTCGATCGAGTCTCTTTCTTGGGTCATATTATTGCCGGAGGTAGTGTTGAGGTGGACCCCAAGAAGGTTGAGGCTATCGAGGGTTGGCCAGTACCTCGTACAGCTTCAAATGTACGCAGCTTTCTGGGATTAGCTGGCTACTACAGACGATTTGTGGCAGACTATGCTAGGATCTTCGCACCCTTAATACGGCTGACGTATAAGGATGTGTGCTTTGAGTGGTCAGATGCTTGTCATGGTTCTTTTGAGAAACTCAAGCAGAGTTTGATTTCAGCTCCTATTCTGACATTACCCGTCGGACCAGGTGGGTTCACCGTGTATTATGATACGTCAGACCGGAGACTTGGTTGTGTCCTTATGTAGCACGGTTGAGTGATAGCTTATGCGTCTCGGCAGCTTCGGGACCATAAGAAGATCTATCCGACGCACGATCTTGAGTTGGCCGCAGTTGTGTTTGCCCTCAAGCTCTGGAGGCATTATCTGTATGGTGATCGAATAAAGATTTTTACTGACCATAAGAGCTTGAGGTATGAATTCACCCAGAGGGATCTGAACATGCGGCAGAGGAGGTGGCTTGAGTTACTGAAGGATTATTATGTTGATCTTTAGTATCATCCCGGAAGGCAAATGTCGTTGCAGACTCTTTGAGCAGGAGACCCAGAGTCTATTTTTGACAGAGCAGCGTCACCTTCAGGAGGATCTATAGAAGATGGGCATTGAGGTAGTGCTACCTGGTGAGGTAGCTATGATGGTAGGCTTGTAGGTTCAGTCTACCATTATGGATAGGATCAGAGCAGCTCAGTCAGGGGATGTCAGGCTTCAGCAGCTCAGAGTTGTGCATCCATGAGTATGGGATACTCCGATTTGGGAGTCGTCTTTGTGTGCCGAGTAGAGATATTAGACAGGAGATTATGTCGGAGGCCCACAGTTTTCAGTATTCTGTTCATCCAGAAGGGACGAAGATGTACCGATATATTCATCAGCATTTCTGGTAGAATGGTATGAAGAGGGAGATAGCTCGGTTTGTCTCTCGATGCTTAGTTTGCCAGCAGGTCAAGGCTGAGCACTAGAGACCGGCCAGACTTCTTCAGCCTTTACCGATTCCGGAGTGGAAGTGGAATCATATTACTATGGACTTCATGACTGTAGAGATGCTATTTGGGTTATAGTAGATCGACTCACGAAGGTTGCCCACTTCCTACCTTTCAGAGTTGGTCAGTCTATAGAGCAGTTGGCCGACTTGTATATGAGGCAGATTTTCAAATTGTATGGGGTACCGGTTAGCATAGTCTCAGATCGGGATTCCAGATTTACTTCTTATTTCTGGCAGAGTCTTCAGCAGAGTCTGGGTACCCGTTTGAGTTTCAGTTCAGCATACCATCTTCAGACAGATGGTCAGTCGGAGCGTACGATTCAGACCTTAGAAGATATGCTTCGATCATGCACTCTTGACTTCTGTGGTTCTTGGGAGGATCACTTGCATTTGGTGGAGTTCTATTACAACAACAGCTTCCAGGCGAGCATTCAGATGGCACCTTTCGAGGCTTTGTATGGTAGGAGATGTAGGTCACCTAGCTAGGGATGATATTGGAGAGAGGTAGATGCTTGGTCCAGAGATGATTGCTCAGTTAGTTGGAGTAGTCAGGCAGGTCAGAGAGCATCTCAGAGTAGCTCGGGATCGACAGCGTCATTGGGCAGATCAGCATCGACGCCATCTTGAGTTCTCTGTCGGCGACCACGTATTTTTTTGAATTTTGCCTACCCGTGGTGTCATCAGGTTTTGCGTACGGGGAAAGCTTAGTCCTAGATTTATTGGGCCGTTCGATATTCTCGAGCGAGTAGGGGATATATCTTATCGCCTTGCTCTTCCGCTGTCGTTGTGCGAGGTACATGACGTATTTCATGTATCTCAGCTACGTCGGTATGTTCCGGATTCAAGCCATATCCTAGATCATTCCGAGCTGGTCATTGTTACTGACCTATCATATGAGAAGAGGCCTAATTCTATTTTGGACCGACGAGAGAAGATTCTCAAGAACCGGACTATCCGATTAGTTCGTGTTTCCTGGGATCATCACTCATCGGGCGAGTCGACTTGGGAGCACGAGGATGATATTCGAGCTCGTTACCCATATCTGTTTGACTCGTGAGGTATACTTATTCCTATATCTATGTCCTACCTTTTTAGTGTGATTGTAGGAATACATGATGTTGTTGTTTACGTATGTTTAAACTGCTTTTACATTTCTTGTACATCACTCTAGTTTGATTTCATGTTTTATGAGTTTTCCATCTTGATCCTGATAGCATGTTTTCTTGGATTTCTTGCTTACTTTTGATTACCTTTAGAAAATTCTGAGGATGGAATTTTTTTCTAAGGAGGGGAGAGTTGTGAGACTCGTCTCACAGTATCGGTATTTATATACGGATACATATTTTAAAGTGTATTTCGTATTTTCTTGGTTTTCAGAATGCTTTAAATTTTTTCCAAAACTATAGGTTTTCTCCTTGATTGGCATACCGCCAGTATACCAGTGTATACCGACGGTATACTGCCCGGACATATTTTCTACACTTTAGATATTTTCGATTTCAGATATTTTGTGAATAGTGTTTCTGATATTTTTGTGAATAGTATTTCGGATATTTTCGTGAATAGTATTTAGATATTTTCGTGAATAGTGTAGACGCACCCTATTATCCAATGGATATTTAGTTTTGCTTGAATGGCCATGATTGACCTAGACCTTGACATGGATCACCATCCGATGGTCAAGATTAATTCTCCATTCTATATATACCCTTTTACTTTCTCTCTCCATCCTCTTTTCACTCTTTCTTTCCCTCTTCACTTTCATTTCTCTTCCTCAAGTGCTTAGGAAGGCTTGGCCTTGAGGTCTAGTGTGTGCTTTCGTACCCTTCTTGGTGGTGGAGTAGAAGATTAGGCTTGGAGCTTAACCTAGGCAAGTACATCTTGCCAATTTTATGAACAATATTGTTTTTATTGTTATTTTTGTTTTCCTAGGTATTAAATGCTTAGAATTGTTCTAAACTCATTTTGTTAAGAATGTTTTTCTTGTGATTCTCGTCTATATGCATGTTTCTAAATTTGGTTAGAACTAGGATTTGATTTTCTGTTAAAATCCAATATTGACTTAGTAGGAAACTCGGTATCAAGAGTGATACTGGTGTTACCATCATGGATCTTGGTCACATATGCATATATAAGGCCCTCACCAAGCTTGTATATATAGATTTTGAGTTTGGTGGAAATCGGAACCCGTTTCGGTTTTTCGAAAACCTATTTTTGGAGTATTTTGAGGTATTGACCTATCAAATATTTGAATTGGGAAAACTAGTTCTCCCATGTTGTAGGGAATTAAATTTCATGCAATTTTGACTTTTGAAAATCCGAATTTCGATTTAAAATGAAATTCTTGTGGCCGAAACAAGTTATGAGTTTTCAAAAATCAACTTTCTGTGACGGTTAGGAAAATCCGTCGGAAATCTGCGAAAATCTGTCGAAAAATCTGAACTTGCACCACTAAACTTGATGTGACACTTCAAAAAATCGGTCGATAATCCACAGTAATCCGCTGGATGATCCGGTTAGGCTGTTTTTGTTAATTTTTGCCCGCTTCTTTCCGTTTTTGTCCATTTTTGATATTTTCTTTGATTGTAACAAATTCTTAACATTTTTAGATGTCCTTGAATACTTAGAGAATGATTGTACACTCTATATACACTTGACACTAGCTTATGTTCATATGTTCTCTATACTCACTATGTATTGCTATGTCCTTCCAGATTTATTGTACTTTACAGTCTATGCCATATCCAATATTTACTTGATAGTGATCCGTCGTGGTGCACTCTTGAACATGTCTTTTCCTAGCTTTCATGATAGTGGTCTATTATGGCGCACTCTTGATTCTAGTATATGTCTAGCTCCTTGATAGTGGCTCGTCGTAGCGCACTCTTGTCTTGATATTGTCATGTCTTGTTCTAGCTTGTTGTAGTGCACAATCTTGCTTGTCTTGTCCAGTCTTGCATGTCTCATGTCTAGGATGGATTCTGCGGAATGCCACACCCCGAATCCAAGAAGAAAATGTTAAGGACTAAACAACTCGCTTGATTACCTAGATCATTGGAGACTTTTCCGGTTATCTGTTGCCCCTTTGGTCTTGGTCTTATATATATATACATGGGATTTGGAGCTATCTGTCATGATGAGCACTCTTCCAGCACACTGTCGAGTAGGGCACTTCTCTAGTACACATGTATCTTACTACAGTGTGTCTGCTATACTTATTTTTCTTTTGGCTTGGATCATTCAGGTAGCAGCAGGCAGGTAACTGGAATAGAATTTCTCAAACTTGCATGTGTTAGTAATTAGGATTATGGCAACCCTAGTTAGCTAAAGTATCAAGCCGTACTAAATGTTTGGCCATGATTGATGGATGGAGTCCATTCCTGTCTAGTCTAGTCTTGCTCCAGTTTATCTTATTGCAGTACTTAGCTTCCCATCATTTCTTACATGCTATTTTTCATACTACATGCTCGGCTTCATCATATGCTCACATGTCCAGTTTATTCGATGTATTCACTTGCTATCCTTCTTGTATGTTCTAATTTCCTTTCGTAAATACTGTGGTACCAATTTACTATTCTAGTCTCGTTTACTGCTTTATCTTAGAGATGTTATAATTTACATGCTTGTTTTAGTTCATAGTTTGGCTTTCTTTGTGGTACTTGCTATTGGGGTTCTGACCCCACTGGTTTTGCATTGACCAGATTTAGTTGACGAGCCCGAGAATCTTCCGGACCTTCCACTCGATGGTGACCACCCGGAGCACCAGGGGACTTGAGTGGGTGTTCTTTCTCGTACCCACTCTTTTCTGTACATATTCTTTTGAGGCGTTTAGCCATCGAGCACGTGTTTAGCTCGTGTTTTGGACTTGACATTTGGCCTACGGGCTTAGGCATAATATTATATTTTTAGACTGCAGCTAAAGCTGATCATGTATTAGTTAGTCTTGCTAGTTCTTCATTTTGTATTACTACCTTCATGATCATCTATATATTATAGTTTGGGATGCTTTACTGTCTTGTATGCATGATGATCATATTCTTGTACCTTACTTCTTGTCTGAAACTGAGATATCTAGGATTATGTCACATAGGATTGACTGTTGGTTTGTAGCAGTGACCCCTATCTATACAGCTTATACGTTGTTTCAGAGTACTGAAGTACTTTGGTATACGTAGCTGGCCTGGTCCATCCCTACTTTCCGGTATTCTGGTTCTGGGACATACCATAGGATGTAGACCGGAATGGATGATAGAACGTGCTGGATCACAATGATCTTCCCCCCAGGCGATAGGATCGCATTGTGCCATCCCTCGTTCTTTTTTCTGATTTTACCCACTAGCCCTTCGAAGAGACCCACATTAGATCTGTCGCACACCAGCGGACATCCTAAGTAGGTGAAAGGGGGTACTCGACGGAGAAGGTGGTGATATTTGATAGCATATTAGAGTAATCCCTGTCAGCAGTGTGGTGTACATAAATAACACTCTTGGTTGCGTTGACGCGCTGGCCAGAGCATCTGGAATATCTCTGTAGTGTGTCGTTGACTACTTCTACGGACCCCGTATCTCCGGATGAGAATATGAGGATGTCGTCGATGTAAGCCAAGTGGGTGATGATCGGGCATCTACTGACTGTGTGGAAGTGATGGAAGTGAGGAGAGCCGACCATTTTGTTTAGATTTCTGCTCAACGCTTCAGCGACAATGATGAAGATCGTTGAAGATATGGGGTCTCCTTGTCTGACACCTCGACTTGATTTGAAAAATCCATCGGCTTGACCATTGACGACCGTGGAGAACTACGAGTTACTAATTGACCTATATACGATGTCGATCCATTTCTTCGAGAACCCGAAGACCTTGAATACCCAGATCATGAATTGCCAGTCTAGTCCATCATAAGCCTATTCTGTGTCCAGCTTAATGGCTATGTTCCCTCCCCTAGATGGAAATTTCATGCAGGTGATCATCTCTTGAACCAGCAGGATATTGTCTAAAATGTTGCGGCCATGGACGAAACCACTTTGCTCTTCAGACATAATCTTAGGGAGGAGGCCTGACATGCGATTAGCTATAATTATGGATATAATCTTACTGGTGAACGTGCACAGGCTCAGAGGAAAGAAATATGTAAAAGTCTCCTGATTGTCCTTCTTGGGGATGAGGATCAGATTGGTACTGGATATCGATTTAGGGTATCTGGCTCCTTAAAAAAAGGCAATAACCGCCTCATTAATGTCAGTCTTGATAATGTCCCAGCACAATCTGAAAAATGTGCCAGTAAAATCGTTCGAACCAGGGGCACTGTGCTCATTCAGTGCCCACACCACGTCTTTGACCTCGCTCTCGGAGGGAAGGATCTGCAGATGGTGGTTATCTCTGTCATCAATTAAGCGGGGGATCGCCGCAAGAAGGACCTCGTCTTTGGTAATGGCTTCTTTGGTGAAAACTTGGTATAGAAATCCGCCGCGGCCGACTGAATGTCTCTGTGGTCGTTGAGATAGTGCCCACTCTCATCTTTGATCTGGTAGAGACATAGTTGTTGTATACGGCCCTTGATGCAAGAATGGAAGTAACTTGTATTCTTATCGCCCTCAATATCCCAGGTCAATCTGGCTTTCTGCTTCCATAATTTCTTCTCGATTTTAATCCGGAACTTCAGCAATGCTCTAGTAAGGTTGAGGGAGGCAATGGCCGACGGGGAGCCCTCTCTGGCCTATAGAATCTCGGCACGAGCAACATCGTCCTCAGCGATGCGGACAGCCTGAAAGATGTTGCCGTAGGCTTCTTTGCTCCAGGAAGAGAGGGCTTTCCTGGTAGCATTGAGTTTGGATGCCACACGGACGAGAGGGTCGGGATCGTCCGGGCCCTCCCAAGCGGCCATGACAGTTTCTCTAAACTGAAGATGATGGTACCACAGGTTGAGAAATTGGAAGTTCTTCTTGGGCTGGATCTGATTTCTGCTGATCTCGATGAGGAGCGGGAAGTGATCCGATTTGGTAGCGTTGAGATGCGAGAGCTTGGAATTAGTGTGCAGGTTATACCACTGCGAGTTAATGAGAACACAGTCCAGTCGGGAGTACGACCGTCGGGCTCCTTCCTATATGTTGCACCACGTGAATCCGTTGCTGGAAAATTGAAAAGGGGACAGGTGGGCGTTAAAGATAAAGTTGGCAAAGTCAAGCATGGCTGATATGGGAGGAGGGCGACCTCCCGTCTTCTCCTCTCTGCAAGCGACTGTATTAAGTCTCTGACACAGAGCCAGGGCGTATAAAAGTGTTGGGTGTGGATTTCAATCAACGAGCTCCAAAGTTGTTTGCGTTCGGCAAAGTCGCAACTACCATGGACTGTTGATAGGAGGGATCAAGACCGAAGCATGGGGTGTTCCATCCAGTACGAGAGCGCCTGTCTCGAATCATGAAGTATCTCAAGCTTCACGTCGGTAGCATAAAGAATCCAGATGTTGTGACATCCTGCAATGGCGGAGGAGAAGCCTAACTGCGTTTGGATGGATTTGAGTTTCTTGGACGAAATTTTTGGTTCAATAATCACAAGGACGTCAATTTTGTGAATTCTCTTGAGACATTTTAATCTTCTCAAGGTTGGTTTGTTGGCGAGGCCCCGTACGTTCCATGAGAGGATGTTAATCATCAAGGTGTCAGGGGAGGGTGGAGTTGGTGAGTTTTGCGACAGATCGTGGCCTCTTTGGTGCTTTTTTTGCTGGATTTTTTGTTGTTTACGTCAGCCTTTCCTAGCTCTTTAGTGCGATTGTCCTTGCTGGTGTCTGTTGGGTCTGCTGCCGGGTGCAGATAAACCTCTCCATCTATTTCAGCCAAATCTTTCCAAAGTAGTTATCCCGTTTTGCAAAGCTGACATCCATTGCTTGTTGCAGCCTAGCCGCTGGTTCAGGCCCTATGTTAGCCAGCTGTTTCGCGTTGATGTTGATTTCTTTATTAGGTGAGAGTTGGTTTTCTAGGACGATGTGTTGTGAGGCCTCTATCTCAGAGTTCTCCCCATCTGATTGAGGTCTGGGCTCGCTATCTCTGACTTTTCTTTGGTTTTTGGTCTCGACTCTATCGCTATGTCTGTTCAGATCTGGCTGGATCTCCGATGTTAGAGTCGTCTCCACCGTCGGGATGGCAACCTCCAATCCTTGATCTAATCCTATCTCTGAGGTCACGACGATAGCCGACTGGGAGGCATCTGGGTGGCCATTCTCTTGAATTACGGTGGGGTATTCTGAAGCTAGAATATCAAATTTGTTTATGAGGTTAAAGGGGGTGATTATAGAGGGGAGTGTTGCGCATCCCTGCGGAGCAATTCTTAAATGTTGTTTTTTGGCCACGAGTGTGGTCTGCACTGGCGTCGAACCGAATATGGGAGTTTGGTTGAGGGAGGATCGGTGGTCTCTGACCTTGATCGGACAATTGTTTAGGGGCGATCTTAGGAATGACTTTCTTTTTCAGTTCTGAATGTGCTCTGAAGCAGTGCTCTATTCGATGTCCTCTCAAATAGCAGTGATTGCAGTAGATAACAGAGTTATCATAGATAATCTGTTGGGTGTGAGACTTATTGTCGAGCAAAATTTGAATAGATTTGGGGAGCTCCTTCGATATATCGAGCTCTACACAGATTTTGGCATAATTTGCTTTAGCCAGGTTTCGAGTTTCGTCGATATCGCCACAAAGGTTCCGAAGGAGTTGATAATCCTTTTTAAGGTTGCCGGGACAAAACAAATGAAGGGGACATTGGGAGGAGTGATCTATGCAGAAACTATAGGCGAGTCCTCCTTCGTGTTGAAGTTCTATGTACATTTGCCTATAGACATGGTGTGGGAGTCGATCATGCCTGATCCTCTAGTCTGAACAATCTTATAATCATCTGCCGACGAAAGATGTAGAAGTATGCGTTTAAGGTCTAATGGGCGACCCTGTACTCTGAAGCAAGTCTCCAGCTGGCGACCACTTCTTGAACACGAGCTAACTTCGGAAAACTGGTAGGGAATTTAAGAACGAATGTGAGTGCAAAGCTCTCGTACATGGAGGCCAAATTGACAGACGAGAATGACATCGAGATACCCTGAGCGTCTGACAAAGGGAAGTAATCGAGTTCTGGGAGGACCACGTCCATAATGATCGAGGATTTCTTAGCAGCCCTGTCAGGCCTTACCTTGTCAACATAAGAGGCTATAGGATGATTAATGGAAACCTCGGGCTGACCCGGGGTGAGCTTGCCTCTAGGAGCAAAGGGGGCCGCGGACTGCTGCGTTACAAGGGCACATGCAAAAGGGGAGTGAGCTCCTGTATGGGGAGTAGGGTCACAAGTTACCCTGGACGAGGGGGTGCTGAGGAGGGGAGGCGCGCTGCCCAACGCGTCCAAGAGCTGGGGCTCGAAGAACGTTTGGCGTGCAACGGATATGGGTTGTGCTCCAGCGCACGATGAGAGGAAGGAAGGGTGGCTGACTCCCATCAGAGAGCAGTCAGCAGATGAAACTGGCGTATGGTAAGGGATTACAAGGCTGTTGCACTGGCAGAGGACTCCAGGAGACTTGGCGGAGCGCAACCACGACGGGGCAGGGTAATTCACGTGCAAAGGAGAGGGCACCAATAAGGCCAGGGACATCTGCGCACAACAACAAAGGGACATGTGGTGCGTCCCTAGCGCCAGAAGCAGCCAGCGCGACATGACCCGTGCCATACGGCATCAAGGGTGCGCCAATTACGAGAGAAGAAGGCCCAGCGAAAAGAATTCAAAATTCAAAATTCTTTCTGGGAGCGAGAAGGGGAGGGGAACCGAGAAGAAGATAGCTAGCTCTGCGTCCGGCACACGCAGGTCCTCGAGTGGGGGAAACTGACATATACCATCATGGGGTGCCACCACGTGGCAAAAAGAGGGAAGGGCCACGGTGGGAAAAAAGATAGGAGGGTGGCGAGGAGGCCAGCTTGGGGGCTGGGGGAGGAGAGCGGGCCCGGGGGGCGGCAAGGCCTGCGACAGAGGAAGCGACCCCAGGTGGGCCTGGCCGCCTCTGACAAGAGGAGATGCAGCCGCGGGCAAGAAAAGAAGAGGGGCGGAAGGGGGAGGCGGGTGAGGCGGATCAGAACGGAGGCCGAGGAGGATCAAAAGGTTAGGCAGCCAAGGGGTCGACCGACTGCAGGAAGACGGGAGCAGAGCACGCACCATGAAGCAGACCTAGAGGGAAAAAGACCACCAGAGGGGACCGAACAGCGCCGCCGGAAGGGAGCCTAAAGCCTCGGTGGTTGACGCCGCCGCGGACGGCGCTCGTGGAGACCATGCCGGAAGGGCAGCGGTCACGAGGGACAGATTTCCCCACAATCGCCAGAGAGGCCAACAAGAAGCTGCATCTTATATATATATATATATTATATATATATATATATATATATATATATATATATATATATATATATATATATATATATATATATATATATATATATAAAATATATATATATATATATATATATATATATATATATATATATATATATATATATATATATATATTCGACTAGTTTGTATTATGTCTAGTTGTAACTAGTATATAGTTAGTTAAACCTATGTTATATATATTTGAATTATCCGTAGGATACCCTATATATATATATATATCAAAAAGATGTTCAATCAAACTTATTTCTCGATTCAATATCAATAGAAGCCCAAAGAAGTGCGATACCCAAATAGCGATAGATATGTCAAAAGCAGGTCCAATTACGTCTATTCCTAATCCTAAATAGAATGTAACGACGTAGAGATCCATATGTAAACATAGTATCTATTTACATACGCTCGAATGACCCCTTCTCATAATAAGAATGTACATAACCCTATTCCGGTCTGGTCCTCTATTGATAAACAGTTTATATCATTCCAATTGTCGTAGGAAATGTATGCACGACCATTGTATATATTCGGCAAGTTTTTATTATGTCTAGTTGTAAATAGTATATTGTTAGTTAAACCTTTGTTATATATATATATATATATATATATATATAAAATATATATATATATATATATATATATATATATATATATATATATATATATATATATATATATATATATATGGAAAAGGTAATTATTTTTATTGATCTAGAAACACACTCAATACAACACCTGACTTGCTTATAAACTTTTACACTTCCAGATACTTAACATCTTGGTCGATGTTATTTAGAACTCGTATAATCGGTGTTTGAGAGTTATCAAAGATATGCATATTTCGTTCTCGCCAAACATGCAAGACTGCCGCTGCTAACCTGATACGAGCAATCTGATACCATTGTGCCCCTTGTATCTTTCGTTGTATAATCTCTTCCATTGTGTATATCATGATAGTAATTATGTTACTATGATTATTTATGCTAGTTATATATATTTATAGGAGTTCCTGAGGCTGAGACTACATAAGTTGGAGCTGGATCCATAATCTACACTCTCGCGGTGATTTCTGGCAAGATACCGTGACACTGTGATCTTATTTCAATTTTTGCTATATATTTTTTGCTATCCATAATCTATACTCTCGCGGCGATTTTATTTTGTGTGTTAGGATTAGATATGTTAGGAGAGAGTCCAAGTGTGATTTAGGTGCCATCAATGACATATAGTTGGTGTGTGCGTAACCTAGCGTGCTAGTAGACTTCCTCGTGTTGAAGTTATTTTTCAATGACTTCTACGACTGGTCACGTATTATTACACAATATTGTGAGTTAGGTACATTATGTTGGCACGTGCTTACGCATTCGGCTAGCTACCGGTGCGAGCGGTTCGTGTGTCGGTTCATATAGAGTTAGTGTGACTCTAGCTAGTGACTTGCATTGGGATATGTATTGTTCGAGTCATAGATATGACTGGTGCAAGATGTAGCACCCCGTCCCGTTCAGTCAATCAGAGGAATCAAAATGCCGACGGTGTTCGGACTTAGCCTTGCAACAGCTGCTCGAAGACATCGCTCGCTCGAGGCGACCCCTCGCTCAGGTGGGGTAGTTTCGGTGAACTCGCCTCATCTTAGCCTTCACATAATAAATCACATATTTTCAACTTGCACAAGTAGGCTTGATAATAAAAGAGACGAATCCACATAGCTTAGGGAATAATCCTGACATGTCGAATTGAGTTAGAATATGGAAAGGTCCAACGGTCAGCTTAGAGTTGGTGTACGGCGTGCTTTAAAAAATGACACTCGATCCTTCGTCCCGTGGCTTGGGAGAAGAAAAGTTGGTCTTCGATACAAAACCATGAGTTAGCCTAAGTCATAGGTGTCGCCCGCATAAATGCTTCATAAAGCATGCACGGTCCCACTGTCTAAGGCTTGGCATAGCCTTGACCCACCCCATGAGTTAAGTTGCGTTGCACGACTGGTTGCATAAGTCTAGGTGCCCTAATGACTTAGTCGTTCAAAGTCGAACATATGTACGACACTTTTCCCCGATGCAAGGCTTGGCATAGCCTTTGCTTGTCCCTTGGATTAAGTTGTAAGCTTGAGTAAGTTAGGCAAAGTTATGCCGGTCGACCTAAGTCATTCTAAGTGTTTTCCCACTCTTTCTGCAGTTGTCAAGTTAAATAGTCCCATGATCCCAAGGCCCGTCATATAAGGTATGACTTGGGCGATAGCATCGCATAGAACACGAGTTAGTTTAAGGCACGAGCTACGGTTGGTTCAGTGGGAAGTTAGCCACGGTCTGTTGACACTTAAGGAACACGTTATGTTCAAGTTAAATGTGAAAGATATGCCGTAGTTGTTTCTTGAGTTCAAAAGACTGTTAGGTCTGAGCGATGGTTAGTCGCAATAGCAAGTTTGAGCGATGGTTAGTCGTCGAGAGAAATGTGACGGGACTGCAGGTCAGTCACCGAGGCAACCCTGGTTTGGGCTCTGAAAAGAAGTATAAAAAGTAGAAGAAGTAAAGCAAAGGAACTAAGTGGTGATGATTAGGCCATGCAATTACGTTAAGTCTAAAAGTTAGCGTAGGTGCGTGGTCATGGACAACTTGTCGACAAGGACGATGGTTCTTCGAGCGGCAACCCGGGGCCACGGGACCGACTCGGCCTAGGAAGAACAGATTATAGCCGAGCTGGGTATGAAGCAACCGGTAGTTCAGGGACTTGCATCGGAAATTGCTACTTGCGGTACAAGGATCCCATTTACTAGGCTATGTCCACGATGGCTAGTTAATGCCAGTGACCATTCATATAGATGGGTCGGCACAGGCGGCAATCCGCGTGTGTGCCTTTGGATTGAGTCGAGTTGATGGTGTACACAGTTAGAACACAATATCTGGGCCTAAGATTTGGCTATAATGAAGGTGACGTGCTTCGGCACGAGATGTGGCATCGAGTGTTAAGTCGTTGGCATAGAGTTGTATTAGTTAGACTTGGACTGTTGCGAGTTAAGTCGAGAAGGGCCGTAGGGCAAGTTGGGTGAAGTTACGTTGAGTTGTTGGGCACGACCTCGATATATCAGGCACGACCGTGCTGTCATAACACAAGTACAGGCAAGTCAGTAAGTGGCGAGGAACTGCCTCAAAGAGGTAGCACAATTACATGAAAATTGGGTACTATCGCGTAGTTGCGTCTCTGATTTTTGTCGAAAGGCAGGCACGACTTGATAGGTTAACGTTGTTGAGTTGACGTTGTTGTTGCAAGCATGGGATGGTCTAGAGACACAAAATAGGCCAAGGTGTCGGTCCTAAAAACTGATCCTAAGATAAAAGTAGAAAGACAATAAAAAGGAGCTATGTTGTACAAAGTAAATTAATGTGTCGATTTTGTATGGGTGGGCGAGGAGCTCACACCACCAGTACAGTTGAGTACTGACACCCACATAGTTTTTATGTGCAGGTACAGGTAGAAGCTCGTGGCGTGGAGCTCGCTTGGATGCGTCGAGGCACGGAGTTTCCTTGACGATTCGAAGCGTGCGGCCACGTGGAGTCAAGGCTTATATGGGACATAATATATGGACATTGCCTCTTCAAAGCATTTGCTGGTTCAAGACTTGTATTGAGATATAAGAGAGAGCTGAGTGACTTGTAACATGAGAAGAGTGAGCTTGAGTGACTTGTAATATTGGCCTTGTGCCCTATTGTAATCCCTGTTTCAATATCAATAAAATACATCTTTTGAATGACTTGTGTTTTGTTCTAAATTTCTGCTGGCATATTCAATGTCTCTGCTTGGGACTTCTATCCGACGATTCCGTCATAGCCACTGTAATCGGCCGTTATGGAACCTGCCTTGCACGAGCGCAATCTAGGCTCGTGCAGCATTACGCCTTAGCGAGGACGATTGCTCCTACGGGAGCGGGGCGTGACACAAGACATGGGCGAGGAAGACTATTAATAGGCATATGAGATTTCCACCTTTAGCCTCATTGTTGCCCGGTTGTGGGTTCATAATTTCTCGGTTATAGGTGTATTGTTAGAGGATATATCCTGCAGCAGCCGCTGACGTACGTCAGAACACGGTTGGGCGGTATGCTGGTATATACATAGGCCTCTAGCAGATGCTATGCATTATTCCTTCACCTAGTCATACGTACCAAAGTAGTTTCAAGTGTATACACTTAGATGGATAGTTTACCTTGTTATTTATATTCATGTTCATATATATTGCTTTTACTGTTCATATTATGGCTAGTTGTTGTATTTTGTTACGTCTCTCTGAGGACCTGCTGATCTCTCCAGGTGTTGGTTGGACTTCCGGCATGGAGTTATCGTGATATGTTCTACATGATTTAGGTACGGTTGGTAGCATTTCTTATTATCTTTTTCGCATCCTTTGTACTATTTATTTATGTCTTGCTGTCATAGCCTAGCTTTACTGGCTATCATTCTTCGGGTCTATTCCAAACATATATGCTAATGGGCTGCAGGCCAGGACATATATTGTTTGTTCTTGATTTTGTTCAATATTATGGATTGAGATAGTTGAGATAGATTAGATTTAGTTTACTTTATAGCGTACTATGATTATAAGTCTATTAAATTGGAAATACTTATTCTAACCGTACAGCTGGCATGCTCATGTCTTAGGTTCCTGTATATTCTGGAACTGGGGTGTGACACATTCGCAGGAGGAACAGTACCATGCAACTTGGAATGGCTGCAACACTTCCAATCTCTCAAGTGTTGGGTTCGGGTAATGGGGTTGGTGACCCGCTGACCCGAGCTCAAGTGAAGAGCCAAGCATTTGGCCGAACCAACATTTACAAGTTAGGTACAAATGTGGGCTGGAGGATGAATGGGTTTAAATTAACTAGAGCCTTAATTTTAGTTTAAACTATGTACTAATCTTAACTCAATTACCTCTTTGTTTATAAAGACATTTCCTATGACTTGCTTTAAAGGGTCTGGGTCTAAGAATTTAAGGATTTCAAAAGAGGGGGAGAGACATATATAGGATATATAGATAATAGATTAACTATTTGCCTATAGGATATTCAAATACATATTTGTATTGATAAGTAAATAATAAAAACAAAGTTTGAAGGATAATAAAAAATAAATTAAATGGGTTTTTTACACATGGTGAACCCCTTTGGGAGCGAGCTTCTCACTAAGCTCCATTATCAAATGCACATCTCTAATGCCCACAACTGTAGCAGTCTCCTTGTTGTCCATCTTTACACGTCCAAAACTATTGGCTCGGTTGGACGTCAAGATCCTCCTCTACGGAGTGGCGTGATACGATACCATGTGTCCAAGACCCAATCGCCGTCATAACACATGCCACAAGATTCCTCTATGTTGGTTGTTGCGATGATGAGATCTCATATAGCCATAAGATCTACCTGATCATCCTTGCCTATAGCCTTCTCACCTTTTAAGTTCATGTGGTTCCTTTTGAAATTACCCCTTTGCCACAGTAATAGCAGCCCTCCTTGTGGTCTACAATCACAAGATCCTTATAACCACCCCCTCCTCTCGTTTGTGAACTTAGTATTCCCTTTCTGAAGGAGGCAACCAGAGCGAACACATGCAAAGATTCAACAAATAGCTTACGTCGGACATTCTTGTTCAATAACTACTTTTGACTACCTCCATCGTTACAACTCTATCAGGCGTGGAGTTGTTCACCGATACCACCAACGTCTTCCATTATTCTGATAAAACACTCAAAAGCATCAGGGCTTGAATCTCATTATCAATCACTATATTCATCGCAGACAGCTGATTAATGATACCATGAACCTCATTCAGATGTTGTGCTATCGATGCGCCCTTCATGTACTTCAAGTTGATGAATTAGCAAATAAGAAATACCTTGTTGTCATCCATCTTCCGTTCGTACAACATATGTTGCTTCTTCGATAATGCTTTGTCGGACTCTCCATGGAAACATGATAAAAAACTGAATCATTCAGCCATTCGTAGATGAATCCAATGACCTTTTGATCTTATCATTTCTAGTCAACATCAGTTTTTTCCTTTCGTGTGGCATTATCGACCTCCGACGGACCATACAAATCCTTGCATCATAGTAGATCCACCTTTATTGGCTTCCAAATTGCCTAGTTATCCTAGTGAGGGTGATCATATGTGTGTTCATCTGCTCCGTAGACACGGTTGAACCTTTTCTCTCAAAAACCTGAGGGTTCTGATACCTGATGTTGGGACCAACAATACCGATACCGTACGTCGATACCACGTGTCTAAAACTGATCGTAGCAGAAACTATGCTAAACTCAAAGATAATGAACCACTTTCTAACAAGAATGCCAAGCTAGATCAAATATCGTATATGTTCAGTGGTTGTGTCACCGGGACAAATTCTAATCTTTATAACTTTCAACAAGATACAAGACTGAATAGCAATATGTTGAACCCTTTTGTCCAAATGTTCAACCCTATCACTGAACTCAAGACAAAAGAGAGACTACAACAGTAATCACTCACCCAACCCTATATCGACCTCCCTGGACGAGATATATGACTCCCCAAACAAATCTCCTCATGTTAGGGTTATATACTAAAAGCACCACTTTTGTATTAACTATATTTTTCTATTATTTTTGAATGAGAATCATATGGGCAAATGTTGGCATTTTTTTGTTCTATGTAAATGCAAGTTTCTGATATTCTAAATTGTAGATAATATGGTGTGTGGTGACACATACAAGATCATATTATCAGTCACTTGTAGAATATATAAATGGTTCACAACCCAGATAGATTTGGACAAACCATTGGTAAGGTTGTAGTGTAATCTGGCATTAGTCTATCTTAACTACAGGTTTATACTAGTGCACTTTGTGTGTATTAAATATGACCACTAGAGGTTGTTCTCTTTGTACTGACTACATAAGAGAACAAATACCTCTGTTATTATGGATGCTTGTGCTCTTAATTCAGATATAATAATAGACATGTATATGTAGTGTGCATTACTTTGTTTCATAAAAGAGTGAGATTCATAATGAGTCAATAGCCTCTATGAATTGGGTAATGACATTATGTGTATGATGGGCTGTTGATTATAAAAGGAATTCATGTCCCGATGTATCGGGTTGATGATGTCCACTTAAGGAACTCATAAGGATTTTTATGTAAACCTTGTAGGTAGATTATATCTGACATGACAAATAAAGATGAGTGGTAGTACTTAAGGATAAAAGATGTCGATCAATGTAGTTGTCAGTAACTTATTTTAATTCAAGGACATTTGATATCTTAACATGGGGAGACAAATAAGCATATAATAAGGAGCCCATAAACGTAATTTGGGATTAGGAAGGTAGTACAGGAATAGCTTTTTAGTGGACCGAGCTATTATTAACAGGCCTGGGTTGTTTGTTAAGGTTGAACACTGGATACCTAGACCCGTTAGGAGACCTAAACCTAATTTTTCCTCACGGTCCCTGCCGTAGTCTATATATACCCTCTATTCTTTGGTTGTCACATGTATCCTAAGAAGAGCATCTTTCTCTAACTCGTTCATCATGAAAGGAGAAAAAGGGAGGACAGCCAAGGAGAAAAAAAAGTTGGGAGACCGTCGCCCACACGACGTCCAACTCGAGGAAGGAATACTATAAAAGATCTTGAGGTTGCTGATCGATCAAGATTTCTGGAAACTGTCATCAACTCCTCGCCACTTCAGGTATAATTCGTGAACCCTGGTTTCTACCATTGAAGGGTTAGATCACGAGATTAAACCTGTTCATGCTTTATCAATCGATATGCACACCAATTCGTCATCTTGGAGTTTTCCCCGTTGAAAGGCTCGCATTGATCAATGTGCAAGATGACTCGGCCGTATGGCCATGGTTGTCTCATAGATCAATACGCGATCCTGGGGATACCTATTCCATCACCTCTTTCCTGTCTCGAACGATGAGCCCTAAGAGTAAAGTTTGAGCCTCTATTATTTTCTACCTCCACACACACACACACACACACAGATATATATATATATATATATATATATATATATATATATATATATATATATATATATATATTTCTTTTGTTCTCTTCCACAGAAATCAAAACAAAATTTTGTAATGATCTGATAGGATAAACTCCAAATTCTATCTAAATTATACTACTAAAAAAGAAGAATATACAAAATAAAAAATTTAATTTTTTTTTCTTATTATTACGACATGTAGTTTTTTCCATTCATTACCTTTCAGGATCAGACGCGGTCATATAAACTACCAATAGTCCAGACAAATTCGTTGCTTCATCCAAAAATGTGTAAAAGATCATAATCGTACTTAAAAGCCGAGTACTCTACCGTTAAGTTAGCAACCCAAATAAATATGATATGTTGAAGTGATAAAAAAATCAATTGAAATGCACTATATATATATATATGGTTGGCAGCAATGACTTTTGTCTTATGGAGGTAAACTGATCTTACTTAAATCAGTCTTAAATTCAATTCCTATGTATACTTTGGCTGCATGCAACCCTCCGAAGGTCGTGATTAGGCAGATAGAAGCCATATTTACTAAGTTCTTTTGGGGATCACAAGATGGTCACTATAAATATACGTGGATCACTTGGAACTCAATGGCCAGAACATATGAAGAGGCATGTCTTGGCATTCGAAGTTTGGAAGATATTATCAACACATTACAGTGAAGCTATGGTGGAAACTATTATAAAGACTCAAAATGGACTTTTGGGCTACGTTCATTAAGGCCAAATACTGCAAGTTTGTTTGCTTAGATGATACGCGTGCTAATTCACAAGCATCTACAATATGGAAAAGGCTCCTGAAGGGTCGAGATCTTTGTAACCATCTCATTTCTCCATCACCGGGCTTGCCTAGTAGCTGGACTTGGTTGCCCTCGCCAATGGGGAAATTCACCACCACTTCAGCATGGAGACAAGTGCGGATTGTTCATACTCATCGCCTAAATTTCTTCCATGTCTGGAACACCTGCCTACCTATAAAGTGGTCGGTGCTTATTTGGCGTCTACTGCTCAACAAACTGGCTACGGATGATAATATCCAACGGATTGGATACAACATGGCTTCTATGTGCCACTGTTATCTCAGTCTGACTACAGAATCAATTTGCCACTTGTTCAGTGATGGAGATATGGATATGCATGTTTGGAGGAAGCTGCAACAAGCATTTTAGGTCAGGGGACGTAACCTTCATACTGTTCAAAGACGATTTACTGCTTGGTGGAAAAGGCCTAAGATACATTTGAAAGAAGTGGTGATAGGGGCTTCTTGCTAGGTTCTATAGAAGAATCGTAAAAGTGGAGATACGAGGGGTATAAGTTTAACAATGATCAGCTTCTCAAAGAACTTTGTCATCAAGTTCACAAGGCTCTCACGAGATGTAGACATTCTCCAGAGCTACCACCCTTGTTGCTCTAATTTCCTTTATTTTGAGTTTTATAATTGTAGAGCCTAAAAATCAAATTGTGCCATGTTTTTATTACTCAGCAATCAAGTTGTGCCCCAAAAATTAAGCTGTGCCATTGTTATGAAGCTCAGAGATCAGGCTGCGCCAAATATCAGACTGTGCCCCATTATATTGCGCCAAAGTCTACGTGGCGCCTAACAAATAATTGCCATCATTAACTGACAGCACTGACAACTGACAGCATAGTGAACGAAGAAAATCTTTTCTAATCTCGTAAAGCGCGGCGCTCGAGACGATCTGTTATGATTTGATGACAGCTGTCCCGTGCACTCTGTGAGTTGCGCATAGGCACAATCCGAACAAATTCTCCTCACATATTTAAATGCTGCCACGTGCCTATGCACTGAGTTGCGCTTAGGCACAACCTAATCAAGCGCAGTTTGACTCGTTGACTGAAGCTCGTGCAACTTGGTAAAGTTGAAGCAACTTACGTTCTAAAGCAGGATGACGTGGCGCACATGCCACTAATCTCTCAAAATGTGTCTACTACTCTGTACACGACCATGCGCATTTTAATCATATGATGTCACGCATCTAAATACAGTTAGTGCATGTTCGAGTAACTGAATGGAAGTTGCGCAACCTGAAGTTGGCGCAACCCAAAGTGGCACAGTTCAACCTCGCGCACATCAGAATAACTGCTAAAACAGTTATTTCCAGAACTCTATAAATAGAGTTTCCAATCATTATCAAGGCATAACAGAGATCACAGAGATCAAGTATTCTTGCAAAAGTGCTGCTGTATTTTTGAGAGGCTCTAGTCTTCAAGTTCACATAGTCCAAGGGATAAAATGATCGTCTTCTGATCAGATTTCTAAAGTTGTACATTCCCAGAATTCATTGTACTTTGTACGATTCTTTTCAAGTTTGTTATAAACTTTTTACTTTTGCAAACAAAATAGCGACTCTGCTGGGGACGACTTTCTCCTCCGACGAGAAGGTGACAACTCAATGTGATGTTGCGTCAATCAGCAAGACGCAGAAGACTCTGGTTGTTCAAGTCAACGAGACAGCCTACGAGGATATGATCAACAATAAGTACAACAAGCGCGATGTGGCTATCACCAAGAACAAAACTGTGTGGACTCCTAAGTCTTCTACAGTTGTTGTTGCCCAGGCGTAACCTGTCTCTATTGCCCAGGCGCAATCTGTCTCTGTGGCTCGTAGGCAGCCTGCTTCTGTTGCCCGCGCGCAACCTACTCCCTCTGCTGCTAAGGCGCAGTCTATACCCATTGCTGCCAAGGCGCAGTCTACTGTCTCTGCTGCCAAGATGCAGTCCACTTCTTTTGCTGCCAAGGCACAGTCTACTCCCTCTACTGCCAATGCACAGTCTACTGCCTCTACTGTCAAGGCGCAGCCTGCTTCTGTTGCCCATCCGCAGTCTACTCTCTCTGCTGCCAGGGCGCAGTCAATTCCCTCTGCTGCCAGAGCGCAGTCCACTTCTATTGCTAAGGTGAGTCCATTCACCTTGCTGCTAAGGTACAGCCAGTAGCCCATTCTACCATGGCGTAACCTATGCATCTTGCTGCTCAGGCGCAGTTTGTGCACCATACTACTCTGGCGCAACATAAGGGAACTAGTCTTATGACTATTCTCTCTTCTTCTCAAGTTTTGAACTTAGAGAAGCAATGTTCTAGTGCTAGCACTAGACAGAATAAAGAGAAGGGTCCTTTGATACTTCCTCAACTGGTGCAACCTGTGCCCAATGTGGTTTCACAACGAAATAGAGGGAAACGCTTTTTAGCTAACCCTTCACAAAATAAAGAAAAACACCCTTTGGTCTTTTCTCAATCTTTCCTAGTCTATGACTCAGAAGAAGATGTATCAGATTGTATTCCCTTAAACAGAGGTCTTCAAATCTCTGCCAAGGGAAGGAATACTGATCAAAGAGGCATCTTGCCTACCCCTATGGTAAATGCTCAAGATCTTCCAACCTTACAAATCTCAAGATCCAAGCAAGGAAAATTGATGGTGTCTTAAACAGAGGCACTAGGAGCAGAGTTCTCTGATTTACAAACTTATCTCAACAAGCGTCAATCAGTATCAACTTCGGTGAAACGCAAGAATCCTATGCCAAGGGCCAATTTACTCCAGAAATAAAGGTTTGAAAAGAAGGACCCAATCACTTATGCCAATGAGTTGAGTACTTCCTTGTACACTCACGGAACTAAGCATCTTAAGAAATGGATTCATGTTCCTAACATCATTAAGGAATATGTTCCTCCGACTTCTTCTCGTCCTGTAGTGATGATTGATCTCCGGGAACATCTTCCACAAAGACGTGAGATCACAGAGATGTCTCACTCACCTCTAGATCACTCGTCAGAATGCCACTGCCTTCATGAAGTGGTCATCAAGTGTTGTTGTCAATCAGCTAAACGATCTGTCTTCGATCGACTGAATTATGCTTCAACTCCTGAACCCATGATGGGAGATGATGATGAGCTGTTATATGCTTCGGTCAATATGGCTTCTCGAGACACTCGGGGTAAAAAATCCTCAAAGCGTGGCACGTCTCGCACTCCGAGCCAGCAATACTTGGGACTGTTCCGTAAATCTAGTGAAGGGGTCTATCAACATACCAGATCGAAAAATCAGAATTTGGACCAAGATATTTTCAATCAGGAGGATCTTTCCATCACTCATCTGGAAGAAGGTTTTTTGTCTGATTTTGACGCAGATAGTGAAAGCTCTGAACAAACTATCTCTGAACAGAAGACCAAGATGCTTCTAGTTCAGCCAGTCAAGAGCAACAAATTGCTGCACTGAAAGACAAATTAAAGACCATGGCTGAAATGGTCGCAAGTATGCACACTATAATCGTGGCTCAACATGCAGTGCCACCGGTTATAAATCCTGCTATAAATCCAGAGCTCATAGCATCCCCTGTACCGGTTAATATTGGTCTGGGGGTACCTCCTCCTCAGGTTGCTTCTGTACCAATCCAAGCTGCTCCCAGTCAGTCTGGTACTAGGGGTGGTAATTACCATGTTGTTTCTCCTCTTAATAATTCTAACCAACCTACCAATTCCCCGACATCAGGGGATGCTAATGAGGTTGTAAAACTTTTACGCACTCAGTTTGAGGCCTTTAAGCAGAAGGACGGTCTACAAAGGCTGGGGATAAAATAACCTTATCCCGCGGAATGGAAGGAAGTTCAATTTTCTCCGAAATACAAGCTTCCCACCATTAGGCTATTTGATGGCAGCACCTCTCTAACTCAGTACATCAATCACTTTTAAGTGATGACTGACCAATTGCAGCCAAATGATGCTCTCCTTACTAGGATGTTCGTCGATTATTTAGTCGGTGCAGCATATGACTGGTATCGTAGCTTGCCTGATGGCTGCATAACTTCTTTTACCGGTTTCAAGCAAATGTTCTTGGAACGATTTTATGAGGGGGTAAATGATATGACTATGTCGGCCCTTATTAAAATTAAGTAAAGGCACAATGAATCCACGGAGAGTTTCATTGAAAGATTCTGCCGAGAGGCACTTAAAATGCCTCTAGGAACTCCATCTGCTGTAACGATAGACTCTTATAAATCAAACTTGTTGCCTATCATCAGCATGTGGACGGGATCTACATAATTCCAAGATTGGCCTTCTTTCATTGTGAATGCCAAAGTGGCGGAGGTTAGCGCTGAGAAGTTCAAACAGTTAGGAGTTCAAATGAATCATCCTAACCAAGATGAGCATTCCACACCCGGTGGTAATAATCGCCAGAACAATCGCAAGGGTAAAGAAACATTGGCCATCAATCTCAAGGGTAAGGAGTCGTTGGCTGTTAATGCCGTTCAGACGGCACCCACTCCATCAGTACCACCACAAAAAACACATCGCCCAAAAGAAGAATATTCTTTTGATAAAGATGATATTATGAGCATTTTCGATTGCTTAATCAAAAGCAATAAGCTTCAACTGTCGGAGGCAAAGCGGCCAGAAGAAGAGGGTAAGACTGACCACCCTAAATATTATGTTTATCACAGATTTATTGGGCATCCAACCCAAGCATGTTATGTGCTCAAAGGCAAAATTCAAGAGATGGTCAACTCTGGTGCAGTTACTCTCCAACATGATGAGAAGACTGTCACGGCCAATGTCGTCTCTGTGCAATTTGGTGATTTTCTACCACAACTTGTACAAGATGGTGTTATCCTTATCTCGAGGGCTACTCTCGAGATCGTGAATCTTCTACCTCCCCAAAATGAGAGTCTTGTTCCACTGTCCACTGACAAAGGAGAAATTATATAGATTTATCCAGATCTAGTGGCAGACTTTGGAGCGCCTTCCTCTTCCAATCAAAAGAAGCGCTCTAAAACTAAATCCAAGAGCTGCAACATGGTATCATTTGAACTGGTAGCAGAAGAAGAAATTCTAATTGGCACCAGATCTAGTAAACCTTACCTCAGAGAGTATCCCGAAACTCAAGAAAGTCCTGCCACATCTCCTGATGTTCCACCTGCATCATCTTTCCCTGCTGGGAACATACCATCTACATCTTCGCTAGTAGTGGAACCAATTCCTTCTAAACCTACATCAGCAGACAAGGGAAAACAACCTGTCCGCTTTGACAAAGTATTGAAGAAGTCCTCATCTCTCAGACTTGAAAAGCCATACAATTTTAATGTACTGGCTCAATTGGCTAATACTCCAGCAAGATTATCAATCTTTGAACTCTTACGTCTCTCAAAAGAAACTCGAGAGACACTAAGTAAAGCTTTGATGCAGGCTGATGCTTGTCTCACTCTCCTCAAGAAGCCGAAAAGAGAGCATGCCAGTTGTATACATTGTCATAGTGTATTTGAATTAATACCTAACATCACTTTCACACAAGATGACATACTGTTGGAGGACAATCGTCATGATCGTCCTCTCTACTTTATGGGATATGTGGACACCATGAAGGTCGATCGTATTCTAATTGACCCAGGATCTGCACTTAGCATCATGCTAAAGACTCTGCTGGACGCCTTGAAGATCCCGGTGCACAACCTTTCTGCAACTATCACTACTATCTTGGGGTTCAATCAAGGAAGAAGTGAACCTTTGGAGAAGATACGCCTGAAACTTCAAATTGGTAATCTTCGTACAAAGGTGACTTTCTACGTGATTGATAATCATGGTTCATATAATGATTTACTGGGAAGACCTTTCCTCCATGAACACAACATTGTACCTTCCACTCTCCACCAATGTTTCAAATATGTGGATGGCAATAGAGAAGTACAAAAAGAGGTTACAGACCTAAATCCTTTTAAGGGGGTTGAAGCATATTGCAACGACTCTCGCATGTACAAGAAGGAATTCATGAAAGTGGTATTGGCAATGGATACTGATGAAGAACAGAAAATTGTACCGAATGATACTTTGGTGATCCCTGTCAAAGTTCGCACTTCCTGTCCTCAGTCTTCTAATACATTGACTATCTACCTTCCTTCTCACAAGAAGCAGCCCCCCGGTGTTAGTCAGGAACAAAGGAAGCTCATCTCTTCTGAGCCACTTGTAATCGACCTTCGTCGTAAAAAGCCCCCTCCTCCTTCTCGTTCTTTTTCTCTCCCTCTAGTTATCAATCTGACTAAGCCTGTTAAGGCTAAAGGTCCTATTATAAATGATGATGTAAAGATCAATAAAGCATCTCCTTTGCAGTATACTGATGTCTCTTATTATGCTCAATGTTATTTGGATATGCTAAATAGCTTTATGCCAGTTACAATAGGAGTCGTATCGTCTCTCCAAAATACGGTATCATTGGATTCAATATGAGAATCGTTCTTTCTAGCACCTTCTTGAAAGAAGGTGAGACTCCTATATTCTTTAAAAAAGAGAAGAAAAAAAATCATGCCCGACAGCAATAATAAGGATGATACAGGAAGGCTACAATTACGTCGCTATAGTCCACAATCTAAGGCAATCATCCATAAATGAGCTATAATTTCAAAACTGGTCTCAATAGCGATAAGGAAAGGCGAACCCCTATTCGTATTTCTGTTCCAAAAGGAAAATCACAACAATAGTAAAGTAAAATGAAGCGAGAATTGGGTTGTATTTCACCACTTCCGACTCCATAAGCTTCCGAGTCAGACGAAGAAGAACGATCTAACTCTTCTGATTCTATCACATGGGATTCTGATACCAGTATTGGTCACGTCCATCGGGTAATATTATCTTCTAATATGGTGTCTGTCGAGTTCTCAGAAGATGATGAAAATGATATTGAAGAAGCTCCTGAAGTAGATCCCTGGGCTCAAAGATGGACACTCAGTGGGAACTCCATTTTAAACAACGAGAACTACCTACCGAGGATCAACTAATCCAGATCGACGTTGGAGAAAAGGGTGAACCACGACCAATCTTTATTAGCAAAAATCTCTCAGAGGATGATAAGCAAGAACTGATTTACCTCATTCATGAATATATCGATGTCTTCGCCTGGAGTTATGAAGATATGTCAGGATTAGATCCTCAAGTCGCGACTCATAAGATTAATATTTTGCCTAATGCCAAACCAGTCAAACAACAACAATGATGATTCAAGCCTGAAATGATGGATGCGATAGATGATAAAGTCAAAAAGCTTATTGCTTGTGGATTTATCAGAGAAGAGCAGCATCCTGACTGGGTAGTCAACGTTGTACCAGTTTTAAAGAAGACCGAGAAAGTACGAGTGTGCATAGATTTTCGGGATCTCAATGACGCTTGTCCTAAAGATGAATTCCCTCTCCCAATTATTGATGTCATGATCGACAATACTTGTGGATTCGAACGAATCTCTTTCATGGATGGGTTTTCTAGATATATTCAAATTCGGATGAATCCTGAAGATGAAAAACACACTTCATTTCGTACTCCTCGCGGAGTATACTGTTATACAGTCATGTCTTTCAGTTTTAAAAATGCATATGCAACTTACCAGTGTGCTATGAGTACTATCTTTCGAGATCATTTGCGAAAGACTATCGAATGCTATGTTGACGATATTGCGGTCAATTAAAAGTCGTCTAAAGGAAGATCACATCCAAGATTTAAGAACTATCTTCAATCTAATGTGCTAGCATCAAATCAAAATGAACCCCACCAAGTCTTTCTTGGGAGTCGCTAGTGGCAAATTTCTTGGATTTGTCATTACCTCTAAAGGTATATACGTTATTCCCGAGAAGATCAAAGCCATTCAAGAGATGCGTCCTCAACGCAACCTAAAAGAGCTTCGAGGATTCCAAGGTCGACTTGCGTACATCAGGAGGTTCATTTCAAATTTATCTGGACGTTGTAGACCATTTACTCGGTTAATGAAGAAAGGTGTATCTTTCATTTGCATAGAAGAATGTCAACGAGCATTCGATGACATAAAGCAATATTTGATGAGTCCTCCGGTCCTTGTACCACCAATCTCAGGAATACCCTTCCTAATGTATGTCCGGGCGATGGATCATTCATTGGAAGCTTTGCTGTCTCAGAAAAACAAAGAAGGTCATGAACAAGCCATCTACTACCTTAGTCGAACGATAATTGGAGTCGAACATCGTTATAGTCCGGTAGAGAAGGAATGTTTAGCCTTAATGTTTGCTGTTCAAAAGATAAGATATTACATTATCGGTCAAACTATTCATGTTATTTCCCGTGTTAATCGTCTTCGGGCCTTAATGAAGAAGCCCAGTACACTCAATTCTAGGCTTACAACATGGGCCATATTATTAACACAATATGATATGGTGTATGTTCTCCAAAAGTCTATGAAAGGTCAAGCGCTTGCTGATTTCTTAGCAGCTCATCCTGTCCCTGAAACATCTAAGCTTTATGACGAAATTCCAGATGAGAAATTAGAATCAAATATGATCTCAGAAGAATTTCCTACTTGGCATTTATTCTTCGATGGAGCATCTAGAATTGGACCTGGTGGCACCCTTGTTGCTGGAGTGGGAATTATTCTTGTTTCGTCAGATGGATTAGCTATTCAGAGAGCTTATTCCTTAGATGAATCATGCTCCACTAATGTAGCAGAATACAATGTTTTGCTCATTAGACTCCAATTAGCCAAACAACTGGATATTGAATATCTTCAAGTATATGGTAATTCTAAGCTGATTGTTAATCAGGTTAGAGGCATATACGAAGATCGACATCAATATCTGGTACCATACCATGAAGCGACAATCAGAATAGCTTCTTCGTTCAAAGAATTCTTCATTGAACATGTACGTCGAGCATGTAACACATAAGCTGATGCCTTAGCTAACCTGACTGCGGTTTTAGCAATTCAAGTCAAAAGACAATAAATGGTTGTTATTTCCAATAGAGAATTATTTTGTATTGAAAATAACCATAATATTGAATTCAGTAATTCAACTGAAGTCAATGTCATTAGTGAAGACTGGAGAGCACCTTTTATCGACTTTGCAGTTCATGACATACTACCTGAAGATCCTAAGGAAGCTACAAGTATTCGTCGTTGATCGCTTCGATTCTATTATAATCATACCACCAAAACTCTCTTTCGATGAACTTTTGATGGATTACTCTTAAGGTGTCTCGTTGGTGATGAAGCGAAGCAGGTATTACGCGAAGCTCATAATGCCATTTGTGGAGCACATCAGCCCGGTCCCAAATTACAGGATCGTATCCGACGTATGGGCTACTACTGGCCCTCTATGGTATCATATGCCATTAACTATGCGAGGAAATGCCGTACGTGTCAGATTCATGCAGATTTCATTCACCAACAGTCGAAATTTCTTTATCCGAATGTTGTTTTATGGCCCTTCGAAGTTTGGGGCATAGATGTAATCGGTCCTATCAATCCTCCTTTATCTAAAAGACATCGGTTTATCTTGGCTATAACCGATTATTTCTCTAAATGGGCTGAAGCTATACCTTTAGCTGAAGTAAAGACTAGTAGTGTCATCAACTTCGTCAAACATCATGTGATATATAGATTTGGCGTACCTCATCGGATCATCCATGATAATGGGCCACAGTTCGTCAGTCAGAAGTTTACTAGGTTCTGTAATGATAACAGAATCAATAATATTGCTTCTTCGACTTATAATACTACAGCTAATGGGTTAGTTGAAGCATTCAACAAGACTATCATCAAACCCCTTAAAAAGTTTATTTCTATTAACAAACGCAATTGGAGTGAGAAGCTTGGAGAATGTCTATGGGCTTATCGTACTACAGTCCGTAATTCTACAGGTTGCACACCTTTTTTTCTGGTATATGGATGCAAAGCTGTCTTAACACTGGAAATTCAAATTCCATCCTTGAAAATTGCTACTGCTAATGAAATTACCACAGAAAAAAAAAATCGTCTTCGACTTCAAGAATTAGAAGCGCTTGATAAAAAAAGGCTATTAGCTCAACAACATATCGAACTTTATCAAGCCCGTATATCAAAAGCTTTCAATCGCAAAGTCAAAGTGCGAACATTTCAGGAAGGCGAGCTAGTTCTTACAGTCAGACGTCCTATGACTATGACTCATATGAGCAATGGCAAGTTCGAGGCGAAATGGGAAGGTCTATATGTGGTAAACAAGGTTTTCTCAAATGGATCCTATCAGTTAACAGATATAGATGGCAGAGTTGCTATAATGCCTATTAATGGCAAATTTCTCAAGTATTATGTATAAAAGTGAAATAATTATTCATTCAGAGAAATGATGTAAATAAAACTCATTTTTATTCAAAAGCAGAAAGAGCTACATAATATCAAGGATGGGGATGAGGACCCGATCCTTCATGATTAAATACATGATTTACCAGTAATTCAAACATCTCATTGTCTGAACACACTAGCAACTCACAGGCGACAATCCTTACAGCTTCTTCTTCAGCAGTCTTTCCAGGCTCCACCAACTTGGCAATCAGATCTTGCTCTAGTGCAGGAACGGTCGAGCCTTCACCCATTTCTTTCTGAGGGGGAACCGGAGGTTCAGCAGGAGGTGTCTCAGTCACATCTTCGATCTTCGGAGTGAATAAATCTTTGAAAGATATTTTGCACAGAAAGAAAAGAAGTTGACGATCTCTACAGAAGTTTTGTTCTATTTATAGACAGAACAACTAGATGATCGGCTTCGAGAATCAATGCGACTTTTCTTCTTCAAAAGAAGTCCAACTGTTCATTCATTCATTATACTCCTCAAGAATTGAGATGACCGTCCATTCATTCAGTATCTTCTTTTTTGAAAACCGAGATGACTGTTCATTCATTCATTCTACTCCTCGAGAATCGAGATGACTGTTCATTCATTTAGTGTCTTCCCCTCGAAAACCGAGGTGACTTCTCATTCATCCTAAAAACGAGTCTGACTGTTCATCCATATATTCATTAATCTTGGTATTTATTATCTTTTATTTATTTAAAAAGAATTCACGTCCTTCATACCTCTGAATTCTGATTATCTACATCAGCAGCTTATCATGTCCCCCTATTACCTCTGATAATGTTGTCTATCGAAATAACAGTATTTCTAAGAACATTATATTCTGCCACGTGCACATTACCTCTGAGCAGATATAATAAATATTGTTATTTTCTAATCAAGAAATATATCATGTCCAGTACTTCTTAATATATTTTCTATTCTATTACTTATATCTATAATAAGATAAGATATACAACAAGTAATAGAACCACATAAAAAGTTTCTCATTTTATTTCTAGTTCAAAAAGAGATACATTGTAATGAAAAAGACAATAAACTTTGCTCATCATATTCTGAAAGATAAGTAATAAGTTCTACAATTTGTTTCTTCAAAATTTGAACTCTTTTATTACAGGAATCTAGCACCCGCTGTCTGGCTTCAATCTTTCCTGACTCAGGATCGAATAGATGCAGAGCAGCAGCTTGACGTGCTAGTTCTTCATTCTGGAGATACTCAAATTCAGTCTTCTGATGCTTCAGAGCATTTATTTGATCAACAGCAGCTTGATGTAGCTGAGTTTCTCGTTCTAAATTCTGCTTAACAATCTTGAGTTTCGCTTAAAGCTGGGCAATTTTAGCCTCCAGATCAGCAGCTTTCTCCTCTTCATCTGCAGCTTTGTCCTTATGATTTTCAGCAGTAGAGGCTGCTTCAGCAATTTGAATATCTAATTCAGAAGACTTTCTAGTAAAAGCCAGCAAAAATGCTTCAAATTTGGCTTTACTAATTTCTGCTTCTCGAGCCATAGCTTCATATTCTGTGTTCACTAATGGCTCGATATCTCCTCTTTTTAGCTCCTTGTAAGCTTTTATAGATCCCTCCAGCTCATCCAAAATGTGTTCCAAAAATATAGCCTGAGCTTCGTCCCCTTGACTGCGGATGCCTCCGATCAAGAATGTGGAGGGAATTCTGACGGTATTAAAAGGAACGTCTTCTCTCTCTATCACCCGATGAACCAGAGGCTCCAGGGATGTAAAGAAGACTCTCATAAAGGAGGCCACCATGAATTTGTTAGTTTCTATAGCTCCTGGAGTAGCTACCACTTCCGCTAGAGTCTTAACAGTTTTAACATGTGGAGGCTATTCATCTTGAGCACTGATATGTGAAGAGCTTCCCTCCCCTACTACAGTCCTTGTGGGATCTTCTACAATTTACATATGTCATTTGTATTAGCAATATACAATATAGAAGGAGCTACGACAAATAGATCATGTTTAGAAATTTACCTGAGCTGGGTATAGCATGAGGAGTCTCAAGAGGTTTGACTGTCTCTGGCTGAAGCTTTGACAGGGTCTCTGCAGACATAGTAGCTTGACTACTTCTTGCTCTGAATTTAGCCTGAAGTGGCAGAGTCATTGGAGTTTGATCTGCTAATTCTGCTGCCACTCCAGACATCTCAGGTTTCTCAGCGATTATGGGTTCATCGATCATGGGATTGATATGTTCTTCATCGATAACCACATTTTCCACCTCTTCATTAATGGAGTGATCTTCATCAACCAGGAGCTCCTGAGGTAATGCTGCATCCACTAAAGTTTGTTTCTTTAGTGATGTCATTCCAATCATCATCATATGACTCATCACCAAAGTCGCAATCGGCCAAGGCTTCAATCAATGCCTCTTCAGAATGAGTGGGATCCTGATCCTTCGAAGAATCTTATAGAAGCAGATCCTTCTCTGGATAGGTGGCTTCTTGAGTCATAGGAGTTGGGGATGGAACTGTTATCCCCGCCATAGCAAGTACATTGGCGGGAATACGTACCGTCACAGCTTCTGATCTCGGAGGCTCTACAGTAGTAGTAGACGGCCGAACTTCCTCTGAAGTAGCCACTGCAAAGAAAAGAAATCAATTTAGTATACATCTTTTATATATATGTATTATTAGGGTATATCGCAATCTTGATATTACCTTCTTGAGATGGTACCTCTTCGACGACTACCAACTTTCTTCTAATCTCTCTATGAGGTGATGCTACCGGTTCTTCAGCAGCTCCAGTGTGATCATCCTCCAAATCGATCAGGGTTGTAGACGTTCCTCCTTCTGTGACTCCTTTCGGCTTCTGAATAGAAGAGGGAGTGGTTTCCTTCTCTCCAGAGAAAGAGCTAAGGAGCATCTGTTTCGACTGAGAACGAGTCGTTCTGGTAGTCGTTGGTTCATTTATAACCAAAGATGTCCTTCTCTTCTTCTCCGGAACCCTTGGAGAGGCAGGTCTGTTATCCAGTTGAGGAGGGGCTATTGTCTCCTTGGTTTTTCTTTTCTTTAATCCCTTGGCAGGGGATTTCTTATTCTGCACCTTTAAGGATACATCCAGAGGATCCTGAACTTCATCGAGATAGTTCTGTTGAATGGAAGATTCTAATGGTGGATATGCAGGATCTCTATCCTCTGCATCCCTGAAAGAATGTGTAGTATGCTTCCCCAACTTGGATCTCTTCTCACTCGCAAAGCTATGAGCAGGATGGAAGCTTTCAGTAAATATGTTTGCTGAAGTGTAGAAGTTTGCGTATGTATATAACATACGTGGGCCTTGTGGTAGATTGATGGGCATAGAAAATGTAACTTTTGTACCCCTGGCGCTGTAGTATCTCCAACCCCTAGCCCCATCGATCAGATAACCTTTGGCTTGTAGGCAAGTGGTGGCGTTACCCACATGAAGCTGATCATATCCGAACTGTCGTACAAATAGACTCGGCAAGTACGGGTCCAAATAATACTCTTCCTCGAATCTGTAGACCAGGTGAGAGGGATGAATCATCTGCAGCCACGAAAAGATAGTTGGACTTAAGCGGAGTGATTCTGCAGTTAAATTCATCATCTGTGGAGACATATTCTCATACCCATGAGGAGGTTCAACACACTGAAAAATCCATCCTGATCTACGGTTCAAGGTAAATCTGTACTCTGAAAGAGCAGTATATTGCCAATGAGCGCTGCAGTAGCGTCTGATGAAATTTCCACCGACAGTTCCTATATTCGGGTTTATCAGACAAAGATGGTGAAGCAATAGCCATCCGAATAGATAAGTGTACGGCATCTCGGTACGAGGGAAGTCTTGTCTCGTCGCCTTATCATTTAACATGGTTTGTATAAAAGAACGCAATCCTGCGTTCAGGCGACAGGTCATGGCAGATAAAAGATCCATCTTGTATCCGAAGACAAGACATTCTGCAACAAACAGGATGCCCCGATGGAATCTGTCGACTGTACTGGCTCCTGGAACTATAAAGCGTCATAGCCATAAAGATAGAAAACCCGCTAGCTGGGCCTCTGGAGACATAGGTCTGTAACCCTGTCTGAGATAACTCTGGAGAGTGTCACTAGCCTTGAACGGATGCAAATCCTCATCTAGCGTTACATCTCCATGATTATGTTGCTCCATCAGATATTGTATGTCGCTCTGATTGAAGGGTTCAAAGAAACGAAGAGCACAGGCTTGATTTTCAAGTGGCTTGTCCTCCCGTGCATGACCCAAAAAGAGATACGGCATCCACTTGGTAGTGTAACAAGTACCTGTAGTGGCACTTTTGTAGTAGAGTGAGCAGATTTTGTCGTGACATAATAACTCTTGGAAGACGGCGATCATCTGAGGATTTTCTTCCGCCATAGCATCCAATTCGTCATTTGTGGGCACATACTCTTCTATGGATTATTGCCCATTGGTAGATGAGAGAGATATTCCATCTCATGAAGAGAAAATCCCATTTCTCCAAGGGGAGTCATGAAAGTCCCAGTGCTTTTATTGTACCTCTCTACTAGAGCCAAGAACATATGAGCGTTCGGGCGAATGCCGTATACTGTAGTCCAGATGGCATCGTAGAGACCCAGATCGAGGAGCCTGTCCTTAAATTGATCCAAAATCCAAATAGACAAGCTGCTCCAACGCTTCATCTCCGGGTTAACCAGACCTGTCATACGCATAGCTCGGTCTGGATATCTTCCTTCAGCTCTTACAAATGTATTTTCAAAAATGGGTATTCTGATCGGAAAGAGCAGAGAGGAATCCTCAGGAGGGATGCAGCTTGGCTTCAAACCACTCAAGTGTGTACTATACTTTTCAAAAGTACTGTAAAAGAGGTTCCTGTGCTTCGGACCCATTCTGTAACAGATTCTGCCGACTCTTGCCTGCTGAATCGGAGTCAGATCCCATGACATTCTTTTGGGATAGCTGGAAAATGCATATTAGGATAATGCTATAAACCTTGATATTTTTGTGAGGTATATGACTTTATCCTCAGTTTTGAAAATTCTTCCCTCTTTTTTGGTCTTTGGCTGGGAAGTCTTCTTGATGGCATCCCCGAATAGAAAGGCAGGTTTCTTATGCACTACAGTATCCAGACTTTCTAGGGGTTCCCCATTCATTAAGCTCAGCAAGGTTTGGTTCTCTTGGGCCATGAGGAGGGTCCTTCGTGCTTCAGGACCATCGTACTGAGGGAATGTGACACAAGACAAATTCTTCTTGTACTCTGAGACATTAAATGTTGAAGCAAATCTTTCAGCATTAGGGTCTTCCCTGAGATCAACTGTAAAAGAAAATATATGAACAAAAGTTAGAAGCAACAAGAGTGCACAACTTTATAACGAATTAATCAATTAAGTTGCATAAACATCCTGGGTTGCGCAAACAGTTAAGTTGCACAACATCCTGAGTTACATGATATTTTAGGTTGCACAATATCCTAGGTTCCGCAACATCTTAGGTTGCGTAACATCCTGAGTTGCGCCACATCCTGAGTTGCGCAACAATTAAGTTGCACAATATTCTGAGTTGTGTGACAACCTAGGTTGCGCAACATACTGTGTTGCACGAAACTTAAGTTGCGCAACATCTCAGGTTGTGCTACATACGTGGTGCAACACAACTGAGTTGCACAACAACATGCGCAATACGGTTCGTAAGGACGAACAATGCTCAAATAAAGCAACCACAGCCTAAGAAGGAGTGGTACAATGTTTATGATGCGCCAAACTCTAAGAAGAGTGGTGCAAGTCAATTTTATTCTCCATGAGTTCGATTTGTTCATCTTCGATTACCTTCTAGAGTTGGGTTTCCAGTCTCTCGTCGAGAAGAGGGCAGCGCATATTAAGACGCGCGGGTTGGTGGAGCATGAGTCGAAGGGGCAGCGACACCCTTTCCTTTATCGGCAATGGTCTTCCTGGGAGCCATGACGTCGAAGAGATGATCGGAGAAGAGGGTTACAAGAGTTCAATGTATTCTCTCAGAAGATTAGAAGTAAATGTAAAGAGTTATAATCGGATTAATGAGGGTTATTTATAGCCTAAAAGATAGAATCTTAACAGTTATCCTGAGTTGCGCATGAAAAATCGTAACTGCTTGCAACAGACTGCGCGAGACAGGCGCAACTTGACTCAGTCGTTATCATAATTCAAAGTATTTCAAAGTTTTGTGACTTTTCAAAATTCAAAAACTTTGAAGGGGTTTTTGTAGAGCCTAAAAATCAAGTTGCGCCATGTTTTTATTACTCAGCAATCAAGTTGCGCCCTAAAAATCAAGCTGTGCCACTGTTATGAAGCTCAGAGATCAGGCTGCGCTATAGCTCAGGCTGTGCCAAATATCAAACTGCACCCCATTGTATTATGCCAAAGTCTACGTGGCGCCTGACAAATAATTGCCATCATTAACTGACAGCACTGACAATTGACAGCACAGTGAACGAAGAAAATCTCTTCGAAGCCCACAAAGCACGGCGCTCGAGACGATCTGTTATGATTTGATGACAGCTGTCCCGCGCACTCTGTGAGTTGTATATAGGTACAATCTGAACAAATTCTCCTCACACATTTAAATGCTGCCACGTGCCTATGCCCTGAGTTGCGCTTAGGCATAACCTAATCAAGCACAGTTTGACCCGTTGACTGAAGCTCGTACAACTTGGTAAAGTTGAAGCAACTTACGTTCTAAAGCAGGATGACGTAGCGCACATGCCACTAATCTCTCAAAACGTGTCCACTACTCTATACACGACCATGCGCATTTTAATCATATGATGCCACGCGTCTAAATACAGTTAGTGCACGTTCGAGTAACTGAATGAAAGTTGCGCAACCTGAAGTTAGCGCAACCCAAAGTGGCACAGTTCAACCTCGCGCACATCAAAATAACTACTAAAATAGTTATTTTCAGAACTCTGTAAATAGAGTTTCCAATCTTTATCAAAGCATAACAGAGATCACAAAGGTCAAGTATTCTTGCAAAAGTGATGCTGCATTTTCTAGAGGCTCTAGTCTTCAAGTTCACATAGTCCAAGGGATAAAGTGATCATCTTCTGATCAGATTCCTAAAGTTTTACTTCCCCATAATTCATTGTACTTTGTAAGATTCTTTTCAAGTTTATTATAAACTTTTTGTTTTTGTAAACAGTAATCTATCTTTTTCTCCTGATCATTAATAAAAGGTTGTGGTTGTCTTCTATATATATATGAGTGTGTGTGTGTGTATATATATACACACACACATTCATATCTATATATATAACAGATGCTGTCGCTCCCCTTCGTTCTCGCTCCCTTCCGGGGGTAATCCCCCTCTCCGCGTAATAGCATCACCGGCAGGGTTTCCCCGCTGTTGGCCCTCGCGCATGGCCTCCAGAGCTTCGGCGGCACCCCTTGGTTCCTTCTTCCCTTTGTTTTGTCCTCTCCTTGTGCTTCCTTCTTCCGTTCGTTCTATCCTCGGCCCTTCCGTCCATGAGCTCTGCTTCGCCCCCTGTCCCCCGTGGTCGGCTGGCGCCTTGGCCGGCCGACCACCTCGCCCTCCTCGGTCTCCTACCTGACAAACCGGGCCTCCCTCCCCCCCCGCCCCAACCCCCCCTCAAGCCCCCTCCCTTCCGAACCCCTTTTCCCTCTCCGCCCCCCTCCGCCAGCTCCTTCTCCGCCCCCTTCAATTTTCGGATGGGGAGGCCTTTGCTACCATCGTCGGCCGCCTCCGACGGCTCTATCCTGGGAGTCAGCCACCCCACCACCTACGGCGGTCCTGAGGAACGCCCACGTCTTGGCTCGAGCCTTTTTACAGGAGGCGTGCCTCCTGTCCCCTCCTCGATGCCCCCCGACTTTCAAATTTCTAATCTCCCCCCTTCGGGTTCCGTTGGCGCACCCACCCTTTGCCAGGCTGGCGCTCCCTATTAAGGACCGACTGGCAAACCCCTTAGCCCAGCTGGCGCCCTAGTACCCCTGCAAGTTGGCCCCCTTTTGTCCTGGCAGCGCCCCTTGGACTTTCTTATGCCAGGTGGCCTGCGTCCCCCCTTGGCGCGGATAGGTTTGCGCCACCTATGAAGCTTCTGTCTCCTCTTGGTGGCACGACTCCCGAGTGGCTCCAATTTTCTCCCCTTGGTGCGGATCGATTTACGCCACCTGCGAGGTTTCTGTCTGGACTTTGTGGCGAGCTCATCTCTACTTCTCTAGGCGGCGCCTTCTTGGACGCTTTTCCTTTTGCCGGTGCGTTTGGCCTCGTACCACCTGCATGTGGCGCTCGCCCCTCCTTCTTTGGGTTGTGCGCTACCCCCCTCCGCTGCCCCGCGCTTCCTTATGGTTGCACGCATCCCCCCTCCGCTGCCCTCGTACTTCGGGCGAGTGGCGCGTACCCCTCCTCCTCTGCGTCGGCCGGTGATCTGGGCATCACTCCTTTCGTAAGAGGCACACGGAGCATGCTCCCCACCCCCGCCCTGATTGCTTCGCTACCTTCGCCAGTCTAGGATCTATCTGAGGACCTTCTGGCGCTGGCGCCGCTGCTTCCTTCTTCGTTCTCCCCCGGCTCTTATTTTGGGTGGCTCTCCCCCGTCGGCCTCATCGTCCGGTTTGTCTAGCGTTACCTCACTCATTTCATCGCCTGGCCTGGAAGTGGTCATCCATCTTGTCGTGCCTTCCACGATGATCGGACCCATTTTGTCGGCCCTCCCCTCCCCTCCCGCGCATCTTCGACGCTCTTGCCTTCCGTCCCGTCTTATGTGGAGATGCTTAGGCCCTATCGTGTGGCGAGTCATTTGCTCCCCACGAAAGAGATCGAGCTTCCGAACATAGCTTTCTCTGCCCCGGTCGACAGTCTTGCGATCCGGGTTCCTTTTTACCTTGATGAAGTATCTTCTTTATCCGCCACCTTCTCCAAGACTTTTGTCCTTAAATTCACTAATGGGTGCCCGAAACTCTCCAGAGTTCAGGAAGTGATCGCCGGCTGGGGCCTTACTTCCGGATACAAGGTCGCACCTTTGGACCTAAGCACATGTTCCTCCATCTATCCACAGACAACGATTACAAGAGAGTTTGGATAAAGAAACATGCAGGATTGATGCCTAGAGCATAAAAATAGTTAAATGGACCCCAGAGTTCAACACTAAAGAAGATTCGGTGATCGTCTCTGCCTGGGTCACCCTTCCCAACCTGCCCTTCGTCTGTTTCGCTCCCGCACCCCTGAAAAGAATCATCAACTCAATTGGGTCATTCGTGGCCATGGCCAAAGAAACTCGTAACCTCTTGCAGGGAAATTACGCCAAAATCTCTATGGAACTCGATTTTTTGAAGGACCTGCCCAACCATATTCAGATTAAGCTAGAAGATAAGATGCACTCTCAATATATTGTATATAACAACAACATTATCTTCTACAAGCACTGCCACATGAGAGGTTATTCCACGGATCACTGCTTCAGGGAACACCCGGAGCTGAATAAGAAAAAGACTCTAAAGGCTGCCACCAACCAGCGGACTCATCCTACTAATCACCCTCCGATCCTACCTCTTCCTAACTCCCACATTCGATTTGAAGTCAATGACGGAGCCCCCGCTCCCGAACCCCCACCCCTCGAATAGAGCTATTATGCCTTATAAATCTCCAGACATCTACCTCAACAACAAATTTGACATCCTTGCTTTAGCCTCATCAGACGTCCCTCAAGAGACCGCCATCACCGAAGTCATAACAGGGACCCACAACTCGACAGAGATCACTGTGAACACCGTGGACACAAACGAAAAGGAATATGATGACCCTCCAATCATCGTCCCGGAAGCCACCCTCACATCCCACAATGCAGCGACCATTCGAGCAGAAGCCCTAGCTAGCATCGGCCCAGCACAAGTGGCCAGATTACAACAGGCTATGGAAGCTGGCGTCACCAGCCCGAACAGTCACTTAGGATTCCTAGCAAAAATCGAAGGAGAGGTCTACATGCACCCGACAGAGGAACCCGTCGACCCCTCCAGAGACTCGTCCTCCATAATAGAAGGAGTGGAGGCAATACTCTCCAAAACATCAAAAAAAAATAAGAAGAAGAAGAGCGATACAGAGTCTACGGCCGTGACCACTAGGTTAGCCACGAAACTCACCGAACCCCTTTCCAAAACCACCTTAATGCTTAACATCCTTTCTTGGAATGTTAGGGGCCTAGCGAACAAACCAACCTTGAGAATACTCATCAGTCTCAAGAAAATCCACAGGATTGACATTCTTCTGATCATACAGCCCAAAATCCCCCATAAGAAACTCAAATCCATCCAACTTCAGTTTGGCTTCCCCTCTGCTGTTGCGGGATGCAACGACATTTGGATTCTCTTTGCTGCTGACGTCAAGTTCGGCACCATCCACGATTCGAGACATGTGCTATCGTGCTGGGTGGAACATCATATGCTCTAGCCCTATTCCCTTTTGTCCGCTGTCCATGGCAGCTGCGACATCATAGAACGTAGACAACTTTGGGACACCCACCTTAACTTCATCAATATTCTGTGGCTCTGTATTAGTGACTTCAATGCTATTACTTACAGAGAGGAGAAGTCGGGGGGCGCCTACCGCATCAGACGACAATGAACGACTTCAACATCTTCATATTCAAATGTTCAACTGTCTTCCCTCTAGTTCACAGGCAATGCCTTCACCTGGTATAACATGCAGGAGGAATCTCGGAGGCAATACTCCCGTCTGGATCGTGCCCTGGTTAACACTCCATGGTTAGACATGTGCCTCATCTCTAACCTCTCGCACCTCAACTTCACTGAATCGGACCATTCCCCATCCTCATTGAGATCAGCAGCAACTCAAGCCAGATCAAGAAAAGCTTTCAATTTCTTGACCTCTGGAGTCACCACCCCCAATTCAGGAACACCGTGGCTACCGCATAGCGTATTCCCGACGACCCCGACCCCCTCACCCGCGTGGTAGCCAAACTAAAAGCCACGAGAAAAGCACTCATTGTCTGGAGCAAGAATGCGTTTGGCGATATCTTCCAAGCCATTCGCATGGCAGAGGATGACGTTACTCGTACGGAGATAATTTTTGCTACCGAAAGAACTACTGTGGCCCGCACCACCCTCAACCTCACCAGAGCGCTGCTCATGTTCCGGCTTAAGGTCGAAACAAAATTTTGGAAACAAAAAGCCAGGCTGACCTGGAACACTGAAGGAGATAGAAACTCTAGCTACTTCCACTCATGTGTTAAGGGGCACAGACAACAGATGAACCTTCATCAGATCACTGACCAGAGCGGCCTTTTAATCAAATATCAATAGGGTATCCAAACTGCCGCCGCTAATTATTATTCATAGTTATTATTCAAAGAAGCTATTGTCAAGGATGTGGAATTCTTAGCAGCTATCCCCCACTTAATAGAAGATAGTGATAACACTCTGCTGCTTCTACTCCCTTCTGCGGCTGAGGTCAAAGTAGCAGTTTGGGCCCTAAACGAACATAGTGCACCAGGTCCTGATGGATTCACTGGAGTTGTTTTCAGATCTTGCTGGGACATTATTGAATCTGATATCCATGAGGCGACAACTGCCTTCTTCTAAGGAGCGAGGTACCCCAGATCGATTTCTTGCGCCAACCTCATTCTCATCCCCAATAAGGACAACCCAGGGACCTTCAAAGACTTCTGTCCGCTGAGCTTGTGTACCTTCACCAACAAAATAATCTCAAAGATCATCGCCAACTGCATGTCCGACATTCTCCCCAAGATCATTTTCGAGGAGCAAAGCGGCTTTGTTAGTGGGCGAAACATCATAGACAACATCCTACTGGCTCAGGAAATGATAACCTGCATGAAATTCCCGGTCAGGGGCGGGAACATTGACATCAAGCTGGACATAGAGAAAGCATATTGTTGGCCCATTTTCTGATGGTCACACCCACTTTCAATAATCAACAATGACTTAAGTCAATGCACAAAATATACGAACTGCTGCTAAACATTTCAGGTCAAGTGAAATCAATATCAAAGAACATATTACTACACCAGCAAGCATATAAATCATCATTCTGAAGCTCATTCTCATTAGAATCAGTCCGAGTCATTTTATAATTTATTATGTATTTTATCTTTATTAAGTCTAGGATATAAATTGTAAGATCGATTGGATACTACTGGCTTAGGTTAATCACAGTCCACTCTCCTATACAGCCTACCCAACTAAAGTCCACTTACCAAACATACCATTCATTTTTATATAAACAAAATTTGACAAATATTTATATTAGAACTGAGACAGAACTCAAGCCGAGTTCGGCCTGAACTCTGGCCGAGTTTGGTCCGAGTTTGGTCAGTTTGAATTCAAATATTTGTTGTCTCCAAATCTGCATGCAACGTTCATTTGCAAAATCTTTGCATCAGAACTCCACCCGAATTCTGTCCGAGTTCGGTCCTCGAAAACACATATAAATAGAAAAGAATTTCTTCTTTCAAATTACTCATCAATTCATCTTCTCTTCTCTCTTCAATAGTTTTTTCATTTGATCTAAAAACTTTCATATTCCACCTACACATCTCTTAGCCAAAAGACAGTAATATCTATTTGATCTAGAGTCTTTTGGTTCTCAGAGTTGTAAAGAGGTCGTTCAAAGTTCAGAAAACATCTCTATTTTTGGAGTCGATCGTGCGCTCGTCGCCAAGCACGGTGTTGTGAAGTCGGTCGTGCACTTGTCACCAAGCACGGTGTTGTAAGAGACTGTGAGCTCTCAATTAGCTTGTGCCATAGTAGATTAACATCAAGCAAGAGTACTCGAGACTGGATTAGTCCTCTCAGAGGAAAACCAGTATACATCTCTGTGTCACTGAGTTTGATCTTTCTATCTCTTGCTACATTTATTTACTGTCTCTTTACTCACTGCCATAGTTATCTGCCTTTAATTTTAATTGATGATTATTTTCTGCTGCACTCGAACTCACTCTATTCACCTCCCTCTAGAGGTGCTCAACGGTCCTACAATTGGTATCAGAGTAGGTTATATTCTAATACAACAACCTTCGAGAATATATATGGCAGCCGTGAAATCAATATTCAACGGTGAAGGGCAATCCACAAATAGACCCCCACTATTTGATGGAACAAACTATACTTACTGGAAAACACGAATGACGTTCTTTTTAAAGTCTCTTGACTTTGATCTTTGGTCTATAGTTATTGACAGTTATAAGAAACCGGCAACTACAGTAGTTGATGGCATACTTACAGACAAGCCTCATCATAAATATACAGAGGCAGATAAAGCAAAGGCTAGTCAATGTACGTGCCATCAACGCGCTATTCTGTGCAATCGACAAAACGGAATTCAATCGTGTTTCAACCTGTAAGACGCCTCATGAAATTTGGAAACTTCTTGAGGTAACTCATGAAGGTACTTCCCAAGTAAAAGAATCCAAAATCAGTAGACTAACACAGGAATATGAATCTTTCAAAATGAAATTCAGCGAGTCAATTACACAGATGTTCACTCGTTTCCTTGATATTACTAATCCTTTGCAATCTCTTGGTAAGGATTACAGTAATCACAAAAAAATCAAAAAAGTGCTACGGGCTCTAACCAAGAACTGGAATTCGAAGGCAACGACAATCATTGAAAGAAACGATCTTACCACCATAACTCTGGAAACAACTATGGGCAAGCTTATGACCCATGAGCTGGATCTACAAGAATTTGAAGAAGCTACTCCAAAAGAAAAATCAATCGCCTTCAAAGCTCAAAGATCAATATACAAAGATTCTGATGAAGAATCATCAAGTGGTGATGAACAAGCCCTGCTAGTGAAGAACTTCAGAAAATTCCTAAAGTTTGAGAAATCAAACATAAAGAAGAGAGATATCCAAGAAAGCAATGAAGAGAAAACTATATGCTTTGGATGCAAGAAATCTGGGCATATGAAGAAGGACTGTCCAACTTCAAAGAAAAGCAGTCCATATGATAGATCAAAATCAAGCTAAAAAGCAACAACTAATCGAAAGTATGCAAATATAAGTATCTCGCAAGAAAGCGATGCTAGTGATTTAGAAGAAGAAGAAGACAGACCCTGCAAAAATGCCAATATCTGTCTTATGGCTTTTGATAAGGTATCCTCAAATCCTTTGTACGATGATTTTACTTTCAATGAGTTAGAAAATGCCTTCAGCGAACTACTTGAAGAATACAAAAATGAGCTTGACAAGTATAAGCAATCTCAAAAAGAGGTTAAGGCATGCACAACCGAAGTAGCCAGACTGTCCAGTCTCATTGAAGACATTTGTAACGACCCGCACCCTAGAGTATGTTAGCCCAATGATTATATCATGTTTTTGAATATGGCTAATCAATTAAGTTTAACATAATGACATCACTAATATTCATGTAATCACTATCATGTTGCTACTTAAACTTAGCATTGTCCTAAATATTCTCTATATCAATATTGCTATGCTTGTATCATATTGGTTTGTTTTTCTAACATGTATTTGTAGACATGCAGTAAGCATGATCAAGCTTTGTCAAACCAGGACGTATGTAATAGAGAATTATTGATGGGCCAAAGACAGCATTATACAAGAAGATTTCTCTGAACCGCCTAACGACCTATCCGGGGTCTCGCATCGGGGGTTCCGCTGCCCGGTCAGCGGACAGGGGTCGAGGGGGCAGCGCCCCCCGTCAGGGGTTCGGAGGTGAAGCCCCCGAAAGGTATTCAGATTTCCCGATCTTTTTATCTTTGGACGACTGCCGTCAGTGAAAAAGACGTCTTTAAGTCTGCTCAAATATTTGATGAAAGGCGTCATCAAAGGGCTCTTGGTTTTTCTATTTTATCAATGTATTTTTCATATTTATTGAGTCTAGGAATATGATGTACACTGCATCGTACTGGCAAATAGGCTACCCAAGAAACGTTTTCAAAATACCCTTTTATTTTGAAAACTAGCCCACTTACAAAAGCCCAAACTACTCCCTAACTGTTTGACTTTTCAAAGAGCCTAAAACCAATTTGCAAAAACCCTAACAAAACTCCAACAGAACTCCACGAGAATTCGGCCAGAGTTCGGCCAGAATTCGGCCAGAGTTCGGCCAGAGTTCGGTTAGTGAACGTTGCTTTTTGAACTTGGTCTTCCTGCAGTTACGGATCCCAACGAGATTTTCTCATAGAGTTCTGCCCGAATTCTGTCAGAATTCTGCCTTTGGAAAAACTATAAATAGAGAAGGATTTCGATCATTTCAACACACTCATTCACTTTCATATCTCTTCTCTATAAGCCTACTACTTTTTCCAAAGTATTCTGAGCTTTCATTTTCTAATCCCAAGCCAGTTACAATCCTCTAGTCGATTCGCCAGTACAGTACGGTCTAGAAGTTTCAAGAGCGGTTGTAATTAGAGGCTTGATTAAAGTTAGACACTTCACAATTGAAGTTGGTCGAGTACTTCGGATCAAAGCTCGCATTGTAGAAGTTGCAAGAACTTCGGATGAAAACTTGTGATGATTTTCCATAGTGGATTCAACTGGAAGCTAGAGTTCTTCCGACTGGACTAGTCCTCAACAGAGAAAAACCAGTATACATCCTTGTGTTTGCGTTTGCTTTCTACTCTCTTCTTTTCATTTATATATCTGTGATATATTATCTGTGATCTTGTTACTACCATTTTTAAATAGTTAATTTCCGCTGCCTACTCTATTCACCCCCCTCTAGAGTATTGCGCTTTACAACTCGTTCCTACAATCGGTCCTACAATTGGTATCAAAGCGGGTTATACAGGTAAAGCGAGGTAACACTGCTATTATATTCTTATTTATTATAGTTGTTACATAGACCACAGTATCACATATGTCAAGTATGTACTTCACAACTGAAGAGCAATCCTCAAATAGACTCCCACTATTTGATGGAACAAACTATAGCTATTGGAAGACACAGATGAGCTTCTACTTGAAGTCTCTAGATTTTAACTTATGGTCATTTGTTGTCACCGGCTACAAAAAGCCTACTATCACTTCTATTCTCACATCCTCTATAATAAATAAGCCTTATTATAGTTACACGGAGGAAGAGAAGAAGTTAGCTAGCCTTGATGCTAAAGCTATGCATATATTTTATTGTGTCGTAGACACAAATATATTCAATCTTATTACTACTTGCACAACATCTCATAAAATTTGAAAAGTTCTTGAAGCTATTTATGAGTGCAAGTATGAAAGCAAAGCTAGCAACTCCAGAGAGAAGGATAGTCTTCATAATGATGCAAATATGTGCATGATAGAATTGGAATTTAAGGTACAACACAATCCCCTATACGAAGAAGAGCTTGTATGTGACAACTACAAGAAGATAGACCACATCCAGCAAGATTGTACTACTAATAGAAAGGAGAGTCACTACGAACAATCAAATGAAGAAAGATCATCATCTCACAAGCACATCAGCACGAGCATATGGTGTGAAAGCGAAGCAACAGATTCTGAAGAAGAAGAGAGAACTCATCAAGCTGCAAATTTATGCTCAATGGCATTATCTAACGAGGTACAAAATAATTCTTTTTCTGGAGAGTGAATTTTCTTATGATGATTTATCTGATGCTTTCAGTGATCTGTTAGAAGAACACAAGAAATTATTAGATAAATATAAGCAAGCTAGAAAGGATATTCTATCCTATAAGCGTGAGATTGAAAAGCTTACTTGCTTATTGAATTATGCTAGAAATAGTTCTCCTTCTGATAATTCTACTGAGATTTCCACACTGAAGTTTAGATTGCATGAGGCACTTGATTGCATTGAGAAAAGCACTCAAGAAAATGCTAAACTTAAGGAGAAATTAGAATCAGAAAAGAAGAAGTATTCTATTGCTTCATGTAGAATTGATGCTCTTTCTGCTAAGTATGTTGAGATCTATGCTAACTCTAAAAAGTTAGAGATTAGACTGGGAAAGCAGGTAGTATAACCTACGACTCAGTCTAACACAAGATACTTAGCACATCACAAAGTCACACACGACAGATCTTTTAGAAAGGAAGCCAGCAAAGCAAAAGCTTCACACAACCATGCTTTCTATTACAAGTATCCACGCACATCATGTCATCCCACTACACGTTCTCATATTGCTGTACATTGCACTGTTAATACTTTCTGTTATTATTGTGGTTTGAATGGACACATCACTAATCGTTGTCAGATTAGAAAACTTGTTGATATGAACTTGTGCAAATGGGTTCCCAAAGCTAACAAATGTGGATCCAAGTATTGGATACCAAAGTCTTCACCTAATATTGCAGGTGAAGCTTCTCATATCAAATAGAACCATGGAACATGTTGGTGATTGCAAAGCTACAAAGATCATCTTCCATGCAATTGCACCAACAGAAGTGTGGTCACTAGAACCACTTCGGTAACATGCTTACTAAATAGTTTTTAATATTTAGCATGTTCTTATTGATTTCTTTCTATTAGATTTCATTGATATCTTTTAAATTGTTTATTGTTTGAATCAATGTGAGACATAATCCTAGCATGACTAGCTGTTTAGCTTAAATGATTAGTTCACACTATATAGTGTTTATTTTTATTAGTGTGACACATTTGCCTTCGTATGCTCTTTAATTTTAATCGTTATTCTTGAAGCATGCATAGGAGCTTAATTTTGTTTTGGTGAATATATTTTTTTGACTCTTCGTCTTTAATATTTTTAATGGTCACTTCTTATTGATTTGTCTTTAACATGTCGTATTTACTTTGATTTGTATTTTGTGAGTATGTATGTTTAGCACAAGTCTCATGTTTACTTGAAAAGTATATACATATAATTTTATTTTAATCTTGTGCTAGCATAATATACTTCACTATTGATTCGCATATTTTATTTTGATTAACTTCTTATGAATCAATAACATTTTTGTCTGATAAAGTTTATTTATGCATGTTTTTGATCTTGCGATATTTTTTTATGCTTGTTAATGATATATGAATAATTCATTTTTATTTATATATTGCTCATGTTTCTTATATTTTTATAAATATCTTTATGGGGATATATGAGTTAAGTTCAAGTTCTATATTATATTATTTTGAAAAGTAGTTTCAAACTTGTGCTTATCTCATACTTAAGTTATTGATTTTGTTAACAAATTTATGTACTTCTTTTTATTAGCTTCTTCCTCAAAGCCTCTTTTATTGATGTTTTTATTTTCTTGGCTTTTTGGTTGACGTTTTGGATACATGATATTTTTAATATCTTGATCTTGATAAACCATTCCTTGGGTATTTACTTTTAAGGATTCTGGATTTCGATGTTGCTCGATGATACAGCATATATTCCTTTGAATCTAAGTTCTTAAGAGTAGAGATTATTTTGGGAACAAGCCGAAAGGGTCCTTCTGTCATACAGGTGTAAATAGCCTGAAGCGACACGGTGCACTAGTCTTCGGACTACCGCTAGCTGGGAACATGCCCCTATAGCTAACCCGAAGTGATCAATACTTTATAGACTTAAGATTTATTAAGGTGTACTTGCAACTATCGTCTAGTTCTGGATCCAAGGTAGTGAACCCAGTCCCCTAGGTTCCAGAATACATCAGCGTATCTAGGTACTACATTTTGATTCACAAATATTTTATATTTTATTGTTACCCAATGATTTTGTGGCACATATGGATAAATGTAATTGATACATCTTATGTTGTATGCTACATTGTTCTAAGATTTTTAAGTCCATAGTATTCTTTTTATATATTGCACTAATTCTTCTTAAATCCTCGGTTATTAAAGAAGAGATTTGTTTTGGGTACAAGCCTACAAAGGGTCTGTCTGTCACCACGACTACGGTCAAAGCGAAGCGGTACTTAAGTGTTCTTCGGTGAACCTTCGTTAGCTGGGACAGTATCTCTATAGCTAACCCAAGATTGATCAACGCTTTATAAACTAAAGATTTATTGAGATCTAGTTGCAATTATTATCTGATGGATTTTGAATTTTAGATTTGATGTATAATATTCTCTCTTTATATTTTCACAAAAGGTAGCATATGTTGATCTATCTTGTCAATTGTGAGATTCTTTAGCATAGATCAATTTATGTCATCTTTTGACTTATACGATTATTCATCATGCTAATTTAAAATATCTTTTGATTGTTTTATTTTTAAATGTTCTTTTAATGGATATTTCTTCTTTTGTCTAAAGATGATTGTTTTTCGTATTCGTGACTACTCATTGAATATTATGGTATTGTGATTTCATCTTTAGCTTGTGTAATATTCGTAATACTCATGTTTTTGAGTTTTATATTATTATCTTCTTATTCAAGTTACTTACTGTCTATAACAGTAATTCTTTGCGAGAAGAAGTCAAGCAAATTGAATCTCTCTCTCAAAGCGTTTCTTTTCTTTAAACCTTACGGTTGTCAGGTGGACACCGTGCTAAGGCTTTAAAAGGGAAGAAATGAACTTTGATAAGAAGACGTTATATTTTTGAATTAGTTTTATACTTCCGAAAATATGTCTCTGAATTTTATTTTAAAATTGTGTCAATATTATTATTTTTGGATATAGCCATGTAAAGGTGGAGCAGTTAATTGTTTCAAGTCAATTATCCCCTTGACATGTTATATATCTAGAATACACTTTTCTTTGGACATATATCTAGTTTTGTTTATTTGTTCAAATGGATTTATTTATAATTTATGGATTCTATTATGGAAATTATTTTTATTAAGACAGTTTTTCATAATAAATTTCACATTTTTGAAAAGTATTTTTGATTTCTTTTTGATTTATTGAATCTGTCCCGTACTAAAATTTTCTTATTAAAGACAGTTTTCTAAATCTTTTAATGTCTTGAAATATTACTTATATATATATATTATATATATATATATATATATATATATATATATATATATATATATATATATATATATATTTATATATGTATATAAATATATATATATATATATATTATATTGGAGATACATATTTTTTTTTATCTTTAAGCGTTTATTTATTGGATATTTCTTTTTCTTGCCTAAAGATGATATTTGTTTTGAGTTTGGAATTTTATATGCATTTGATCAAAGGAAAGAAAAGATGCATATCTTGGATATCCCTTAGATCTTGTGATCATTTCTTTTATCTATTTTATGCATATAAATTATTTTTGAACTATATACGCATATTTTAAGGGAGAGCTAAATTAATTGTTTCAATTCTTTTATGTCCTTAATATGTAGTATACCTAATTCATCATAGACATATATTATTATTTTACTTAAAATATCTTGTTAAGTTGTTCATGATATTTGGATTTGCATTGCATGAGAGAATATATGATTATTATTTTTTTACTTTTAATTCTCTCTTTCGAGTTTCTAAAATTTATTTTGCCAAATATAATTAATTTAATTTATTGATAATCGTTTTGAGTTTAAACTGATTTGGCATTTTTTATTGAGGTTTTATCTCAAATTTTATGATTATCTATATTTAGACTGATCATACTTTGCGGAGGAGCATTCAAGTCGACTGAATTTCTCCTTCTCAAGTATTTTGTCTTCATTACCTTCTTGTTTATCTGATGGATATATATCATGCTAAGGTAATTGAATTCAAATGCATGAACTTTGGTATAGATTTTGCATAGATTCTAGTTTACTTATTTTGATTTTTTTTAAAATGATTATATTATTTATGGAATTTATTCACTAATTTGCATGGGAAAAATTATGAATCATATCTTTTGTGATCATTGTTAAAAGTCTCATTATTTTTTTATTTGGTATATACTAGATCTGTGAATTTCTATTCCTCATGATTTATTTATGACCAAGGATTGATTCCTATTATATTGATATATATTTTTTGGTCTATTTCAAAACATATTTCATTTTTTTTTCTTTCTAGTTGGTAAACTGTGTATTGATTGATTTCCTAGTTTTCAAGTTCAACCAACTATGTTGTGTTTTGATAAGTTTTTTATACTTTAGTTATGCAATTTTCTAAACTTATCGTTACACTGTTCTCCTAATCCTTGATCATGATTATTTTTGCTTTCCTCCTTAACTTATGCTTGAGTTCATTTTAGCTCTAATTACGGGGGAGCTTATTTTTGATCATGTCAAAGGGGGAGAAATAAGTTTAAGTTAGCACACAATATTCTAGTATTATGTGTTTATTAGTGATACATGCATCTATTGTATGTATATTAAACTTAAAGGATTTTCCATAATCAAAAAGGGGGAGATTGTTAGCCCAATGATTGTATCATGTTTTTGAATATGGCTAATCAATTAAGTTTAACATAATGACATCACTAATATTCATGTAATCACTATCATGTTGCTACTTAAACTTAGCATTGTCCTAAATATTCTCTATATTAATATTACTATGCTTGTATCATATTGGTTTGTTTTTCTAAAATGTATTTATAGACATGCAGTAAGCATGATCAAGCTTTGTCAAACTAGGACGTATGTAATAGAGAATTATTGATGGGCCAAAGACGGCATTATACAAGAAGATTTCTCTGAACCGCCTAACGACCTATCCGGGGCCTCGCATCGGGGGTTCCGCTGCCCGGTCAGCGGACAGGGGTCGAGGGGGCAGCGCCCCCCGTCAGGGGTTCGGAGGTGAAGCCCCCAAAAGGTATTCAGATTTCCAGATCTATTTATTTTTGGACGACTGCCGTCAGTGAAAAAGACGTCTTTAAGTCTGCTCAAATATTTGAAGAAAGGCGTCATCAAAGGGCTCTTGGTTTTTCTATTTTATCAATGTATTTTTCATATTTATTGAGTCTAGGAATACGATGTACACTGCATCGTACTGACAAATAGGCTACCCAAGAAACGTTTTCAAAATACCCTTTTATTTTGAAAACTAGCCCACTTACAAAAGCCTAAACTACTTCCTAACTGTTTGACTTTTCAAAAAGCCCAAAACCAATTTACAAAAATCCTGACAGAACTCCAACAGAACTCCAGGAGAATTCGGCCAGAGTTCGGCCAGAATTCGGCCAGAGTTCGGTTAGTGAACGTTGCTTTTTGAACTTGGTCTTCCTGCAGTTACGGATCCCAACGAGATTTTCTCATAGAGTTCTGCCCAAATTTTGCCCGAATTCTGTCAGAATTCTGCCTTTAGAAAAACTATAAATAGAGAAGGATTTCGATCATTTCAACAAACTCATTCACTTTCATATCTCTTCTCTATAAGCCTACTACTTCTTCCAAAGTATTCTGAGCTTTCATTTTCAAATCCCAAGCCAGTTACAATCCTCTAGTCGATTTGCCAGTACGGTACGGTCTAGAAGTTTCAAGAGCGGTTGTAATCAGAGGCTTGATTGCAGTTAGATGAAGAACAGTTTGGCAACTTTAGAGGGGGGTGAATAGAGTTTATATAGAAAAATAGCCAATTAAAAATAACTCTTTCACCAATAATAAATAATCAGAGTAAAGTGCGGAAAATAAATAGAGAGCAAAAGAGCATACGCAAACACAGCGATTTTAACCTGGTTTTCCTCGTGGAGGACTAGTCCAGGCCTGAGAACTCTAGCTCAGGATTAAATCCACTATTTGTGAAATAGTAGTTTACAACCCGTGCCTTTACTTCAGAAGAGCACGTCAACTTCTAACAGAGGATCGCAGTGGCGATTTGCTTGGAATTGTCCAAGCGATTTCTTCGACTCTTGCACAAGAATCCTAACTGAGAGATGCTGAGCACTCGAGACTTAGGAGGCTTGTGGCTAGTAGATGGGAAGGATATGGCTTATTTGAGCTTATAAGAGAGAAGAGAAGAGAAGATTGTATGGATTGGAATGAGAGAATTTATGCCCTATTTATAGTGTTTTTATAGGCAGAATTCGGCCAGAATTCGGGTAGAAAAATTCAAATATTTGGCCGTTGGACAACTAGCAACCAGCTAACCCTAAAATTAGGGTTCCTGATTTCTAGGGGACAGAGTTCGGCCCGAACTCTGTGTGGAGGCAGAGTTCGGCCCGAACTCTGTCTCCAGAGCACAGAGTGGTTCAAAGGGGACCATTTGGGAATTTTTGGTTTGGTGGAGCTTGGGATTTTTGGGTAGGCTATAGTCTAAGTTTCAAGAGCTCAGCATGACTCAGATTACATTAGTCTAGACTCAAAGAAAGTGTAAAATACAGACTCGAATCAACTGAGACACGGAAGCTGAGCTGTCTTCTGTCTTGCGCTTAATGCAGACATCGTGTGTCGTATTGAATTATTACAGATATTATTTAGTCAATATTGTCAATATTTGGTTGACTGTGACTTTATGTCAACAATCTCCCCCATATTGATAATTGACAAAATAATATATGTATATTCAACATTCATACCTGGACACAGTTTGATCATAGCAACATAGCTCCCCCATAATCGATGCCGAGCTAGAAATAAGAGCTCCCCCGTGATCAGTGAACGGTGCTGAGCTAGAAGAGATAGCTCCCCCGTAAAGAATACATTGAACCTGTATAATATCTCCAAAAAGCACAAACAAGCACAGATATACGAAAGCGAAAGATATGATACTAAATATATCTAGCCAGAATATACATAGTTCTCCCCCTTTTGGCAGTTAGCAATATAGACTGCATATGAATGAAAGATCATATAAACTGCAGTATAGACAATTAAGAGTGATGCAACCACACCAAGCAGAGAAGAAACAGTGTATGACTAAACAAAATGAGTCACTAGCATAAAGTAAAACTATGATAATGAGCATAAAATGTCATCCACAAAACCAAGTGTCAAACACACAACCAGAGTTTGAGTACATAAAACCAAGTACATAAATCCATAATAAACTAAATAACTGAAATAAAAAAGCATCAACTAAGATCATCATCAGTAGCAGCAGCAGATCTAGCCAATCTCCATCACGGAGCACGAGAAGGTCCTGGAGGGTCTGAAGGACCAGGGAAGGAGCGACGGGGGTCCAGAAATACAGCATCCGGATCCATGTAACGCATGACCCATGGATCATCAATGCGATGGCCCGCGCGCTCAGGATCCCGCTCCATGGGAATGTGCAGATGATGAGACATGGAGTACCGTATATCATGCAGGGAGTTGCCGAGGGCACTCATCTGTAGAGTAGTACGATAATCCAGCTGGGTCCAGCGCTCATCCTCAAGGTCAAAACGATCCCGGAGCATAGTCTGAATAGACTCAAGAGTGGCAGGTGGAAGTGGTGCATCCTGACCGAGTGGAGGGGCGTCAGGCTCCTCATCATCAGAATGCTCAGAAGCCTCAGGAGAGACGACGACTGCCTGAAGAAAAGCAGGAGCAGGCAGGAAAGGACAGGTGTCAAGTGGTATACGGAACGCACGAAAGACCATAGGAAGATATAATGCAAAAACCAAGGCTCGTGGTTTCTTCCTACAGTTAATCATCCAGTCCATCATGGTACGTGGAAGATTGAACGAGATACCGAAGTGAAGATGATACATAGCTGAGATTTCAAAATATGTAACTTCATCGGGTGAGCCAGCTTTTGGCAGAATAGTATTGAAAATAATCCGATGAAGATCAGAAAAATACGGATTTAAAAATTTAGCCATAAGCTTGCGAGGACGTGTGTACGGGGTGCACAGATCGTCTTTGAAGCTCTCAAGGGAAATTCCGTCTAGAAAGCGGAACGACCGGGCTTCAACAAGCTTTTCCCAAGATGTGGGTTCTTGTAGATCAAGATATTCGGCTAAGTCAAAGTCATCAAAAGATATATCAATACCTGCAACCCTTGAATAGATGTGAGTGTCATCATAGGTCAAGTTGCAGTAGAACATTTGGATGGCATGGCGATAGATGGCAAAAGTTGCAGTGACTAACTCATCGAGACAAAGGTCGTGGAACAAAGAGTCAAATAGAGAGAAAATAAAAAAATTAATTGGATGCCCCGCGAATATCGGACGAGTCCGAAAATCATTAAACCACTCGTTGGATGCTTCAAGTGATATAAATAATCGGTCGTCATAAGTCTTAGGATTGCGGGGACGAGATGGATTGAACAACGGATGAGATGGTTGTAGTTGTTCCAATGGTTGCTCAACGAGAGAAGGAGAATCGGACGAAGAAACACTCTCGATCCGAATTCTCTTTCCACGGTTGAACAAACGAGGATCCATTTCACAAAAAGAAGTAGAGAAGAAGAAGGAGTTATACCTGAAAACAGCAACAAACAATGAAAGAGAATGATGAGAAACCCCTTTCCCTTGATTTTGAGGAACATTGGAGCACTCTAGATCAAAAACTAGTGTTAGGGTTTGTAGAAGAAAGTTTGGAGAGGTGGAGAAGAAGGAAATAGTGAAGGAGAGAGAAGAAAACCCGAAATATAAGAGGGGGTTTTCTTTGGTCGGATAAAATTCTGACCGTATGATCTAAAATGATCCAACGGCTGAAGGCTGTCCCCGACGCTGGAACAATGGGACCGAACTCGGCCCGAACTCTGGTTGGGGCAGAGTTCGGCCTGAGTTCTGGGTTCATGTCCCAGAACATAAGTCAGGCCAAAAAATAGAAAAAAAGGTTAAGTGGTGAAAAAGGGTTAGAAATGAGGATAAAAGCTTGATGAAATCAATCAGATAGAGAGGTAGACTCATATCAGAATGAACTTAGAAATTAGTAAATAGGCAATAATAAATCAAAACAAACCATATGATAAACAAGGAAATATAATATAATTCAATAGTTTGAATTTGCCATGGGTTAGCTGCAGGGGCCGGATCCCAGCTAGCGGTAGTCCTGACGACTAGTGCACCGTGTCGCTTAGGCTTTTACGCCTTGTTGTCAGAAGGACCCTTTCGGCTTGTACCCATACCAAATTCATCGTAAAAGAATCATACTATACTCGATATTTACGCAGGTGAATTTTAATTTATGCCCGCTTCATCTAAAATTCCAAGTTCACGACAAAGGAAATTGAAGCGCTCTTCGGATAAAGGCTTAGTAAAGAAGTCTGCTAGCTGATGATCAGTGTCAATAAATTCTAAGTTAATCGTGCCGTTTTGCTGATGATCACGCAAAAAGTGGTGTCTAATCTCAATGTGTTTAGTGCGTGAGTGGCAGACAGGGTTCTTAGTCAAATTAATGGCACTAGTGTTGTCACAGAATATAGGAATATGCATGAAAGATAACTTATAGTCTTCAAGGGTTTGCTTCATCCACAGAATTTGTGCACAACAATGCCCAGCTGCTATGTATTCAGCTTCTGTTGTGGATAGTGCGACAGAGTTCTGCTTCTTGCTAAACCAGGAGACTAAAGCCTTTCCTAATAAATGACACGTGCCGCTCGTACTTTTACGGTCGACCTTGCATCCAGCGAAGTCAGCATCAGAGTAACCAATAAGGTCAAATGATGTGGACTTGGAATACCATAGGCCCACTGTAACCGTACCCTTAAGGTATCGAAAGATACGCTTAACCGCGGTCATGTGTGATTCCTTAGGATTAGCTTGATATCTAGCACATAGGCAAACACTGAACATGATATCGGGACGACTAGCAGTTAAATAAAGTAAGCTGCCTATCATACCTCGATACTTACGTTGATCAACAGGTTTGCCGCTCTCATCTGGTTCGAGTTTGGTTGAAGTAGCCATTGGAGTGCTGATTGGTTTGACGTTGTCAAGATCGAACTTCTTCAGCATGTCCTTGGTATACTTCGATTGACAGATGAAAGTTCCATTAGCCATTTGTTTCACTTGCAGGCCAAGAAAGTAGTTGAGCTCTCCCATCATGCTTATCTCAAATTCCGTCTGCATACACTTGGCAAATTCTTGACAGAGGGTTTCATCAGTAGAGCCAAAAATGATATCATCAACATAGATTTGAATCAACAGAATAGTGTCTTTAAAAGATTTTATAAACAGTGTAGTGTCAATTTTCCCTTTTGAAAAACCTTTCTCAAGTAAGAAGCTACTTAGCCTTTCATACCAAGCTCTGGGGGCTTGTTTGAGGCCATAAAGCGCTTTCTTTAGCTTGAACACGTGGTCGGGAAATTTGTGATTTTCAAAGCCAGGAGGTTGTTTCACATAAACTTCTTCCTTAATAAAACCATTCAAGAAAGCACATTTCACATCCATTTGAAATAATTTAAAGTTTTGAAAATTAGCAAAGGCACAAAGCATCCGAATGGATTCTAGTCTAGCAACAGGAGCATACGTCTCATCGTAGTCGATACCTTCCTCTTGGTTGTATCCTTGAGCTACTAGACGAGCTTTGTTACGTGTGACTGAACCATCTTCATTTACTTTGTTTCTGAAAACCCATTTAGTACCAATTATCGAGTGATTAACCGGTTTAGGAACGAGTTCCCATACTTGGCTTCTCTCGAATTGGTTGAGTTCTTCTTGCATAGCAGAAATCCAAAATTCATCATTAAAGGCTTCAGAAATGTTTTTAGGCTCTACTTGTGAAATGAACGCAGTGCTAGCAACGGAGTCTCTTAGTGATGATCTAGTAGTTACTCCACGTGAAACTTCTCCTATTACTAAATTTTCTGGATGAGAAGGTTTGAAAGAAAATTTCTTAGGCAAACCCTCCAGAGAATCAGTTTCGGTTGAAGTATTCATTGGAGTAGAAGTTGATGGCTCAACGTCATCATCAAGAGTACTTACTGCACTGTTATCTTCATCAAAAGTCACATTTGTTGACTCTTCCACAATAAGTGAGCGTTTATTAAAAACTCTATATCCCTTACTCTTGGCGGCATAACCAAGAAAGATACCATCGTCAGCTTTGGCATCAAATTTGCCTAAGTTGTCTTGGTGTTAAGGATAAAACATCTACAACCAAAAACTTTAAAATAAGAAACATTGGGGGTTCTCCCAAACCAAAGCTCATAGGGTATTTTCTTCGTAATGGGACGAATCAGCACCCTATTCAAAATATGGCATGCTGTACTGACAGCTTCTGCCCAAAAGTATTTCGGAAGTGAAAATTTATTCAACATGACTCTGGCCATATCGCCGAGAGTTCTATTCTTCCGCTCCACAACACCATTTTGTTGAGGAGTTCTAGGACAAGAAAATTCATGATCAAAACCATTTGCATTACAAAAATTTTCAAAAATCATAATTTACGAATTCGCCTCCATGATCACTTCGGATTCGAGTAATCATGTAGCCTTTTTCGTTTTGAACTTTCTTTACAAAAACTTTGAAAACAGAAATAGCATCGCTCTTATTAGCGAGAAAGAAAACCCAAGTAAATCTCGAAAAATTCATCAACAATAACAAATGCATAAAGTTTGCCACCAAGGCTAGCTATTCTACTAGGACCAAATAAATCCATATGAAGTAGTTGCAAGGGTCTAGTAGTACTTACAGAGTTGATGGAATGAAATAAGGATTTAGTTGCCTTGTTTAGTTCACATTCGGCACATACCGTGTCCTTTTTGAATGTGATGTCAGGCAATCCTCTCACTAGCTTCTTGGTAGACAGCCTGGATATAGCATCCATGTTGGCATGACCAAGATGCTGGTGCCAAAGTAGTCGTTCGTCTTTGTGGACATATAGACATCTACCTGCATTGTTAGTATTTATAGAAAGATAGAAAATATATATGTTGTCCTCTCTTTTCCCTTCAAAAGCAATGTCTCCTGTTGACCTATCATAGATGTAGCAACTGTTTTGTCCAAAGTTAATATCATATCCATGATCAGCAAGATGACTAATGCTGAGCAGGTTATGCTTTAACTCGGTCACTAGGCAGACATCCTTTATTACAGGAGAAGGAGGATGACCAATGATACCATTACCTATTATGTGCCCTTTGAGATTGTTACCGAAGGATACATATCCTTCTCTCTTCATCGATAGTGATGCAAAAAGATTTGCGTCTCCCGTCATATGTCGCGAGCATCCACTATCGAGAATCCACTTACTTTCAGTTGAAGAGGGAAGGTCCACCTACATCAAGAGTAGATGTGACCTTTGGTACCCGAGTTCTTGAGGGTCCTGAAAAGTTAGTCTTTGGAAACCAAGCATATATCTTTTTATCTACAAGTCTTCTAACTTTGCACTGTGGTGAGATGTGTCCATGTGATCCACAGTAAGTACAGATAGCATTCTTATTTATACTAGGAGCATGAGAATAATATCTATAAGCAACAGGATGAGGATGAACATGATGTGAAGAGTTAGCATGGTGATGATGATTATGCATAGAATGAGTGGCATGGTGATGGTGTATATGAGGCATATCATGATGGTATTGTCTATGATGTGTGACATGCTGATATTGTCTATATGGCATAGCATGATGATTTTGTCTATATGGCATGGCATGATGATTTTGTCTATATGGCATGGCATGATGATTCCTATGTGTGGAGTGATGTTGATTGTGTCTTTGTGCATGATGATTGTGTACTGAGTGAGAATTATTCTTACGTGCACGTGGTTTGTGAAAGTTTGTGTATATAAATGCATGGTTATGTGCTGCATGAGAATGACAGTGGTTGACTAGCATGAGTGGTGTTGTGCCCATGTGATTGGGTTTGAACAACCTGTTTACCCAATTTGGTTTCTAATCTTTTAGAAACAGCTTGCAGTTCATCAACCTTAATATTTAAGCCATATATCTTAGTCATGGAAATCTTGTGTCTACTCTTTTCTTCAGCAAGCAACGTGTTGAGTGTAGTGATTTCTTGAGTTTGTTGCTCAATACGTGCTTCAGCATCATGTAAGCCTAATTTAAGCTTGGATACTTCATCAGTGTCATTAGTGGGTGTCGTGTTTCTAACATTATCAAGAAGTAAAGAAATTCTTTGTATCTCATCTTCAAGACTTTTGATTTTGTCCTTGGCATGTTTGTATTTACCGATGACCTTTTTGTGATCATCGAGTAAATCAGTGAAAGCATCGCCAAGTTCATCAAAAGAGAAGTCATCTAGAGTTTCGTTAGATACCTTGTTGGAAGTTGCCATTAGGCACACATTTGCTGTATCTTGAGGAGAGTCCTTTTCTTCCTCGGAGTCACTCGCTTCACTTTCATGCCAAATGCCTGTGTTGGCATATTTCTTTGATGAGTTCTTTTTGTATGGCTTCTCATAGCGGTTGCTCTTCTTCAGGAATGGGCAGTCTTTTCGGACATGTCCAGTCTTCTTGCAACCGTAACAAGTTGGCTCTTCTTTATCGTCTTCTTGTGATTCCTTCTTCCTTCGATTGAAGCGAAAGAATTTCCTGAAGTTGCGAACCATGAGAGCTTGGTCTTCATCATCCGAGTTATCTTCTTCGGTCTCATCGTGATTAGCCCTTCGCTGATGAGCTTTGAGTGCGATTCTCCCTGGTCTTCGGAGCAGGCTCTTCGAAGTCCTTGAGGTCAAGCTCGTGAGTCATGAGCTTACCCATCAAGGTCTCCATTGACATTGTTGTGAGATCGTTTCCTTCTATGATGGCAGTCACCTTAGGGTTCCAAATCTTTGGTAACCCTCTGAGCAACTTACGAATCTTCTCGTGGTTTGAGTACTGCTTTCCAAGCGAGGATAGAGGATTGATGATGTCGAGGAATCTTGTGATCATTTGAGTGATCGTCTCATTTGGCTTATCTTGAAGGCTTCGTATTCTTGAGTGAGACGGCTTATTTTGGATTCCTTGACCTGTGTGGTTCCTTCATGCGTCACTTCTAGAAGTCTCCATACTTCATGAGCAGTGGTGCATGTAGAGACCCTGTTGAACTCATTCCTGTCTATAGCACAGAATAAAGCATTAATAGCCCTAGCATCTAGACTTGCCTGTTTCTTCTCCTCGACAGAATATTTGTCGTGTGGTTTCTCAATGAGGTCACCATCGACAACTATCCTGGCGGGCTTTTTGTAACCGTCAGTGACGACAGTCCACAGGTCAAAGTCTAGAGACTTAAGATAGAAGCATATCCTTGTTTTTCAATATGTGTAGTTAGTCCCATCAAATAGGGGAGGCCTATGAGTGGACTGACCTTCACCATGATTGGAAATCAAGGATTGTTTGGTTGCCATGGATCAGCTCTTAGGATGTTAGTCCTTGTAAAGAGAACAGAGCTCTGATACCAATTGAAGAACAGTTTGGCAACTCTAGAGGGGGGTGAATAGAGTTTATATAGAAAAATAGCCAATTAAAAATAACTCTTTCACCAATAATAAATAATCAGAGTAAAGTGCGGAAAATAAATAGAGAGCAAAAGAGCATACACAAACACAGCGATTTTAACCTGGTTTCCCTCGTGGAGGACTAGTCCAGGCCTGAGAACTCTAGCTCAGGATTAAATCCACTATTTGTGAAATAGTAGTTTACAACCCGTGCCTTTACTTCAGAAGAGCACGTCAACTTCTAACAGAGGATCGCAGTGGCGATTTGCTTGGAATTGTCCAAGCGACTTCTTCGACTCTTGCACAAGAATCCTAACTGAGAGATGCTGAGCACTCGAGACTTAGGAGGCTTGTGGCTAGTATATGGGAAGGATATAGCTTATTTGAGCTTATAAGAGAGAAGAGAAGAGAAGAGAAGATTGGATGGATTGGAATGAGAGAATTCATGCCCTATTTATAGTGTTTTATAGGCAGAATTCGGCCAGAATTCGGGTAGGAAAATTCAAATATTTGGCCGTTGGACAACTAGCAACCAGCTAACCCTAAAATTAGGGTTCCTGATTTCTAGGGGACAGAGTTCGGCCCGAACTCTGTGTGGAGGCAGAGTTCGGCCCGAACTCTGTCTCCAGAGCACAGAGTGGTTCAAAGGGGACCATTTAGGAATTTTTGGTTTGGTGGAGCTTGGGATTTTTGGGTAGGCTATAGTCTAAGTTTCAAGAGCTCAGCATGACTCAGATTATATTAGTCTAGACTCAAAGAAAGTGTAAAATACAGACTCGAATCAACTGAGACACGGAAGCTGAGCTGTCTTCTGTCTTGCGCTTAATGCAGACGTCGTGTGTCGTATTGAATTATTACAGATATTATTTAGTCAATATTGTCAATATTTGGTTGACTGTGACTTTGTGTCAACATTAGACACTTCATAATTGAAGTTGGTCGAGTACTTCGGATCAAAGCTTGCGTTGTAGAAGTTGCAAGAACTTCGGATGAAAACTTGTGTTGATTTTCCATAGTGGATTCAACTGGAAGCTAGAGTTCTTCCGACTGGACTAGTCCTCAACAGAGGGAAACCAGTATACATCCTTGTGTTTGCGTTTGCTTTCTACTCTCTACTTTTCATTTACATATCTGTGATATATTACCTGTGATCTTGTTACTAACATTTTTAAATAGTTAATTTCCGCTGCCTACTCTATTCACCCCCCTCTAGAGTATTGCGCTTTACAACTCATTCCTACAATCGGTCCTACAGAGTAAGGGCACGAGACGTGGGTACGTCCAGCCTACGCCACAGTGTCGACGGTAGAACGCTGTCCTAGGTCATAACATCTAACAGTTAAAGGTAATAAACAGTTATACTCCCCGAATGGGGGTGACATAACAGAATATATCTCAATCACAGCTAAGGTAGAACAAGATAAAGATGGAATGATATAAAAGATGCAAGATCCAAATCCACAGAAATACAAATAGAGAGAGAGAGCTAAGTGTCTGTGATAAACTCCACTAACATCCAGACATAATACAGATCCAAATATATATATATATATATATATATATATATATATATATATATATACAGCTCAAACTCCAATGCTATGAAATAAGATAAACTATCTATGGAGCAACAGTCTCTACTGCTAAGGGATCCGACTGGAAGTTCGGATCGCAAGTGTCCTATAAGGCTGTCCCATAGAAAGTGTCTAAGCAGGCCTCATTCTCGTCCTCTGTAAAATTGTCAACAGGTCCAATCAGGACGGAAACGAGCACATATCTCTCAAAACAGTTCATAGCAGGTTAGGAGTATAAAGCATGCAATAGAGTAAAATACAGGAAGTGCTGAAAAGGAAATACGAGTAAACAGGAGATATTTGTAACTGAAAGTAAATACATGACAGTAGAGACTGTAAGTGGCTACGTGATTTAGAGTATAATATGGTTATGTAACCGGCTTAGGGGCACATGAATACAACTAAGAGGTACATGAATACAGCAACTGGGGATAATGATCACATAACCAATTCTACTCACCCCGCCCCAATCAATACACAAGGATCCATTCAAGTTACATTATAGGCACATGAATATAGCTAAGATACGTGAACTCATGTAATGAGTAGTAGATGAGGCACATGATAAAGCACATGTAAGCACATGAGAATATGTAAATACATGAACTAGTACGAGTACAAGGAGTACCTGATACACATGATAAAGTACATGAACATGAAATATCCGATGCACTCGTAGAGGGATAACATCTCAGGAAAGGATCCATATAGTACTAATCTGTGAGGATACGTGTCAGCATCAAGTAAAGCAATCTAGAGCAAGATTATAGTCCAGACAAGTATGAAAAGATCAGAAAATGTACTCGCCTGCTAACTGAATGTCCAAGACGAAAGTACTGTCCGAGGAGTGGTGTCTGGCTCCTATTAGAACAACACAAGTCACAACAAGTCCAGAATAGTAATAAGATGCACTACGATACATTCTACATGAATCTAGGTCAATCTAGACCAAAGTCAACTCTTGGTCAACTCTGGTCAACCCTAGAGTCAGACTAGGTCAACCAAGTCAAACCTAAGTCAAACTAGTCTATACTAGTCTAACTAGTCTATTCTAAGTCTAACAAGACTACACAAGTCTAATCTAGGCTCACTAGTCAAGCAACCACACACATAGGCCATAGGCTAAGTGACTAGGCCATAGGCTATTAGGCAATACTATGCCTAACCAACCTACAATCACCTATACACAAGACATTATCTATCACTAAAATAATATAATACACATATAGCCATACCACACAATCTAATATAGAATACACATATTACATAGTATAGCGCACACATAACATACATATATAATCTATATCTACACATAAGACAATACATATATATATACATGTTTACATGTATGTACACATATATATATATATTGGGATAGGAAGGGAAATGGTGGCATGTGTGAAATACAAGAGGGTGTGTGTGTATGCCATGAGAATGAGGGTGTGAGGGAGAATACATGAAGGTGTGTGTGTATATGAAGACTGAAAAACAGTGAAGAAACAGTAAAGGCAAAACAGTGAGTGATACTTGTGTGTGTGTGTGTGTGTGTGTGTGTGTGTGTGTGTGTGTAACATGTAAGTGTCAAGAGTGGGTACATGAGAGTTGTCTGTGTGTGTTAGTGTTTAGGGTGTGAGTGAGTGAATCCTGAAAATAGTGTGCAGTAATAGGCAAAAACAGTGAGTGTTCACAATGAAATCTGGAAAAATACTTAGAAACTCAGTTCAGTCCAATCCAATACCCAGAAATCTCAGTTTCAGTCCCATTGCATTCTTAGTTTTAATATATTGAAATCATTTAACAGTTCAAACTAAACTCCAGTTTAACAGTCCATACAAAATACTCAGTTTTATGAGCCAACCCATAACCATTTAACCCCAAATTTGACACACAAATAGGAAACTCATAGGTGTACCACATTAGAGGTTTAAACCACACTATTTAACAGTTAAAATAGGTTAAATAGATGCTAGAAATTCATATTTAAAATCTAGAACAACACAGGAAATGATAACTGATATTAAGTATCAGGAATTTGGGGAAAATAAGAAATGAGCATTGAAATTAAACTAATATGCAAAATCAGTGGTTGGTAAAGCATGTACATATTGTGTACATGTCATACAATGTATTTGTGTCTATCCAAGTGGACACAAACGTGTCCAAACAAATTAAAACACGAAACAGTACAAACAGGACAATCCTCGTACACGTGTTCACAGTGCTCGTGCACACGACACAACACGACACAGACCTCGTGGTCATGTCCAAGTGTCAACTAGGTCTAGGGCTAGGGCTAGGACACACTGATACGTGTCCACGACACATGTGCGTGCGATACAAAATACGTATCAGTGCACGAAATCGACAGCCACAAACACAGTGTAATCCCCGTGCACGTGTTCGTGCGTGTCCGAAATGACACGAGAGGGTCTGAGACTCGACACACGTGGTGATAGACAGCGCCCCTCACTGTGTGTCAAATCTCACATGTTGTCGTGTCCGCGGCGCAATCGCACTCGTGTAGCAGGAGAGCAACCTACCCGTGCACGCGCGCGCGCGACAGCGTGTTCACGTGTCTGTGGTGACTCGACACGACACGAAAACCACACAAAGACACAAGAAACTCATAAGTGCATTAAAATCTAATTTTTGTTCAAATAGATTCCTAAAAATCAATCGAAATTCCCATTGGGGGAATTTTATCAAACACTTGCACCATGACACTGATATGTGTCCAAATAGGACACGAATCGGACTCAAAATCTAGGGTTACCTATTCCTACAGTTAGGTTAGGCCTAGGGCTCCCTAGATATGCAATGAAATCAGAATTCTATGGTGTAGAAAGAAAGTTACCTATGTGTATCAAAATCCTCAAAAAGCTCCAAAGAGAGGTGTTTCTCTTGATAGCCAACTTCTCCAATTTGCTCCCAAGCTGAGATTTCTTGATATCAACAGCAAGTAGAGTAAAATTAGAACCTATTGCAATTGGTTTGGGTGAAAAAGGAATTGAAATGGATTTTATAGGATTTAATGAAGATGGAGACTTACCTCTTTCTAAAACTAGCAAATAATTCTAAAGGGAGGCTAGCCCTAATTTCTAGGAGGGATTAAATAGAAGGGGAATCCCTATGTGGCCAGCCATGGGTTGTTGGGCTAGGGTTAGTGCTCTACAAGTGTTGGGTTGGGCATCTAAGGCTTAAGTCACTAGTCATGACTTGTGAAATCACAAGCCATTTCCTATTCAAATAAATTCCTAATTTCCCCAAAATAATTCTAATGGGTTTGATGTCACTAACTTAGGTCAAGCTAGGGTTACTTAACCTAACCAAGTAGTCATGACTTAGGTTAGCCTCTAGGACAGTCTCCAAAGTCAACACTAGTCAAAGTCTAAAATAGCACCAAATCAAATATACTAAAAATCACTGAAAATTCCTAATAAATATAATTAATACCAACTATCACTAACCATGGTTAGCTAAGACTAGCTATGACTAATCTAGGTTATTTCCAAACCAAGTTAGGCTAATCACAATACATGGCAATCAATTAAATAATATTAAAATCACACCATTCTTAATAATACATTAAATTCCAATAATATATAGTAAATTCAATTAAATTCAAAATGACAAAAATACCCTCGAACTGGAAATGATAAATGAAACGTCCTAATCACATGGCTAGGCTCTAGGTTAAGCTGCCCCTAGTGTTACACTATCAAAACACCAAAATCATAAGTCATGATTTAAAATAGTTTTAAAATGATTTAAAAATTCCCAAAAATTATATCATGATTTAAATATCATTATTAAAAGATTAAAATTATAAAATTTCAAAATTACCCTCATTTGAAAAACTGGGTGTTACAATCCTACCCACCTTAGAAAAATTTCGTCCTCGAAATTAAGATGATCGTACCCCTTCTAGGTCAAACCCAAACAATCAAGGTCAAAAGAGAACTTATCTAAATCATGCAATTGGAAGGATAACATATAGGATTTGGTAAGTGGTATCAGTCTGAGGTCTCATCTAGTTACACCAACTATGCTACAGTACTAGACAACCACAAGGTATCAAATCATACAAGTAAGGGATGCATCAATATTCTCAAAAAGGGATACTAAGGTTAGGTCAAAACTCACCTCCAGCTAGGTCTGAGAACTAGAGCTCCTACCTGGAAGCAGGGCCCTGGTTGGGGTAGGTATATCTGGACAGTGCTGCATCCAGTGTGTAGCTGACCCACAGAATAGACACAATCTTAGTCTCTTTCTACATAAGTTCTACTTGTGCCCAGACTTCTTATAGTAGGTACAGATAGGCTCTGGCTCAGCTGGCCTCTGCTGGACAGGAGACTGGGCAGGGTATGATGATATAGGCTGGATATATGGGTACTCCTCAAACTCTGGGTAGGACTGGGTACTGCTCCTCGCCCTCTTGGAGCTAGGCTCTCTTCCTGGAAGCACAGAGTCCCGCAGACGTAGCAACCTCTGGTATTGCTCCCTCATGGCCTCATCATGAACTCTCTGTGACTCCAACATCCTTTCTTGGAAATATTCAAACACCTGGGCTGCGTTAAGTAACAAACCTCCGGGTAGTGCAGTATGGGGTACCATCTCAAGGGATGGGGAAAGGCTCTCGGCCTCAGGCAAATCTGCAGCTCTCTCCTGAACGACAGGAGATGAAGGAAGACTCTCTGGCGAGGCTACCACCATCTCCTCAATGGCGGGAGGTGCCACCACCCCCTGATCAGATAGAAGGATCGCTACCTCCTGAATAATAGGAGGTGGAAGCACACTCTCAGTAGCTGCAGCTGCTCTCAGGCGATGGGCTCGGGTCATGGGTGCCATACTGGAAAGGGTAAAAACACAACAATCATTAAGGCTGTACGGCAGTCTACCATCATATCTGAAAACTGGTAATTATCAAAATAAAATAAGATAACTACTAATCATCTATAAAGGGGTACTATTTAAAAAAAAATCAAAATCAAAAGTTTAAGAAACGAAAGTCAATAGCATTAAAATCCAATCACGATATATGTATAGAGAGTGTGTTAGAGAGGGAAAAGATAGCATTATGTAAGGGTTATGTGGTCTGTGTATGTGAAATATACATGAAAATGTATAGAAGGATTTGGGTCTCAACTATAGCTATCAAGTTACACTATTCATGGCAATTTGGTTAAGCAGTCTACAAGGCACAAGCTATTTACTCCTAACATGCATGGCTAACCATATATATATATATATATGTGTATCTATATAGCTATATGAACATAACATAGAGATGAAGGGTTAGGTTTTCATGGCAATTGTGAACATTAGTATAGAGTGTCAAGTGTACATGGGTTAAAACTTGAATAAAGGGTTCGATCTTTCAGTTTAGCTCAACATTATATATTAGATCTGAAATTGAACTACACATTTGAAAGCAATGTAAAAATGTTAACATGTATTCAGTTTTCAAGATTTTGGAGAAATTCGAACATCAAAACCAACTCAATGTTCACCACAACCACAACCTAACATGTAAGAGTATGAAACCTAATATTATATACCTACACAAAACAATGTACACGGCTCAAAACATTACAATTTAAAACTACAAATTGAACTAACACTTAGAATCCACGGTTAAGGGTTAATATTCACACAGTCTCAGATTTGACAAGTTCAAACATAAAACTCAACAAATTTTCTTAAGAAATGAAACCCTGTATATAACATACATGTGCAGTAATATAAACAACAACTAATAACATGAAATTTAAATTTAATTTTACGAATTTAATCTAGAAAAAACAGAGAACTAGTCACTGGTACTGTACTACATTATAAATATTGGGATTTGAGAAATTAACATCAAACATATTAATATGCATTTAGATTGGTTGGTAATCAAGTGTAGCATGCATCTGTGTCAGGCAAGTATCTGTGTCCACTATATATATATATATATTTTAAGGTAATACAAGAATAATGGCAAGAAGGAAATAATGATAAAATTTGTTCTGTTTATCTGTTAAAAGGAGGAACCATTTTGAAACTAGAGTTACAATATCAAATCTAAGTTACGGTCTTGCAAAATCATCGATTCATTGTATTAGAAAAAAAAATAGCAAGAAGTTACACTAGATTTATAATAACAGCTAAGCTACTCCTACTCATACTCCTACTCCTAAGCTATTTGATGAAGGAATACAATTTATAACAACAGAATGGTACGATAGAGATGATATGTTAAAAACCTTCTCAAGATACAATCTGATATTCATATGCGTCTGTCCAAAATCACGTTACTCAGAGTCCTCGCCACGCCAGTAAACAAGGCTACGATAAACGATAGATTCCATAACTAGGGTATGCACCTCTAGAATCATGTCGTCTGGAAATCTCGCTATGCCGACTAGTATAGCTGCGAGAAATTCCAAATCTCATAATCAAGATACGTACATCCGAAGTTAGGTCCCTATGTTTCCGCCACGCCAGCTAATATGGCTGCGATAAACTACAGGTTCCATAATCAAGTAGACGTTTTACCATCCCTGTATTCCCGTCAACATATATCATCAGAAAATATCGTAACTCATGCCATAAAATTCATCTCGATAGGAAAATCAAAATCAACAACGATCCAACAAAATCAAATTCAATGATCAAGGAGTGAGAGCGAACAAAACAAGGGGAAGGATTTCAAATTGAAGTTTAAATAAGATTCTCAAGGGTCATCCCAGAAATCTCTCAAGGAATCCTAACTGTGATTGAGTACCTTCAAAAATATCCTAATCCTACTGCAGGCTATAGTGATACTCTAGTTCGAATACCACTACATAAACTCGATCTGCATGGGCCACCACTAAAAACGTGTCACGACCCGCACCCTAGAGTAAGGGCACGAGACGTGGGTACGTCCAGCCTACGCCGTAGTGTCGGCGGTAGAACGCTGTCATAGGTCACAACATCTAACAGTTAAAGGTAATAAACAGTTATACTCCCCGAATGGGGGTGACATAACAGAATATATCTTAATCACAGCTAAGGTAGAACAGGATAAAGATGGAATGATATAAAAGATGTAAGATACAAATCCACAGAAATACAAATAGAGAGAGAGCTAAGTGTCTATGATAAACTCCACTAACATCCAGACATAATACAGATCCAAATATATATATATATATACAGCTCAAACTCCAATGCTATGAAATAAGATAAACTATCTATGGAGCAACAGTCTCTACTGCTAAGGGATCCGACTGGAAGTCCTGATCGCAAGTGTCCTCTAAGGTTATCCCATAGAAAGTGTCTAAGCATGCCTCCTTCTCGTCCTCTGTAAAATTGTCAACAGGTCCAATCAGGACGGGAACGAGCACATATCTCTCAAAACAGTTCATAGCAGGTTAGGAGAATAAAGCATACAATAGAGTAAAATACAGGAAGTGCTGAAAAAGAAATACGAGTAAATAGGAGATATTTGTAACTGAAAGTAAATACATGACAGTAGAGACTGTAAGTGGCTACGTGATTTAGAGTACAATATGGTTATGTAACCGGCTTAGGGGCACATGAATACAACTAAGAGGCACATGAATACAGCTACTGGAGATAATGATCACATAACCAATTCTATGCACTCCGCCCCAATCAATACACAAGGATCCATTCAAGTTACGTTAGGCACATGAATACAGCTAAGATACGTGCACTCATGTAATGAGTAGTACATGAGGCACATGATAAAGCACATGTAAGCACATGAGAATATGTAAATACATGAACTAGTACGAGTACAAGGAGTACCTGATGCACATGATAAAGTACATGAACATGAAATACCCGATGCACCCGTAGAGGGATAACATCTCAGGAAAGGATCCATATAGTACTAATCTGTGAAGATACGTGTCAGCATCAAGTAAAGCAATCTAGAGCAAGATTATAGTCCAGACAAGTATGAAAAGATCAGAAAATGTACTCGCCTGCTAACTGAATGTCCAAGACGAAAGTACTGTCCGAGGAGTGGTGTCCGGCTCCTATTAGTACAGCATAAGTCACAACAAGTCCAGAATAGTAATAAGATGCACTACGATGCATTCTACATGAATCTAGGTCAATCTAGACCAAAGTCAACTCTTGGTCAACTCTGGTCAACCCTAGAGTCAGACTAGTTCAACCAAGTAAAACCTAAGTCAAACTAGTCTATACTAGTCTAACTAGTCTATTCTAAGTCTAACAAGACTACACAAGTCTAATCTAGGCTCACTAGTCAAGCAGACACACACATAGGCCATAGGCTAAGTGACTAGGCCATAGGCTATTAGGCAATACTATGCCTAACCAACCTACAATCACCTATACACAAGACATTATCTATCCCTAAAATAATATAATACACATATAGCTATACCACACAATCTAATATAGAATACACATATTACATAGCTATATAATATAATATAGCCCACACATAACATACATATATAATCTATATCTACACATAAGATAATACATATATATATATATACATGTTTACATGTATGTACACATATATATATATATATATATATATATATTGGGATAGGAAGGGAAATGGTGGCATGTGTGAAATACAAGTGGGTGTGTGTGTATGCCATGAGAATGAGGGTGTGAGGGAGAATACATGAAGGTGTGTGTGTATATGAAGACTGAAAAACAGTAAAGGCAAAACAGTGAGTGATACTTGTGTGTGTGTGTGTGTAACATGTAAGTGTCAAGAGTGGGTACATGAGAGTTGTGTGTGTGTGTTAGTGTTTAGGGTGTGAGTGAGTGAATCCTGAAAAAAGTATGCAGTAATAGGCAAAAACAGTGAGTGTTCACAATAAAATCTGGAAAAATACTTAGAAACTCAGTTCAGTCCAATCCAATACCCATAAATCTCAGTTTCAGTCCCATTGCATTCTCAGGTTTAATATATTGAAATCATTTAACAGTTCAAACTAAACTCCAGTTTAACAGTCCATACAAAATACTCAGTTTATGAGCCAACCCATAACCATTTAACCCCAAATTTGACACACAAATGGAAAACTCATAGGTGTACCACATTAGAGGTTTAAACCACACTATTTAACAGTTAAATTAGGTTAAATAGATGCTAGAAATTCATATTTAAAATCTGGAACAACACAGGAAATGATAACTGATATTAAGTATCAGGAATTTGGGGAAAATAAGAAATGAGCATTGAAATTAAACTAATATACAAAATCAGTGGTTGGTAAAGCAAGTACATATTGTGTACGTGTCATACAATGTATTTGTGTCCATCCAAGTAGACACAAACGTGTCCAAACGAATTAAAACACGAAACAGTGCAAACAGGACAATCCTCATACACGTGTTCACAGTGCTCGTACACACGACACGACACGACATAGACCTCGTGGTCGTGTCCAAGGGTCGACTAGGTCTAGGGCTAGGGCTAGGACACACTGATACATGTCCATAATACATGTGCGTGCGATACGACACGCGTATCAGTACACAAAATCGACAGCCGCCAACACAGTATAATCCCCGTGCACGTGTTCGTGCGTGTCTGATACGACACGAGAGGGTCTGAGACTCGACACACATGGTGACAGACAGTGCCCCTCACTATGTAACAAATCTCACGTGTCGACGTGTCGTGTCCGCGGCACAATTGCACCCGTGTAGCAGGACAGCAACCTGCCCGTGCACGCGCACGCGCGATAGCATGTTCACGTGTCTATGGTGACTCGACACGACACAAAAACCACACAAAGACACAAGAAACTCATAAGCGACATTAAAATCTAATTTCCTATTCAAATAGATTCCTAAAAATCAATCGAAATGCCCATTGGAGTATTTCATCAAATACTTGCACCATGACACTGATATGTGTCCAAATAGGACACGAATCGGACTCAAAATCTAGGGTTACCTATTCCTACAATTAGGTTAGGCCTAGGGCTCCCTAGATATGCAATGAAATCAGAATTCTATGGTGTAGAAAGAAAGTTATCTATGTGTATCAAAATCCTCAAAAAGCTCCAAAGAGAGCTGTTCCTCTTGATAGCCAACTTCTCCAATTTGCTCCAAAGCTGAGATTTCTTGATACCAACAGCAAGTAGAGTAAAATTAGAACCTATTGCAATTGGTTTGGGTGAAAAAGGAATTGAAATGGATTTTATAGGATTTAATGAAGATGGAGACTTACCTCTTTCTAAAACTAGCAAATAATTCTAAAGGGAGGCTAGCCTAATTTCTAGGAGGGATTAAATAGAGGGGGAATCCCTATGTGGCTAGCCATGGGCTGTTGGGCTAGGGTTAGGGCTCTACAAGTGTTGGGTTGGGCCTCTAAGGCTTAAGTCACAAGTCATGACTTGTGAAATCACAAGCCATTTCCTATTCAAATAAATTCCTAATTTCCCCAAAATAATTCTAATGGATTTGATGTCACTAACTTAGGTCAAGCTAGGTTTACTTAACCTAACCAAGTAGTCATGACCTAGGTTAGCCTCTAGGACAGTCTCCAAAGTCAACACTAGTCAAAGTCTAAAATAGCACCAAATCAAATATACTAAAAATTACTGAAAATTCCTAATAAATATAATTAATACTAACTACCACTAACCATGGTTAGCTAAGACTAGCTATGACTAATCTAGGTTAGGTCCAAACCAAGTTAGGCTAATCACTATACATGGCAATCAATTAAATAATATTAAAATCACACCATTCTTAATAATACATTAAATTCTAATAAAATATAGTAAATTCAATTAAATTTAAAATGACAAAAATATTCTCGAACTGGAAATGATAAATGAAACACCCTAATCATATGGCTAGGCTCTAGGTTAAGCTGCCTCTAGTGTTACACTATCAAAACACCAAAATTATAAGTCATGATTTAAAATAGTTTTAAAATAATTTAAAAATTACCAAAAATTATATCATGATTTAAATATCATTATTAAAAGATTAAAATTACAAAATTTTAAAATTATCCTCATTTGAAAAACTGGGTGTTACAACATTAAAGAGACATCTACTACCGGTAACACGGAAGAGATAGCCAAGCTTAAAGTAGACTATCATGAGGCTATCCTTAAAATTGAAAAGAAAGAAAGAGACTATGTCAAGATACAAGAGTTATATGACATAGAGAAGAAGAAACACTTAGTCACAGAATAAAGACTCATAGTTATGCTGCTAAATATGAAGAGTCTTATGCAGTTTCTAAAAATTTAGAAATCAAATTAGGCAAACAGGCTATACCTGTGACACAGCCTAAATTTAGTCCTAATGCTAAGCATACACCTAAAAGGACTAAAACACAGAAAGCACGTAAGAAACACGAATATCACCATGCTTTCACATATAGGTTTTCAAAGAAACCACATATGCATGTCAACACAAATTCTACTAACACGTTTTCAAAACTTACTTGCACGTACTATGGTACTCATGGGCACATATCACAGTATTGTCTAGCAAGAAAGCTTGTTGACAATCACGCAATGATTTGGAGTCCTAAGACTAATCAGCATGGACACTTCAGTAAATGGGTACCAAAGGATTCATCTACTTGTTTTGTAGGTGGACCCTCAACCCTCTCATACTAAAATTAAGTGGATCCTCGATAGAGGATGTTCGTGGCACATGACTGGTGATACATCTTTGTTCGCTACGCTATTGATGAAGAAAGAAGGATATATCTTCTTCAGAAACAACTTGAGAAATGATATCGTTGGGAATGGCACTGTTGGTATATCTCCTTATCCTGTAATAAAAGATGTTTGTCTAGTTACGAAATTGAAACATAACCTACTAAGCATAAGTCACTTGGTTGATAATGGTTATGGTATCAACTTTATAAAAGACAAATCTACAATATATGATATGTCATCTGGTAATCCCGTATATGAAGGGATTAGAGAAGATAATATTTATGTTTTCTTTCTGGAGAGTACTAATAATACAGGAAGATGCCTAGTAGCTAATCTAGACAAAAGCTGGTTATTGCATATGAGGCTAGGATATGCTAATATGGACACTATCTCATGACTGAGCACTAAGAAGCTGGTAAAAGGACTTCCTGAGATACCGTTCATGAGAAAGATGGTATGTGCTGACTGTGAAAAGAACAAAGTACATAGGTCTATATTTAAATCTATCAACGCTGTAAGTACTTCTAGACCTTTGCAGTTTATACATATAGATTTATTTTGTCCTAGTAGAGTCGCTAGTCTTGGCGGTAAGCTCTACGCATATTTTATAGTTGATGATTTCTCTCGTTTTACTTAGATTTAATTTTTATCAAACAAAAGTTATAGAATTTTTGAATTTCAGTTATTTTGTAAAAATGTACAAAACGAGAAAGGCTTCATGATTACTCGTATCTGAAGTGATCATGGTGGTAAATTCGTAAATACTGATTTTAAAAAGTTTTATGATGATAGTGGATATTATCACGAGTTTTTATGCCCTATATCTCCTTAACAAAATGGTATTGTGGAGCGGACGAACCGTACTCTAAGCGAGATGGCTAGAGTCATGCTGAATCAGCATAATCTTCTTAAATATTTTTGGGCATAAGCTGTTAGTACAGCCTATCATGTTTTAAATAGGGTGTTAATTCAACCCATCTCGAAGAAAACACCTTATGAAATCTGGTTTGGAAGGATTCCAAATATTTTTTATTTTAAAGTTTTTGGATGTCGTTGTTTTATCCTGAACACCAAGGACAACTTGGGAAAATTCGACTCTAAAGCAGATGAAGGAATATTTCTCGAATATGCTGCTAAGAGTAAGGGATATAGAATTTTTAATAAAAGATCTATGATTGTTGAAGAATCCATTGACGTTACCTTTGATGAGCTCAATAGTCACAGATCTAGCGATAGTGATGATGAAAATGTACAAGCCAGAACCGATAAAAGTCATGTGGAAGATCTGACTCATAGATTTGAATCATTAAAGTTCTTGCCAGATCATCCAGAGACGCTCATTATAGGTGATATATCAAAAGGTGTAAGTACACGCTCTTCTTATAGAGATTCTGAAATAGCAGCAAATGTAGCTTTTAATGATGAGTTTTGGATTGATGCCATGCAAGAGGAACTTAATCAATTTGAGAGAAACCAAGTTTGGAAACTCGTTCCTAAATCTATTTGTCAATCGATAATTGGTACCAAATGGGTGTTCCAAAATAAACTAAATAAAGATGGACAAGTTCTATGCAACAAAGCACGTCTAGTGGCACAAGGTTATAATTAAGAAGAAGGTATTGATTATGACGAGACATATGCTCCTATTGCTAGACTAGAAGCTATCCACATGTTTTGTGTATATGTATGTTTAAATGATTTTAAATTATTCCAATGGACATGAAAAGTGCATTTTTAAACGGTTTTTTGAAAGAAGAAGTATTTGTGAAACAACTCCCTGGTTTTGAAGATTCTCAAAAACCTGATCACGTCTTCAAACTTAAGAAAGCACTCTATGGACTCAAACAGGCACCTCGTGCTTGCTATGAATGCCTAAGTACCTTCTTACTTAAAAATGGTTTTTCAAAAGAAAGAGTTGATACTACTTTGTTTATTAAGTCTTTAGATGATGATATTCTTCTTGTGCAAATATATGTTGATGACATCATATTCGGATCTACTAATGAAAACTTTGTCAAGAGTTTGCTAAGTGTATGCAGAGTAAAATTGAGATGAGTATAATAGGAGAGCTGAACTTCTTCCTAGGACTCCAGATCAAACAACACTCAAAGGAAACTTTCATTAATCAAGCCAAATATACGAAGGACATATTGAAAAAGTACGACTTCGAAAATGTAAAGCCAATCGGAACTCCAATGGCTACATCAACAAAGCTTGACACTGATAAAAGGGGTAAACCTGTCGATCAGCGTAAGTATCGAGGTATGATTGGTAGCTTATTATATTTAACTGCTAGTCGCCCTGATATTATGTTCAGTGTTTGCATTTGTGCACGATACCAGGCAAATCCTAAGGAATCACTGTCGTTAAGCGTATCTTCCGATACCTTAAGGGAACTTCAACAGTCAGCTTATGGTATCCTAAAACCAAATCCTCTGACCTAATAGGTTACTCGGATGCAGATTTTGCAAGATGCAAAGTAGACCGTAAAAGTACCAGCGGTACATGTCATTTTCTAGGAAAAGACTTAGTCTCATGGTTTAGCAAGAAACAAAATTCTGTAGCATTATCAACTAATAAGGCTGAGTATATTATCGCAGGATGTTGTTGTGCTCAAATTTTGTGGATAAAGCAAACCTTAGGAGACTACAATCTGTACTACACTAAGATTCCTATTTACTGTGATAATACTAGCACTATAAACTTGACTAAGAACCCTGTATGTGACTCATGGACAAAATACATTAAAATTCGTCATCACTTTTTACGTGATCACCAACAACACAAGAACATCTGCTTAGAATTTATTGTCATAGATCATCAACTAGCAGACATTTTCATAAAACCACTAGCTAAAGACCGCTTTAACATTATGCGTCGAGAGCTCGGAATACTTGAATTTTCAGATTCATAATGTAGTATGTTTATTAAATTTATTTATAACTCAAAACTTTGTAGTTTATTGATGGAAATTATTTTGGGTACAAGCCGAAAGGGTCCTTCTGTCATACAGGCGTAAATAGCCTGAAGCGACACGGTGTACTAGTCTTCGGACTACCGCTAGCTAGGATCCGGCCCCTGTAGCTAACCCAAAGTAATAGAAATTATCAAATAAAGGAGTGTCACAGTTATAAATTTAAATTTAGAACTTATACTGCATTTATGACATTGGAAATGCAAGCAGTCGAACTCGGGCCAAACTCTGCCCGAGTTCGGTCGACGATGTGCGGATTTCCAGAACTGAACAGCTGGCCCTAGCCTATTTATTCATCTTTTTCACTTCGTTTTTCTCCACACCTCAACCGAGAAACTCCTCTAAAAATGCAAGAGAAGCTCCTCCTCCTCATCATCCTATTCAAGCTTTTTGGAGTCTTGCAGTCATCCTCTCCACCTTCTTCATCTTCATCTTCTACCTCAAGGTATTCAACTTCTTTTCTTCTTTATCAATGGCACCCAAACATCAGAAGAGAAAGATCGATACCTCTCAAGCTGGATCATCTTCCTCGGATTAGGTTCCGATAAACGTCTTCAGTCCAGCCCGTCCTACTGGAACTGATGACTACAACTTTGGACTTTTTTCCGATAGGGAATTTTCTGATCTTTGGTTCGATTCTTTTTCGGGTCATAAAATTTGTACTGGGGCACGTGTCAATTTTACTATCTTTTCTGAGTATGCCCCGTCTTTCAACATTCTTGGTTTTCGAAATTTTTTTGAAGTTGCTGAAAATATCTATGACAATGTTGTTCATATGTTTTACCGCAATTTGCAAGTAAAAGATAACGACAACTTTTATTCTTGCGTAGCTGGGCAGGAACTTGAGTTCAATGCCACATACATAAGCAAATACTTTCATGTTCCTGATGTAGGTGAGGCATTAGTGGATATCAACCATGTCCAATTTCCTGAAGGTATCACCCATGATTCCTTCAAAGAATTATTATGTCACCCTAAACCTGTTCCTCGTAGGGTGTATTCCAAACATTTGAATCAAAACTTCTATGAACTTCATAGGTTCATCTTTTCTGTTTTTCTTCCAAAGAAGGGATCTTCTGACGAGATTACCTTTATGGAATTATCGACTATTTACCATATTCATTTTGGTATCCCTTTTTCTGTCCCAAAGACTGTCATGGCATGGATGCTTAACTACAAAAATACGGGACACAATCTTGTCTATCCTATGCACATGGCTTCCGTTTTTAGGAGGTTTGATATTGATCTTCAAACATGTCCTTACTCCGCCACTGCCACTAAACTCAGTAGGTCTAGGTTGTATCATACTCCTCCTCTGCCTCCTAGTATTGAACTTGCTGCTCCGGTTCATGATGATGACCCTGAGACTCCTCATTCTCCTGTTGTTCCAGCCCCTGCTCCGGGTTTCAACCCCGATTTCTATCAGCACTTTGATGATTTCGTTGTCCTCTCAGTACAACGACATCAAGGTTATCTTGATTCTGAGTTTTGCCACATAATCCAGGCTCAGGTGTTGCGGAACAGTATTGCTGACATTCACTGGAGTCTTTCTCATGACCCCACACATCCAGTCACTATGCTTCATCACACCAGCTTCCTTGGACCTAGGATCGATGATGAGACGACTTTTCCTTATTTCGATCCTACTGCTGCATACTTTCCACCGGATGCTCCTGGAGGTGACGATACGCCGATGTGATGAGGACTTTAGTTAGTGGTTCTTTTGGATGTAGTTTACTAGATGATGATCTTTTGTAGTTTTTATTTTGTTTAAACTTTATAGTTAGACATTTAAAAGCAGTTTGTGTCGGATGTATCTTTCTTTTTGTAGGACATTTCCTTATTTCATTTCTGGTTCATTTTGCTATGACTTGTTATTTGTGGATATCTGTTTCTTTGTAGTTATTACTCTATCATTACTTTCTTTGTTTTCTGATGAACATTGTTGGCTTCACATATTACGGGGGAGCCTAAACCATTTTTGAAATTGACAAAGAGGGAGAAAGAGCAATACCAAAAATCAACAAAGCAACGTAAAGCAAATACCAATACCATTTTTTTCAAAATGAACAATTCAGGTATTTTATTTTATTTTATTTAGATATATTTTGTTATAAACTCAAGTTTGTCAATTATCAAATTAGAGGAGATTGTTGCCCTATTTTCTGATGGTCACACCTGATTTCGATAATCGACAATGACTTAAGTCAATGCACAAAATATACGAACTGCTGCTAAACATTTCAGGTCAAGTGAAATCAATATCAAAGAATGTACTACTACACCAGCAAGCATGCAAATTATCATTCTGAAGCTCATTCTCATTGAAATCAGTCCGAGTTATTTTACAATTTATTGTGTATTTTATCTTTATTGAGTATAGGATATAAATTACAAGATCGACTGGATACTACTGGCTTAGGTTAATCACAGTCCACTCTCCTATACAGCCTACCCATCCAAAGTCCACTTACCAAACATACCATTCATTTTTATACAAACAGAATTTGAAAAAAATTTATATTAGAACAAAGACAGAACTCAAGCCAATTTCGGCCCGAGTTCGGTCCGAACTCTGGCCGAGTTCGGTCCAAGTTCGGTTAGTTTGAATTCAAAAATTTGTTGCCTCCAAATCTGCATGCAACGTTCGTTTACAAAATCTTTGCATAAGAACTCCACCCGAATTCTGTCCGAGTTTGGTCCTCGAAAACACCTATAAATAGAAGATAATTTCTCATTTCAAATTGCTCATCAATTCATCTTCTCTTCTCTCTTCAATAGTGTTTTCATTTGATCTAAAAACTTTCATATTCCACCTATACATCTCTTAGCCAAAAGCCAGTAATATCTATTTGATCTAGAGTCTTTTGGTTCTCAGAGTTGTAAACAGGTCGTTCAAAATTCAGAAAACATCTCTATTTTCAGAGCCGGTCGTACGCTCGTTGCCAAGTACGATGTTGTGAAGTCGGTCGTACACTTGTCACCAAGTACGATATTGTAAGAGACTGCAAGCTCTCAATTAGCTTGTGCCATAGTGGATTAACATCGAACAAGAGTACTCGAGACTGGATTAGTCCTCTCAGAGGGAAACCAATATACATCGTTGTATCACTGAGTTTGATCTTTTTATCTTTTGCAACATTTATTTACTGTCTCTTTACTCGCTGCCATAGTTATCTACCTTTAATTTTTAATTGGTGATTATTTTCTGCTGCACTCACACTCACTCTATTCACCCCCCTCTAGAGGTGCTCAACGGTCCTACACATACGACAGACTTGACTGGCAATTTATGATATGGGTGTTCAGGGCTTTCGGATTTTTGTAGACCTGGATTGTCATCGTGTTCAGATCCATCAGTAATTCTTGGTTCTCCACAGTGATCAACGGGCAAGCTGATGGTTTGTTTAAATCTAGTAGAGGTGTCAGGCAGGGAGACCCATTATCATCCACCATCTTCATCTTCGCTGCTGAAGCTCTTAGCAGAAACCTTAACAATATGGTTGGCATTCCCCGCTTCCAATATTACCATACCACTAATGGATGTCCCATCATAACCCACCTGGCTTATGCCGACGACATCCTCTTTTTCTCCTCCGATGACGTTGGGACCGTGGAAGTGGTTCACAATACGCAGGAGAGATACACCAGATGCTCCAGTCAATGCGTCAACTCCAACAAAAGTGTCATCTGTACCCACCACAAGGCCAATGGGGACCACTCTTCTATCCTTCCCAATATCACTTTCTTCTCGGTCATGTATCCTCTGTTATCTTATTTAGGGTGCCCGCTGGTATACAGCAGATCCAATGCGGGTACATTTGAAGGGCTGGTAGGCAAAATCAGGAAAACAAATTAAGGGATGGCACAATACAAAATTATCTTCGGGAGGGAAGATGATCCTGATTCAGCACGTCCTCTCCTCCATCCCTATTTACACTCTTACCTCCTGCTCTGCCCCTAAGAAGGTGCTCACCTCCATTGAGATCCTTTTCGCCAACTTCTTTTGGGACCACTGTGACGTAAGGACAAACATCATTGGGCCAGTTGGGACACCATGGCTAAACCTACCGAGGAGGACAGGCTGGGATTCTATAGATTGGCGCACATTGTAGATGCATGTTCCATAAAGATGTGGTGGAAGCTTCGCAAGAGTCGCTCCATCTGGGCTTAGTTTATGAAGGCTATATATTTTAGCTGCTCACATCCTTCAGTTGCAGACTACAACAATAGATCATCTGCGTCCTGGCGTCGCATCCTTCACGGACGGCACCTGGTCGAGCCTTTGATCCGTATCCAGCTGGTTCTGGCGGTTCGTCCCTCTTCCACGAACGTTGGTCTTGGGATGCCCTTCTTCTGCAGTTACAGGCTGCTCCCTCCAACAATATTATTCGGGATATTTGGGATAGTGAGGGCGACTGGAACTAGGAGAGGGCCAGGGAATGGTTAGGAGAGGAGGCAGCAGCCACGCTGGTTGCCACTGGGTTAAAGATCAAGACGGACCCCGATGCATTGAGGTGGTCACTCACGAGTGATGGAGCTTTCACGTTAGCTTCGGCAAGAAGAGTTGTCCGAGGCACCGGAGCGCCATCTCCCTTAATTGCCCCTTTCTGGCAGTCTTGTATTCCCAAAAAATGGTCTTTCCTGATTTGGAGAGCGTTCTGTAGGAAGGTTCCCACTGACGATGCGCTCACCATAATTGGCTTCAGTTTAGCTTCAACTTGTCACTGTTGCACAGCAAAGCAATTGGAGACAGCCGAGCACATCCTGTATTCTGGAGACTTGGCCGTACAGGTGTGGGATGCTCTCTCCTACAGGTGTAGAAAGGACCCGGCTGGTGGGGGCTTCAACGATCTTTTTGTCACCTGGGGCTTCGCCTCGCACGGCTATCAGATCGTTGCAGCCGCCATCATGTGGGTCATTTGAAAGAACCGTAACAAATTCAGATACGAAGGCCGTTAATACAACCCTGAATAGCTTGGAGCTAGCATGCGGGTCCTTGCCCTCTGCCCCATTTTCCTTGTTGTCTTTTATTTTTGCGCTTACTTGTAAAGTCTTTGGCATTTTGTGCCTTATGCATGAATAAAAATAGGATTTTGGTAGAAAAAATAAAAATAAAAATAATATATATAGATAGGACGATGAAGAGCCTGGCCTGTGCGATGCGGTGCATCCACAATGTTGTAGGACTGACAAAAAATGACCACGATCTGAGCTGGCATGGGTCAGAATGGGGCGCCCGAGCATGAGAACTCAACGGCTAGGACGTCGTACGGACGGTCGAGAAACAACACCATTCTACTACGGGTATAAACAATGGCAGACCATGCAGCCATCGTACGACGTTGTAAGGGCATCGATAAGACGTCGTAAGGGCATCGTGCGCATAGAACAGGTCGCTGGATGGCATCGGCTGTCGTAGGCGTCGTGAAGACGTCGGGGGCACCTTCGGTATCGTGGGCGAAGTGAGGCTTTGAGTTGTGGGCGTCGAAAGATGTCGGCCGACTCGTGCAGCACTGGAGCGTACGGTGTGCACAAGGTGTGTGTGTGGAGCGATGATGACAAAGCCAGTACAAACAAAATCTGTACGAAGAGTCCGAAATGATATGACGACAGGCAAAAATCGTGTACGGGGAGACACGATTTAACTGAGCCTGCACGTGCTGGAATTATGTATATATATATATATATATATATATATATATATATATATATATTTTTATATATATATATATATATATATATATATATGTATTATTTTTGTTTTTTGCTTCGCTTCCTTCTCCTGTGCTTCCCCTCCCTCCCTCTCCGAAAAGCCCCTAGGACTTCCCCACTCCCGCGCTCTCCCGGTGGTTGGTGATCGTCGATGGCCAAGCCTTGGCCGGCCGATTCCGTGGAGCTGATCAGTCAGCTCTACGCCTCCCTCCCGCCCCCCCTCCCTCCGACCCTCCTCCCTTCTCCCCTTCCGCCTCCTTCCCCCCGCTCCACCTTCATCTCTCTGTTCTGGCGCCCGTCCCTTCGGTCGCCACCACCAGCTCCCTCCCCACTCCCTTTGCTTCCTTTTCATCCCCCACTGCCCTCTAGCTCTCTCCTCCCACGCACGGGCCCATCGGCAGCCTGGGCAGGACTCTCTGTTCCCGCGCCTGCCTGCAGACCCCTCCCTACTCTCCCATCCTCAACCGCTCACTCGTCTCTCCTCTCCTCGTTGCATGGTTCGATCGGAGTCTACCGTCCCGCGGCAGGATCACCCACCTGCGGTGCAGGCTCGGAAGACCCTTCCGCTCATCCGCTTTCTCCCGTTTCGTTTTGAATTTCGAACGAAGCTTCCCTCTCCTCGGGAGGGCCACCGGCCTGCAGTACAAGATTGGGAGGCGTTCCTCTTTGGCATCACGTGGGTGGGTTAATCCCTGTACCCAACGTGATAGGCCACATAATTAAGCTGCAGCCGCGCGTGACTCCACTGCGCCAGCACATTTTTCTAGTGGGGACCACACTTTTCCCGATTTATATGCACCCAACTACTTCCAGCTTTTCTCGGGTGGGGCCAACCATGCCCAGGGTGTTTATGCATAAGACCCCAGCTCCTTTTTTTATGCACAAGACCCCAGTTATATCCAGCTGTCCTCAGGCGGGGCCAACCATGCCCAGGATGTTTACGCTCGAGACCCCAGCACCTTTCTTTACGCGCCTATGCCAGCGTACTCCCAACCCTTTGCTTCCCCTGTCGGGCCCGCTCAGGAACCCTCTCCTTCTTTATACGCGCCGAATCATGCGTATTCCCTCACTTTTAATCCCCCCAGGCTGGTGGGCCCACCTCCCATCACACTTCTCCAGAGCAGCGCCTTCTCTACGCTCATACCCCCCCTCTCGCCAACCCCTCCCCCACCCCACCCTCCTTGCTCGTCATCCCCTCTATCTCCCCCCTCTCTTTTCACCCCGATCCTTCCCCTCCCACCTTCCTCTACCAGTCTATCAGCCAGTCCTCTTCCTCCCGATGCCACCACAGCGGCCCCTGATCTCTTTTAGGCTCCCTCTATCCTCCTTCCCCCCCAGTGACTTCGGGAGCCCGCTTCTCGGATCCCAATCTTATTCCCTCCTCGTCCGAGCAAAGTCCACCCGCCGAGGTCGCCTCGATCGATCCCCATTCTGGTGCCGTCCATCCGACAGCGGCGCTACCCCCAGCGAGCGGGCCATCCTCTCCCTATGGGAGGGCCCTTCCGACCGCTTCCTGACTTCTGTGCTCCTCACAGACATCCCCCCAGTCGCCTCCCATCGCCCCTAGCGGATCCCCTCCTCGACGGCCCCCCTTCCTCCTGGTAGTGTTTCTTCGATCCCATCCCCGGCCGCCCCTCCTCCATTGACCTTCGCCGATAAGCTGCGCCCGGATCTGGCGACAGCCAAGGCTCCTATCGTCCCTGACATCATTCTCTCGGACATAGAGTACTCTCTGGAATCTACGGTGCCCTCGATTCCATTCTCGGACAACGAGATGTCTTCTCTATCGAACTCATTCCCCCACACGTTCATCCTCAAATTTTCATCTGGTTGTCCCAAGCTCTCCCGGGTGCAGGAGACGGTAGCTAGCTGGAGACTCTCAGCGGATTACCGCGTAGCCCCCTTGATCCCAAACACATCCTTTTTTACCTCTCTTCCGAATCAGACCATAGGACAGTCTGGTCCAAAGGCACGTGCAGGATTGACTCTCTCCAGATGAAGATCATTAAGTGGTCAGCTAACTTTATTACCAAAGAAGACTCAGCGACAGTCGCAGCCTGGATCACTCTGCCTACCCTCTCCCATATCTGCTTCATCCCAACGGCTCTTAGGCGCATCGCCAACTCCTTTGGCACGTATGTGGCCTCAGCTCCTGAGACCAGCAACCTCACCAAAGCCCACTACGACAAAATATGTGTGGAACTCGACCTCACCACCGAACCACCAAACTTTATCAACATCGAGCTGGGCAACAGGACCCATACCCAACAAATTTTCTACGATAACCATATTATGTTCTGCATGTTCTGCAACCACTGTCACTTAAGAGGCCACCTCCCAAAGCACTGGCATCGCCTCCATCCAGAACTAAAGAAAAAACTAAACCGAAAAGTCAACGAGCCAACTAAGGGGAGGACACCCATGCCACCTATCCTTCCTCGTCCAAATTTGCACACTCGATTCGAGTCCGGGGACGTCTCGACAGACAGAAGCGAATCTCCCTGCAAAGTATTGATTCTCCACACCATCCAAGCACTCACCCTCTCCAATCAGTTTGACGCTCTTGACACCGAGGAAGCAGAAGACCCAGTGGAGACAGCCGCTCTCCCAAACGATCGCACGCTCATCGAGATCCACCCCATTCTGGAAGGCGTCGAACTGTCCACCGATGTGACCGAAGCTAATCTACTTCTCAACACCGAAGACTCTGTGGTTGAGACTTTAGCTATTCTAGGTCCTGACCTAGTTCAGAGAGGACTCCATGTTGTAACACCCAGTTTTCCAGATGAGGATAATTTTGAAATTTTGTAATTATAGTTATTATTTATTGATATTTATTTCATATTATGATTTTGGTGATTTTTAATCATTTTTAAACTATTTAAAAATTGTTTTAAGTCATGACTTATGATCTTGATGTGTTGCTAGTGAAACCCTAGAGACTGCATGACCTAGAGCCTAGCCATGTGATTAGGGTGTTTCATTTATCATTTCCAGTTTGAGAGTATTTTTGTCATTTTGAATTTAATTGAATTTAATATATATTATTTGGAATTTAAATATATTATTAAGAATGGTGTGATTTTAATATTATTTAATTGATTGTCATGTATTGTGATTAGCCTAACTTAGTTTGGACCTAACCCAGATTAGTCATAGCTAGTCTTAGCTAACCATGGTTAGTGTTAGTTTGTATTAATTATAATTATTGGAATTTAAGTGATTTTTAGTATAATTGATTTAGTGCTATTCTTGACTTTGACTCATAGTGACTTTGGAGACTGTCCTACAAGCTAACCCTAGTCATGACCACTTGGTTAGATTATGAAACCCTAGTTTAACCTAAGTTAATGATACTCTAGTCATTAGGATTAAATTGGGAAAATAGGGATAATGAATAGGTTGGTTAATGCTTGTGATTTCATAAACCATGACTTATGGCTTAAGGCCCATAGAGGCCCATAACCCAATTAGTGAAACTAAAACCCTAATCCTAGCATTTATGGCCAGCCACCTGGGTTCCACACCCCTATTTAATGTCTCCTCAAACTTAGGGCAAGCCTCCTTTAGGAATTTGCAAGTTTGGAAATAGAGGTAAACCCTTTCTTCCCCAATCCCTATCTTCTCTATTTCAACTCCTTCTTCCTTCTAATTTCTTGCAATAGGTTCTAATCTCTGTACATTTGATGGCTATGGTGAGAAATTTCAATGAAGGAGCAATTTGAAGGAGTTTGGATAGCTTGAGGAACACCCCTCTTTGAAGCTTTTTGGGCTTTTTCACACACCTAGGTAATTCCTAATCCTCTCTATAAAATAGTGATTTAATGGCACGAATAGGAAGCCCTAGGAATACCCTAACTGTTGGTATAGGTTTTGCTAGGTTTCGTGTCCAATACGTGTCCGTATCGGATACATATCAGTGAGCATACTAGGTGTTTGATGAAATGCCACAGTGGACATTTCTTCCTCGTTTTCTGATTTTGTTTGAATAGGAATTTAGGGTTTGATGTCGCTTATCAATTTTTGTTGGACTGAGGTGACCATTGTGTCGTGTGGTGTCTGAATGGACACGTGAACATGCGGTTTTCGTATGCACAGCAGTCCCCTACTACTCGGGGGCAAATACTCCCTGGACACGCCACTTGGACACAAAATATTTGACACACACTTAGGGCCAGACACTGACACGAGGCTCTCCAAGTTGCACGAGTCCTCGTGTCGTATCGGACACGTATTTGTGTGTGCACTGACCGCACCGGTCCCGCGCGCGCTGTGCACTCGTGATTTTAGCCACTGACACGGCTTAAAATACGACACGACACGTGACGTGGACACGTTTCAGGCACCCTAGTACCTAGCCCTATCCTAGGCGAACACATAGGTAGGTGCACGTGACACGTGGTGCACTGTGTCGTGTCCACGAGTGATGTGTACGCGTATACGACACTGTCTGTACCCAGTTTCGTGTCTGTGTATGTTTGGTTGTTTGGACACGTTTGTATCCACTTGGTTGGACACAAACACCCCCTGTGACACGTACACATGTGCTAGATTAATTACCAACTAATTATTTTGCATATTAACATGGTTTTGATGTTTGAATTCAAGTTTTCCTATGTAGACTGATACATAGCTCCAGCTTTTAATTTCTGATGTTTCATTCATATTTTAAAACTGATTCCTGAATGTTTATTTGCCATATTTGATTCACACATGTGTATTAGTTCCTACTGGATAGGTTTTACAATTTAGATTAGGTTGTTTGATCTAGTAATGGGATTTGGGTTGTGAATGGACTGAAATGATAAACTGAATCACACTGTTTTTCCTGAAAATTAATGTCTAACTTTAATTCCTATATTAAATCTGATTTAAATTGATGTTAAGTATCAGGATTAAATCCTGGTCATGTGTATTAACCATTTTTAGTTCACTGCTAAGGACATATGTATTGGGTTGATGTTAGAATGAGGAATTTGAATTTGAGATTGATATTGAACTGTCACAGAAATTCTCAAAACTGAGAATTGATTTCCCTTTTTAAATACCTGAGTTTGATTTCCATTCCTCTCCTTAAACCAAAAATTGAATGTTAATTCTCATACGTTGTATTGTTTTTTTTTGTTTTGATTGGTCATGGTTTGGATTTTTGAATGTGGAATGGTATGCTCGATGAGTTGACTGATATATGCTGTTAGTTCATTTCAGAATTTTAATTTCTGAACCCTTCATTTCCTTTCCTTAAACTAAAAATTTGAATGATTTATTTGCCATGCTCAGTCATTCACTAGCATTGTTAGTACTGTTGGGGATTGTCACTGATTTGGTATGGGTTTAGCTTTCAATCTGGGTTTGATTGTGTGACTGATACATTGTTATTTCATTCTAAATTTTGATTCTATTTTTTTAACTGAAGTTGATGATTTAAATTTCATATAGACTCATGTACATATATTAGCACCAAGTAGATTGGTTGGCATGTTAGTTTGGTTTGTGGTTAGAATATGTGATTCGAAATTATGTGGAATGGGTTGGGTTTTGAAATTTCAGGAAGCCTGAACTGATTTTCTTTCCTATACCTGGGATTATTTTATTCCTATAACTGAGATGTTCATTCCCTTTAATCTGGGAATTGATACCTTTTTCCAAATTCTGAAATTTAGTAATGAACTCTTTCACATTGTTAGCTGCCACACTGATTAGTATTCACTGATTTTTTCTATGGACACTTGCTACACTGTCAACTGTTATTTCATTTCCTAATTGCTGATGTATTTTCAGTTCCTATTACCTCACTGTTTCCAGGTTTGAACACATGCCATACTGTTCTCATAGTAGTACACTGATCACTGTTTCCAGGTTTTGTATTCCATGTTTTTCCATTTGCCTCACACAATCTAACATGTATCACTCACTGTTTCCTAATTTTCTGTACACACACAGGTTCAAGCCTTAATACACACACTCTATCAATATGCTCACTGATTTCAGGAACACCCTCATGCCATGTCTCACACACACACACACAAGTGTCTCACTAATACACACACATGCCCTCTCGTACTCTCATGACACACACACACACACACACACACTTGAACACATGAGCATATTACACTTTCCTATTCTCTATATATAATATATATATATATATATATATATATATATATATATATATATATATATATTTGTGTGTGTGTATACATATAGGTAGCCTATATGTTAATGTGTGTTACTATATTATATTATATAAATATATCAATATGTGTTTTATATTAGATATATGTATTGACATGTGTGTATGTGATATGTGGTTTGGTTATAGGCATGAGATAGCCTATAGCTTAGGGCTCTTAGCCTATGGGTGGCTTGAATGCCAGTATAGAGTCTAGATTAGACTTGTTTAGCCTTGTTAGACCTAAAATAGACTAGCTAGTCTAGTGAGACTTGTTTGGCTTAGGCTTGACCTAGTTTGACTAGTCTGGTTGACTAGAGTTGACCAAGAGTTGACTTTAGTCCAGTTTGATCCCAAACTTCATGTAGATGCATTGTAGAAGTCTGTTATATCATTTTAGACTTATAGTGACTTGTACTGTTCTATAGGAGACAGGCACCACTCCTTGGACAGTAGATACTCTTCAGATACTCAGGATACAGGCGAGTACATTCTCTGATCATTTCATATACTGCATTAGGAGTATATTTCTTGCTTTAGATTACTTTACATGATGCTGATAAGTTGGAAACACGGATTAGTACTATATGGATCTTGTCATGCGATGTTATCCCCTTAGCGGATACATCGGGTATTCGTGTTCGTGTACTTTATCGTGAGCATCGTTTACTCCGTGTATTCATGACATTCGTGTATGAAACGTGTGAAATCGTGTATAATCATGTATTCACATGACCTTCGTGTACAATAACATAACTTCGCTAAATCCTTGTGTATTGATTGGGGCGGGGGAGTAGAAGTGGTTATGTAATCAATCCAGTAGATTACTCGTGTACAACCTCTGTAGATTACTCGTGTACAACATCGTGCCGTTTACATAACCGTCTTGTGCTCTGAATCACTAGTCACTGATAGTTCTCTATATCCTGTTGCTATTTATTTACAGTCTTCCTTTTTCATCATGTTATTTCCTTCAGTTTCTTGTATCTTACTCTCTAGCATGATTATATATCCTGACCTGCTATGATTTGTTGAGATGTACTGTGCTCGCTCCTGTCCTGACTGGACCTGTTGAAAATTTTACAGTGAATGATGGGGCTCTGGTGTCTACCCATTATGGTGCAGCTTTAGACATCACTTGTGACTTGGACCCACTTGCAGTAGAGGATCTACCATCAGTAGTTTAGATTGCTAGCTTAGACTCTTACTTTGTCTTCTCATTGATACATTATTGTATATATATATACTGGAAGTTTGTTTTATCTGATGTTATGGAGATGTTATCTTAAACTTTATCTGGATTGTATTCTCTGTGATTTTTATTCTGTTCTATCTATCTATCTATCTATCTTTTATCATGCTCTACCTTAGATGTGATTGAGACTGTATTGTTATGTCACCTCCATTCGGAGTGTATATACTGTACAGGTACCTTTATATTGTTAGATGTTTAACCTAGGACAGCATTCTACCGTCGACACTGCGGTGTAGGCTGGACGCACCCACGTCTCGTGCCCTTACTCTAGGGTACGGGTCGTGACACGTTTTTAGTGGTGGCCCATGCAGGTCTAGTTTATGTAGTAGTATTCGAACTAGGGTATCACTACAGCCTGCAGTAGGATTAGGATATACTTTTGAAGGTACTCAATTACAATTAGGATTCCTTAAAAGATTCCTGGGACGACTCTTGAGAATCTTATTTAAACTTCCATTTGAAATCCTTTCCCTTGTTTTGTTCGCTCTCACTCCTTGATTATTGAATTTGATTTTGATGGATCGTTGTTAATTTTGATTTTCCTATCGAGATGAATTTTATAGCCTGAGTTACGATATTTTCTGATAACATATATTGACGGGAATAACAGGGATGGTAAAACGTCTACTTGATTATGGAACCTGTAGTTTATCGCAGCCATATTAGCTTGCATGGCTGAAACATAGAGACCTGACTTCGGATGTACGTATCTTGGTTATGAGATTTGGAATTTCTCACAGCTATACTAGTCGGCATAGCGAGAATTCCAGACGACATGATTATAGAGGTGCATGCCCCAGTTATGGAATCTATCGTTTATCGCAGCCTTGCTTACTGGCATGGCGAGGACTCTGAGTAACATGATTTTGGACAAATACATATGATTATCAGATTGTATCTTGAAAAGGTTTTTAAACATATCATCCCTATCGTACCATTCTGTTATTATAAATTGTATTTCCACCATCAAATAACTTAGGAGTAGGAGTATGAGTAGGAGTAGCTTAGCTGTTATTATAAATCTAGTGTAACTTCTTGCTATAAAATTTTTTTTTCTAGTACAATGAATCGATGATTTTGCTAGACCTTAACTTGGATTTGATATTATAGCTCTGGTTTCAAAATGGTTCCTTCTTTTAAACAGATAAGCAGAACAGATTTTATCATTATTTCCTTCTTGCCATTATTTCTTGTATTACCTTAAAATATATATATATATATATAGTGGACACAGATACTTGCCTGACACGTATGCATGCTACACTTGATTTCCAACCTATCTAAATGCATATTAATATGTTTGATGTTAATTTCTCAAAATCCTAATATTTCTAATATAGTACAGTATCAGTGACTAGTTCTCTGTTTTCCAGATTAAATTCGTAAATTAAATATAAATTTCATGTTATTAGTCGTTGTTTACATCACTGCACATGTATGTTATATACAGGATTTTAAGTTTTAAAGAAATTGGTTGAGTTTTGTGTTTGAATTTGTCAAATCTGAGACTGTGTGCATATTAACCCTTTAAGCCTGAATTCTAAGTGATTAGTCAATTTGCAGTTTTTTTTAAATATAATATTTTGAGCCGTATACATTGTTGTATGTAGGAATATAATGTTAGGTTTCATACTCTTACATTTTAGGTTGTGGTTGTGGTAAACGTTGGGTTGGTTTTGTTGTTCGAATTTCTCCAAAATCTTGAAAACTGAATACATGTTAACATTTTTATATTGCTTTCAAATGTGTAGTTCAATTTCGGATTAATATGTAATGTTGAACTAAACTGAATGATTGAACCCTTCATTTCAAGTTTTAACCCATGTACACTTGACACTCTACACTAATGTTCACAACTGCCATGTAAACCTAACCCTTCATCTCCATGTTATGTTCATAAATCTATATAGGTATATATAGTTTATGCATACATGTTATAATGTATATAGATACATAATTAAATCTCTACCTCTCTATACATATAGATATACATATATATATGGTTAGCCAAGCATGTTATGAGTAAATAGCTTGTGCCTTGTAGACTGTTTAACCAATATGCCATGAATAGTGTAACTTGATAGCTATTGTTTTGAGACCCAAATCTTCCTATACACTTTCATGTATATTTCACACACACAAGCCTACTATCTAACCATATGAACATGTCTACATACACCCATACACACACTAACCACATAACCTTTACATAATGTTAGCTTTTCCCTCTCTAACACTCTCTCTTTATATATATATATATATATATATATATATATATATATATATATATATATATATATATATATATATATATATATATATATATATATATATATATATATGTCCGGCGGGCCTAGCTCTAGTGGTTAGGAGGGTTGGCTCCCCTAGCGGTGGGCTAGGTTCGAGCCCTCCCTTCCCCACCCGAGGTGGCTGGGCGGCTTTGGCCGCGGCCTCGGGTTGGGGGCCCCCTTGCCGGACACCCCACCCCCCCTGGCCCCCCCCCTCCCTCCGGGTTACCCCCCACCCCCGGACCCCCCCCCCCCCCCGGGCCCAAAAAAAAAAAAAAAAAAAAAAAAAAAAAAAAAAAAAAAAATATATATATATATATATATATATATATATATATATATATATATATATATATTATATTGTGATTGGATTCAATGCTATTGACTTTCGTTCGTTAAACTTTTGGTTTTAATTTTCTTAAATAGTACCCCTTTATAGATGATTAATAGTTATCTTATTTTATTTTCTGATAAGTACCAGTTTTCATATAGGATGGTAGACTGTCTTACAGTTTTGATGATTTGTTATTTATGTATCTTTTCCAGTTTAACACCCCTGATTGCTTGTATATTTGATACCCTATGACCGATTTGGTTTAGCATAACTAGTATACCTAGATGAGACTTTCACTACCACCGTATGCCAAGACCCTGTATGCCGTCCTTTTTAATCGTATGATTTGTTTAAGTTCTGAGACCTTGATTGTTGGGGTTTGACCTAGAAGGGGTACGATCAATTTAATTTCGAGGACGAAATTTTTCTAAGGTGGGTAGGATTGTAATACCCAGTTTTCCAGATGAGGATAATTTTAAAATTTTATAATTATAGTTATTATTTATTGATATTTATTTCATATTATGATTTTAGTGATTCTTAATCATTTTTAAACTATTTAAAAATTGTTTTAAGTCATGACTTATAATCTTGATGTGCTGCTAGCGAAACCCTAGAGACAGCATGACCTAGAGCCTAGCCATGTGATTAGGGTGTTTCATTTATCATTTCTAGTTTGAGGGTATTTTTGTCATTTTGAATTTAATTGAATTTAATATATATTATTTGGAATTTAAATATATTATTAAGAATGGTGTGATTTTAATATTATTTAATTGATTATCATGTATTGTGATTAGCCTAACTTAGTTTGGACCTAACCCAGATTAGTCAAAGCTAGTCTTAGCTAACCATGGTTAGTGTTAGTTAGTATTAATTATAATTATTGGAATTTAAGTAATTTTTAGTATAATTGATTTAGTGCTATTCTTGACTTTGACTCATAGTGACTTTGGAGACTGTCCTATAAGCTAACCCTAGTCAAGACCACTTGGTTAGATTATGAAACCCTAGTTTAACCTAAGTTAATGATACTCTAGTCATTAGGATTAAATTGGGGAAATAGGGATAATGAATAGGTTGGTTAATGACTTGTGATTTCATAAACCATGACTTATGGCTTAAGGCCCATAGAGGCCCATAACCCAATTAGTGAAACCAAAACACTAACCCTAGCATTTATGGCCAGCCACCTAGGGTTCCACACCCCTATTTAATGTCTCCTCAAACTTAGGACTAGCCTCCTTTAGGAATTTACAAGTTTGGAAATAGAGGTAAACCCTTTCTTCCCCAATCCCTGTCTTCTCCATTTCAACTCCTTCTTCCTTCTAATTTCTTGCAATAGGTTCTAATCTCTGTACATTTGATGGCTATGGTGAGATATTTCAGTGAAGGAGCAATTTGAAGGAGTTTGGATAGCTTGAGGAACACCCCTCTTTGAAGCTTTTTGGGCTTTTTCACACACCTAGGTAATTCCTAATCCTCTCCATAAAATAGTGATCTAATTGTATGAATAGGAAGCCCTATGAATACCCTAACTGTTGGTATAGGTTTTGCTAGGTTTCGTGACCAATACGTGTCCGTATCAGACACGTATCAGTGAGCATACTAGGTATTTGATGAAATGCCACAGTGGGCATTTCTTCCTCGTTTTCTGATTTTGTTTGAATAGGAATTTAGGGTTTGATGTCGCTTATCGATTTCTGTTGGACTGAGGTGACCATTGTGTCGTGTCGTGTCTGAATGGACACGTGAACACGCGGTTTCTGCACGCACAGCAGTCCCCTGCTACTCGGGCGCAAATACTCCCTGGACACGCCACTTGGACACGAAATATTTGACACACACTTAGGGGCAGAAACTTGAAGAACAGTTTGGCAACTCTAGAGGGGGGTGAATAGAGTTTATATAGAAAAATAGCCAATTAAAAATAACTCTTTCACCAATAATAAATAATCAGAGTAAAGTGCGAAAAATAAATAGAGAGCAAAAGAGCATACGCAAACACAGCGATTTTAACCTGGTTTCCCTCGTGGAGGACTAGTCCAGGCCTGAGAACTCTAGCTCAGGATTAAATCCACTATTTGTGAAATAGTAGTTTACAACCCGTGCCTTTACTTCAGAAGAGCACGTCAACTTCTAACAGAGGATCGCAGTGGCGATTTGCTTAGAATTGTCCAAGCGACTTCTTCGACTCTTGCACAAGAATCCTAACTGAGAGATGTTGAGCACTCGAGACTTAGGAGGCTTGTGGCTAGTAGATGGGAAGGATATGGCTTATTTGAGCTTATAAGAGAGAAGAGAATAGAAGATTGGATGGATTGGAATGAGAGAATTCATGCCCCATTTATAGTATTTTTATAGGCAGAATTCGGCCAGAATTCGGGTAGGAAAATTCAAATATTTGGCCGTTGGACAACTAGCAACCAGCTAACCCTAAAATTAGGGTTCCTGATTTCTAGGGGACAGAGTTCGGCCCGAACTCTGTGTGGAGGCAGAGTTCGGCCCGAACTCTGTCTCCAGAGCACAGAGTGGTTCAAAGGGGACCATTTGGGAATTTCTGGTTTGGTGGAGTTTGGGATTTTTGGGTAGGCTATAGTCTAAGTTTCAAGAGCTCAGCATGACTCAGATTACATTAGTCTAGACTCAAAGAAAGTGTAAAATACAGACTCGAATCAACTGAGACACGGAAGATGAGCTGTCTTCTATCTTGAGCTTAATGCAGACGTCGTGTGTCGTATTGAATTATTACAGATATTATTTAGTCAATATTGTCAATATTTGGTTGACTGTGACTTTGTGTCAATAATCTCCCCCATATTGATAATTGACAAAATAATATATGTATATTCAACATTCATACCTGGACACAGTTGATTATAGCAACATAGCTTCCCCATAATCGATGCCGAGCTAGAAATAAGAGCTCCTCCGTGATCAGTGAACGGTGCTGAGCTAGAAGAAATAGCTCCCCCGTAAATAATGCATTGAACCTGTATAATATCTCCAAAAAGCAGAAACAAGCACAGATATACGAAAGCGAAAGATATGATACCAAATATATCCAGCCAGAATATACATAGTTCTCCTCCTTTTTGGCATTTAGCAATATAGACTGCAGAGGAACATGGAAACGCAGTAGACAATAATAGGAATGCAACCACACCAAGCAGAGAAGAAACAGTATATAAATAAACAAAATGAGTCACTAGCATAAAATATAAAACTACGATAAGCATAAAGTGCATAACCAGAGTTTTAGAACATCCAAGTACATAAAAACTAAATAACTAGAAATCAAAATGCATCATCATCAGCAGCAGCGGCAGATAGTAGCCAATCTCCATCACGGAGCACGAGATGGTCCAGGAGTGTCTGAGTGACCAGGGAAGGAGCGACTGGGGTCTACAAAAGCATCATCTGGATCCATATAACGCATGACCCACGGATCATCAATGCGATGGCCCGCGCGCGCTGGATCCCGCTCTATGGGAATGTGCAGATGACGAGACAGAGAATACCGTATATCATGCAGAGAGTTGCCGAGGGCACTCATCTGCAGAGTAGTACGATAGTCCAGCTGTGTCCAGCGATCGTCCTCAAGAGCAAAACGATCCTGGAGCATGGTCTGAATAGACTCAAGAGTGGCAGGTGGAGGAGGTACATCCTGACCGAGTGGAGGGGAGTCAGGCTCCTCATCATCAGAATGCTCAGAAGCCTCAGGAGAGGCGACGACTGCCTGAGTACGTCGTACCTTGGACAGGAAAGCAGGAGCAGGCAAGAACTGACAGTCATGAATAGGAATAATGAACGCACGAAAAACCATAGGAAGATATAAAGGATAAACCAATGCTCTTGGTTTCTTCCTACAATTTATCATCCAGTCCATCATTGTCCTAGGAATATTGAAGGGGATACGATAATGAAGGTGATACAAAGCAGATATCTCAAAGTAGGTAACTTCATCAGTGGAGCCAGCTTTTGGCAAGATAGTGTTAAAAATGATTCGATGAAGTTCATAGAAATATGGGTTGAGGTGCTTGGCCATAAGTTTGCGAGGACTTATGTTAGGAGCACATAATTCCTCCTTGAAACCTTCATGAGAAGTATCGCCAACAAATTGAAATTGACGAGCTTCCATAAGTTTATCCCAAGCATCGAGATTAAGAAGATCAAGAAAATCCCCCAACTCAGAATCATTGAAAGCATGTCAATACCGGCAACCCGGGAATAGATGTGGGTTGCATCGAAAGTTAAATTGCAATAAAACATTTGGATGGTGCTACGGTAAATGACAAAGTTTAAGGCAACTAACTCATCCAAACATAGATCACGAAACAATGATTCATATTGAGAAAAGATTGTAAAATTTATCGGATGTCCCCCGAACATCGGACGAGTCCGAAAGTCGCTAAACCACGCATTAGACGCGTCTAGCGACACAAATAATCGTTCATCATATGTATTCGGATCATGGGGACAAGGCGGGTTGAACAACGGATGAATGGGTTGTTGTTCAACGGATGAATGGGTTGTTGTTCAACTACTTGCTCAATTGGAGGAGGAGGATTCGAAGAGGAAGCTCCCTCAGTTCGAGTCCTTTTTCCACGATTGGGCAAGCGAGGAGCCATTTGCAAGAAAATAGAGAACTTGAAATGGAGAGAAAGAAGGGGATATACCTGAAATCAACAACAAACAGTGGAAGAGAATGATGATAAACCCCTTTTCCTTGATTTTGAGAAGGAATGGAGCACACTAGATAGAAAACTAGGGTTAGGGTTTGTAGGAGAAAGTTTGGAGAGGTAGAAAAGAAGGAAAGAATGAAGGAGAGAGATGAAAACCCGAAAATAAAGAGAGGGTTTTCTTTGGTCGGAGGGAATCTGAATCGTACAATCTAAAATGATCAAACGGCGGAGGCTGTCCCCGACGCTGGAACAATGGGACCGAACTCGGCCCGAACTCTTGTAGGGACAGAGTTCGGCCCGAGTTCTGGGTTCATGTCCTAGAACATAAGTCAGGCCAAAAATTAGAGAGAATGGTTAAGTGGTGAAAAAGAGTTAGAAATGAGGATAAAAGCTTGATGAAATCAATCAGATAGATAGAGAGGTAGACTAATATCAGAATGAACTTAGAAATTAGTAAATAGGCAATAATAAATCAAAACAAACCATATAATAAACAAGGAAATATAATATAATTCAATAGTTTGAATTTGCCATGGGTTAGCTGCAGGGGCCGGATCCCAGCTAGCGGTAGTCCTGAGGACTAGTGCACCGTGTCGCTTAGACTTTTACGCCTTGTTGTCAGAAGGACCCTTTCGGCTTGTACCCATACCAAATTCATAGTAAAAGAATCATACTATACTCGATATTTACGCAGGTGAGTTTCAATTTATGACCGCTTCATCTAAAATTCCAAGTTCACGACAAAGGAAATTGAAGCGCTCTTCGGATAAAGGCTTAGTAAAGAAGTCTGCTAGCTGATGATCAGTGTCAATAAATTCTAAGTTAATCGTGCTGTTTTGCTGATGATCACGCAAAGAGTGGTGTTTAATCTCAATGTGTTTAGTGCGTGAGTGGCAGACAGGGTTCTTAGTCAAATTAATGGCACTAGTGTTGTCACAGAATATAGGAGTATGCATGAAAGATAACTTATAGTCTTCAAGGGTTTGCTTCATCCACAGAATTTGTGCACAACAACGCCCAGCTGCTATGTATTCAGCTTCTGTTGTGGATAGTGCGACAGAGTTCTGCTTCTTGCTAAACCAGGAGACTAAAGCCTTTCCTAATAAATGACACGTGCCGCTCGTACTTTTACGGTCGACCTTGCATCCAGCGAAGTCAGCATCAGAGTAACCAATAAGGTCAAATGATGTGGACTTGGGATACCATAGGCCGACTGTAACCGTACCCTTAAGGTATCGAAAGATACGCTTATCCGCGGTCATGTGTGATTCCTTAGGATTAGCTTGATATCTAGCACATAGACAAACACTAAACATGATATCGGGACGACTAGCAGTTAAATAAAGTAAGCTGCCTATCATACCTCGATACTTACGTTGATTAACAGGTTTGCCGCTCTCATCTGCTTCGAGTTTGGTTGAAGTAGCCATTGGAGTGCTGATTGGTTTGACGTTGTCAAGATCGAACTTCTTCAGCATGTCCTTGGTATACTTCGATTGACAGATGAAAGTTCCATTAGCCATTTGTTTTACTTGCAGGCCAAGAAAGTAGTTAAGCTCTCCCATCATGCTCATCTCAAATTCCGTCTGCATACACTTGGCAAATTCTTGACAGAGGGTTTCATCAGTAGAGCCAAAAATGATATCATCAACATAGATTTGAATCAACAGAATAGTGTCTTTAAAAGATTTTATAAATAGTGTAGTGTCAATTTTCCCTTTTGAAAAACCTTTCTCAAGTAAGAAGCTACTTAGCCTTTCATACCAAGCTCTGGGGGCTTGTTTGAGGCCATAAAGCGCTTTCTTTAGCTTGAACACGTGGTCGGGAAATTTATGATTTTCAAAGCCAGGAGGTTGTTTCACATAAACTTCCTCCTTAATAAAACCATTCAAGAAAGCACTTTTCACATCCATTTGAAATAATTTAAAGTTTTGAAAATTAGCAAAAGCATAAAGCATCCGAATGGATTCTAGTCTAGCAACAGGAGCATACGTCTCATCGTAGTCGATACCTTCCTCTTGGTTGTATCCTTGAGCTACTAGACGAGCTTTATTACGTGTGACTGAACCATCTTCATTTACTTTGTTTCTAAAAACCCATTTAGTACCAATTATCGAGTGATTAACCGGTTTAGGAACGAGTTCCCATACTTGGCTTCTCTCGAATTGGTTGAGTTCTTCTTGCATAGCAGAAATCCAAAATTCATCATTAAAAGCTTCAGAAATGTTTTTAGGCTCTTCTTGTGAAATGAAGGCAGTGCTAGCAACGGAGTCTCTTAGTGATGATCTAGTAGTTACTCCACGTGAAACTTCTCCTATAACTAAATTTTCTGGATGAGAAGGTTTGAAAGAGAATTTCTTAGGCAAACCCTCCAGAGAATCAGTTTCGGTTGAAGTATTCATTGGAGTAGAAGTTGATGGTTCAACGTCATCATCAAGAGTACTTACTGTACTGTTATCTTCATCAAAAGTCACATTTGTTGACTCTTCCACAATAAGTGAGCGTTTATTAAAAACTCTATATCCCTTACTCTTGGCGGCATAACCAAGAAAGATACCATCGTCAGCTTTGCCATCAAATTTGCCTAAGTTGTCTTTGGTGTTAAGGATAAAACATCTACAACCAAAAACTTTAAAATAAGAAACATTGGGGGTTCTTCCAAACCAAAGCTCATAGGGTGTTTTCTTCGTAATGGGACGAATCAGCACCCTATTCAAAATGTGGCATGCTGTACTGACAGCTTCTGCCCAAAAGTATTTCGGAAGTAAAAATTTATTCAACATGACTCTGGCCATATCGCCGAGAGTTCTATTCTTCCGCTCCACAACACCATTTTGTTGAGGAGTTCTAGGACAAGAAAATTCATGATCAAAACCATTTGCATTACAAAAATTTTCAAAATCATAATTTACGAATTCGCCTCCATGATCACTTCGGATTCGAGTAATCATGTACCCTTTTTCGTTTTGAACTTTCTTTACAAAAACTTTGAAAACAGAAATAGCATCGCTCTTATTAGCGAGAAAGAAAACCCAAGTTAATCTCGAAAAATCATCAATAATAACAAATGCATAAAGTTTGCCACCAAGGCTAGCTATTCTACTAGGACCAAATAAATATATATGAAGTAGTTGCATGGGTCTAGTAGTACTTACAGAGTTGATGGAATGAAATGAGGATTTAGTTGCCTTGTTTAGTTCACATTCGGCACATACCGTGTCCTTTTTGAATGTGATGTCAGGCAATCCTCTCACTAGCTTCTTGGTAGACTGCCTGGATATAGCATCCATGTTGGCATGACCAAGACGCTGGTGCCAAAGTAGTCGTTCGTCTTTGTGGGCATATAGACATCTACCTGCATTGTTAGTATTTATAGAAAGATAGAAAATATATATGTTGTCCTCTCTTTTCCCTTCAAAAGCAATGTCTCCTGTTGACCTATCATAGATGTAGCAACTATTTTGTCCAAAGTTAATATCATATCCATGATCAGCAAGATGACTAATGCTGAGCAGGTTATGCTTTAACTCGGTCACTAGGCAGACATCCTTTATTACAGGAGAAGGAGGATGACCAATGATACCATTACCTATTATGTGCCCTTTGAGATTGTTACCGAAGGATACATATCCTTCTCTCTTCATCGATAGTGATGCAAAAAGATTTGCGTCTCCCGTCATATGTCGCAAGCATCCACTATCGAGAATCCACTTACTTTCAGTTGAGGAGGGAAGGTCCACCTACATCAAGAGTAGATGTGACCTTTGGTCCCCGAGTTCTTGAGGGTCCTGAAAAGTTAGTCTTTGGAAACCAAGCATATATCTTTTTATCTACAAGTCTTCTAACTTTGCACTGTGGTGAGATGTGTCCATGTGATCCACAGTAAGTACAGATAGCATTCTTATTTATACTAGGAGCATGAGAATAATATCTATAAGCAACAGGATGAGGATGGACATGATGTGAAGAGTTAGCATGGTGATGATGATTATGCATAGAATGAGTGGCATGGTGATGGTATCTATGAGGCATATCATGATGGTATTGTCTATGATGTGTGACATGCTGATATTGTCTATATGGCATGGCATGATGATTTTGTCTATATAGCATATGATGATCTTGTCTATATGGCATTGCATGATGATCTTGTCTATATGGCATGGCATGATGATTCCTATGTGTGGAGTGATGTTGATTGTGTCTTTGTGCATGATGATTGTGTACTGAGTGAGAATTATTCTTACGTGCACGTGGTTTGTGAAAGTTTGTGTATATAAATGCATGGTTATGTGCTGCATGAGAATGACGTGGTTGACTAGCATGAGTGGTGTTGTGCCCATGTGATTGGGTTTGAGGTTGAACAACCTGTTTACCCAATTTGGTTTCTAATCTTTTAGAAACAGCTTGCAGTTCATCAACCTTAATATTTAAGCCATATATCTTAGTCATGGAAATCTTGTGTCTACTCTTTTCTTCAGCAAGCAACGTGTTGAGTGTAGTGATTTCTTGAGTTTGTTGCTCAATACGTGCTTCAGCATCATGTAAGCCTAATTTAAGCTTGGATACTTCATCAGTGTCATTAGTGGGTGTCGTGTTTCTAACATTATCAAGAAGTAAAGAAATTCTTTGTATCTCATCTCCAAGACTTTTGATTTTGTCCTTGGCATGTTTGTATTTACCGATGACCTTTTTGTGATCATCGAGTAAATCAGTGAAAGCATCGCCAAGTTCATCAAAAGAGAAGTCATCTAGAGTTTCGTTAGATACCTTGTTGGAAGTTGCCATTAGGCACACATTTGCTGTATCTTGAGGAGAGTCCTTTTCTTCCTCGGAGTCACTCGTTTCACTTTTATGCCAAATGCCTGTGTTGGCATATTTCTTTGATGAGTTCTTTTTGTATGGTTTCTCATAGCGGTTGCTCTTCTTCAGGAATGGGCAGTCTTTTCGGACATGTCCAGTCTTCTTGCAACCGTAACAAGTTGGCTCTTCTTCATCGTCTTCTTGTGATTCCTTCTTCTTTCGATTGAAGCGAAGGAATTTCTTGAAGTTGCGAACCATGAGAGCTTGGTCTTCATCATCCGAGTTATCTTCTTCGGTCTCATCGTGATTAGCCCTTCGCTGATGAGCTTTGAGTGCGATCTCCCTGGTCTTTGGAGCAGGCTCTTCGAAGTCCTTGAGGTCAAGCTCGTGAGTCATGAGCTTACCCATCAAGGTCTCCATTGACATTATTGTGAGATCGTTTCCTTCTATGATGGCAGTCACCTTAGGGTTCCAAATCTTTGGTAACCCTCTGAGCAACTTACGAATCTTCTCGTAATTTGAGTACTGCTTTCCAAGCGAGATAGAGGATTGATGATGTCGAGGAATCTTGTGAACATTTGAGTGGTCGTCTCATTTGGCTTCATCTTGAAGGCTTCGTATTCTTGAGTGAGACGGCTTATTTTGGATTCCTTGACCTGTGTGGTTCCTTCATGCGTCACTTCTAGAAGTCTCCATACTTCATGAGCAGTGGTGCATGTAGAGACCCTGTTGAACTTATTCCTGTCTATAGCACAGAATAAAGCATTAATAGCCCTAGCATCTAGACTTGCCTGTTTCTTCTCCTCGACAGAATATTTGTCATGTGGTTTCTCAATGAGGTCACCATCGACAACTATCCTGGCGGGCTTTTTGTAACCGTCAGTGACGACAGTCCACAGGTCAAAGTCTAGAGACTTAAGATAGAAGCTCATCCTTATTTTCCAATATGTGTAGTTAGTCCCATCAAATAGGGGAGGCCTCTGAGTGGACTGACCTTCACCATGATTGGAAATCAAGGATTGTGTGGTTGCCATGGATCAGCTTTTAGGATGTTAGTCCTTGTAAAGAGAACAGAGCTCTGATACCAATTGAAGAACAGTTTGGCAACTCTAGAGGGGGGTGAATAGAGTTTATATAGAAAAATAGCCAATTAAAAATAACTCTTTCACTAATAATAAATAATCAGAGTAAAGTACGGAAAATAAATAGAGAGCAAAAGAGCATACGCAAACACAGCGATTTTAACCTCGTTTCCCTCGTGGAGGACTAGTCCAGGCCTGAGAACTCTAGCTCAGGATTAAATCCACTATTTGTGAAATAGTAGTTTACAACCCGTGCCTTTACTTCAGAAGAGCACGTCAACTTCTAACAGAGGATCGCAGTGGCGATTTGCTTGGAATTGTCCAAGCGACTTCTTCGACTCTTGCACAAGAATCCTAACTGAGAGATGCTGAGCACTCGAGACTTAGGAGGCTTGTGGCTAGTAGATGGGAAGGATATGGCTTATTTGAGCTTATAAGAGAGAAGAGAAGATTGGATGGATTGGAATGAGAGAATTCATGCCCTATTTATAGTGTTTTTATAGGTAGAATTCGGCCAGAATTCGGGTAGGAAAATTCAAATATTTGGCCGTTGGACAACTAGCAACCAGCTAACCCTAAAATTAGGGTTCCTGATTTCTAGGGGACAGAGTTCGGCCCGAACTCGTGCGGAGGCAGAGTTCGGCCCGAACTCTGTTTCCAGAGCACAGAGTGGTTCAAAGAGGACCATTTGGGAATTTCTGGTTTGGTAGAGTTTGGGATTTTTGGGTAGGCTATAGTCTAAGTTTCAAGAGCTCAGCATGACTCAGATTACATTAGTCTAGACTCAAAGAAAGTGTAAAATACAGACTCGAATCAACTGAGACACGGAAGATGAGCTATCTTCTGTCTTGAGCTTAATGCAGACGTCGTGTGTCGTATTGAATTATTACAGATATTATTTAGTCAATATTGTCAATATTTGGTTGACTATGACTTTGTGTCAACAAAACTGACACGAGGCTCTCCAAGTTGCACGAGTCCTCGTGTCGCATCGGACACGTATTTGTGTGTGCACTGACCGCACCGACCGCGCACATGCGCTGTGCACTCGCGATTTTAGCCACTGACACGGCTTAATATACGACATGACACGTAACGTGGACACGTTTCAGGCACCCTAGTACCAAGCCCTACCCTAAGCGAACACATAGGTAGGTGCACTGTATCGTGTCCACGAGTGATGTGCACGCGTACACAAAACTGCCTGTACCCAGTTTCGTGTCTGTGTATGTGTGGTTGTTTGGACACGTTTGTGTACACTTGGTTGGACACAAACACCCCCTGTGACATGTACACATGTGCTAGATTAATTACCAACCAATTATTTTGCATATTAACATGGTTTGGATGTTTGAATTCAAGTTTCCCTATGTAGACTGATACATAGCTCCAGCTTTTAATTTCTGATGTTTCATTCCTATTTTAAAACTAATTTCTGAATGTTTATTTGTCATATTTGATTCACACATGTGTATTAGTTCCTACTGGATAGGTTTTACAAGTTAGATTAGGTTGTTTGATCTAGTAATGGGATTTGGGTTGTGAATGGACTGAAATGATAAACTGAATCACACTATTTTTCCTGAAAATTAATGTCTAACTTTAATTCCTATATTAAATCTGATTTTAAATTGATGTTAAGTATCATGATTAAATCCTGGACATGTGTATTAACCATTGTTAGTTCACTGCTAAGGACATATGTATTGGGTTGATGTTAGAATAAGGAATTTGAATTTGAGATTGATATTGAACTGTCACAAAAATTCTCAAAACTGAGAATTGATTTACATTTTTAAATACCTGAGTTTGATTTCAATTCCTCTCCTTAAACCAAAAATTGAATGTTAATTCTCATACGTTGTATTGTTTTTTTTTTAATTGGTCATGGTTTGGATTTTTGAATGTGGAATGGTATGCTCGATGAGTTGACTAATATATGCTGTTAGTTCATTTCAGAATTCTAATTTCTGAACCCTTCATTTCCTATCCTTAAACTAAAAATTTGAATGATTTATTTGCCATGCTCAGTCATTCACTAGCATTGTTAGTACTGTTGGGGATTGTCCCTGATTTGGTATGGGTTTAGCTTTTAATCTGGGTTTTATTGTGTGACTGATACATTGTTATTTCATTCTAAATTTTGATTCTATTTTTTAACTAAAGTTGATGATTTAAATTTCATATAGACTCATGTACATATATATTAGCACCAGCTAGATTGGTTGGCATGTTAGTATGGTTTGTGGTTAGAATATGTGATTCGAAATTATGTGGAATGGGTTGGGTTTCGAAATTTCAGGAAGCCTGAACTGATTTCCTTTTCCATGCTTAGGATTATTTCATTCCTATAACTGAGATGTTTATTCCCTTTAATCTGGGAATTGATACCTTTTTCCAAATTCTAAAATTTAGTAATGTACTCTTTCACATTGTTGGCTGCCATACTGATTAGTATTCACTGATTTTTCCTATGGACACGTGCTACACTGTCAACTGTTATTTCATTTCCTAATTCCTGATGTATTTTCAGTTCCTATTACCTCACTATTTCCAGGTTTGAACACATGCCATACTGTTCTCATAGTAGTACACTGATCATTGTTTCCAGGTTTTGTATTTCCTGTTTTTCCATTTGCCTCACACACTCTAACATGTATCACTCACTGTTTCCTAATTTTCTGTACACACACAGGTTCAAGCCTTAATACACACACTCTATCAATATGATCACTGATTTCAGGAACACCCTCATGCCATGTCTCACACACACACACAAGTGTCTCACTAATACACACACATGCCCTCTCATACTCTCATGACACACACACACACTTGAACACATGAGCATATTACACTTTCCTGTTCTCTATATATATAATATATATATATATGTATGTGTGTATACATATAGGTAGCCTATATGTTAATGTGTTACTATATTATATTATATAAATATATCAATATGTGTATTATATTAGATATATGTATTGACATGTGTTTACGTGATATGTGGTTTGGTTATAGGCATGAGATAGCCTATAGCTTAGGGATCTTAGCCTATGGGTGGCTTGAATGTCAGTATAGAGTCTAGACTATACCTGTTTAGCCTTGTTAGACCTAGAATAGACTAGCTAGTCTAGTGAAACTTGTTTGGCTTAGGCTTGACCTAGTTTGACTAGTCTGGTTGACTAGAGTTGACCAAGAGTTGACTTTTGTCCAGTTTGACCCTAAACTTCATGTAGATGCATTATAGAAGTCTGTTATATCATTTTAGACTTATACTGACTTGTACTATTCTATAGGAGACAGACACCACTCCTCGGACAGTAGATACTCTTCAGATACTCAGGATACAGGCGAGTACATTCTCTGATCATTTTGTATCCTGCATTAGGAGTATATTTCCTGCTTTAGATTACTTTACATGATGCTCACACGTTGGAAACACGGATTAGTACTATATGGATCTTGTCGTACGATATTATCCCCTTAGCGGATACATCGGGTATTCGTGTTCGTGTACTTTATTGTGAGCATCGTGTACTCCGTGTATTCGTGACATTCGTGTACGAAACGTGTGAAATTGTGTATAATCATGTATTCACATGACCTTCGTGTACAATAACATAACTTCGCTAGATCCTTGTGTATTGATTGGGGCGGGGGAGTAGAAGTGGTTATGTAATCAATCCAGTAGATTACTCGTGTACAACCTCTGTAGATTATTCGTGTACAACATCGTGCCGTTTACATAACCGTCTTGTGCTCTGAATCACTAGTCACTGATAGTTCTCTATATACTGTAGCTAGTTATTTACAGTCTTCCTTTTTTATCATGTTATTTTCTTCAGTTTCTTGTATCTTACTCTCTAGCATGATTATATATCCTGACCTGCTATAATTTATTGAGATGTACTGTGCTTGCTCCTGTCCTGACTGGACCTGTTGAAAATTTTACAGTGAATGATGAGGCTCTGGTGTCTACCCATTATGGTGCAGCTTTAGACATCACTTGTGACTTGGACCCACTTGCAGTAGAGGATCTACCACCAGTAGTTTAGATTGCTAGCTTAGACTCTTACTTTGTCTTCTCATTGATACATTATTGTATATATATACTGGAAGTTTGTTTTATCTGATGTTATGGAGATGTTATCTTAGACTTTATCTGGATTGTACTCTCTGTGATTTTTATTATGTTCTATCTATCTATCTATCTTTTATCATGCTCTACCTTAGATGTGATTGAGACTGTATTGTTATGTCACCTCCATTCGGAGTGTATATACTTTACATGTACCATTATATTGTTAGATGTTTGACCTTGGACAGCGTTTTACCACCGACACTGCGGCGTAGGCTGGACGTACCCACGTCTCGTGCCCTTACTCTAGGGTACGGGTCGTGACACAAGTCCAAGCTGCAGGTTTCCCTCTTCAATATTCCAATCTCCTGACAGGGAGTACCAGTAACTCCATAATCATCCCACCAGAGAATCCCATCCTAGACTCTGCCAGAGAATGTCAGCAACCGGCCACTAAGGAGCAATCATATCATCATTCCTCCCCCTCGGCTGAGGCAGGACCTTCAACCTCGAGAAAGGCCAATGCCAACCAAGGATCCACTGAAATCGGAACCATCCAAACCAGATCCACCGCCAAGCGGAACAAAAACCTTCCCTCCAACAACTTCCTTAATGCTTAACATCCTATCCTGGAATGTCCGCGGTCTGGCGAACAAACCGACGGTAAGGAGAATTACCAATCTGCGAAAAATCCATAAAATTGACATCCTCGTCATTATCGAACCCAAAATCCCCCCAAAAGGTTAAAGTCCATCCAACTGCATCTTGGCCTTCCCGTTGCCACTGTTGGCAGCCACGATATTTGGATCCTCGGCACGAAGGACGTCAAATTAGGAGGCATCCAGGACTCCCGACAGGCCCTCTCCTGCTGGCTTGATCACCCTAGACTGCCCGACCGTGCCATCCTTTCTGCGGTGTACGGCAGCTGCGATGTTATGGAGAGAAAAAACTCTGGGATGACCTTCTTGACATCCATCACCTTCACACCAGCTCTCCGTGGCTTTGCATTGGAGACTTCAACGCCATTACCTGCAGCGAAGAGAAATCCGGAGGGCGCCCTCCTCCCGTCCCGGCCATGCTTGACTTCAACAACTTTATCTTCAATGCTCACTTAACACCTACCCAGTTCTCTGGCAATGCATTTACCTGGTGCAACATGCAGGACGGCGACCGTCGTCAATATTCGAGGCTTGACAGGGTCCTCACGAATGCCATCTGGTACGATATGGGGTTCACCACAAATCTATCCCACCTCAACTCCACAGAATCAGACCACAACGCCCTATTGGTTGAGATCAAAAACAATACTTTTTCACCCAAAAAGAAATTCCAATTCCTCGACTTCTGGATCGGCCACCCCCCAGTTCCTAGCCATCGTTGCGGAAGCATGGAACAGCGAGGACTCCTCCAACCCCCTTATCCGGGTTAGCAACAGGCTTAAAGCCACCAGAAAAGCTCTGTCAGCTTGGAGCAAGCTCGCCTATGGGGACATCTTTCAAGCCGTTCGAGTAGCCGAGGACGATGTCACCCGCGCCGAAGCCCTCGTCGTCACGGATCGTTCGTCGACGGCTAGAAGAGCTCTCATCCTCACCAAGGCTATGCTTAAATTCACGATAAAAGTGGAGACAGACTTCTGGAAGCAGAAAGCGAGGTTGAAATGGGACAGCGAGGGGGACAAAAACTTTCAGTACTTTCATGCCTGCGTTAATGGGCGCAGACAGAAGCTTCCGATTCACAAGACCACTGATGACAATGGGAACATCATTACCGACCAAAAGAGCATCCAAGAAGCAGCTACGGAGTTCTTTTCCAAGCTATTCTCCAAAGAAACTGTCCACAAAGATGGATCATTCCTTGATGAAATCCCCCTCCTCATTAACGACACTGACAACGCCAGTTGACCCAACCTCCCTCAGCTCAGGAAGTTAAAGATGCAGTGTGGGCCCTGAACGAGCACAGTGCGCCAGGCCCAGACGGGTTCTCGGGTGTATTTTTTCGCACTTGCTGGGATATCATCAAGTATGACATCAACGAAGCGGCTACCGCCTTCTTCGAAGGCGCTACTTATCCTAAGGCCATCTCGAGAGCCAACCTGATCCCCAAAAAAGACAACCCGGAATCATTTCGCGACTTTCGCCCCATTAGTCTTTGTAACTTCACCAACAAAATCATATACAAGGTCATCGCTACCAGAATGGCTGGCCTTCTTCCCAAGATCATCTCGGAGGAGCAAAGCGGGTTTGTCCGCGGTAGGAATATCCAGGATAATATTATGCTGGCCCAGGAGTTAATCACTTGCATGAAATTTCCAGTGAGGGGCGGCAACATTACCGTCAAAATCGACATGGAGAAAGCTTATGACAGACTGGATTGGCAATTCATGATCTGGATTTTCAGAGCTTTCGGATTCTCGAAAACCTGGACCAATATCGTCTGGAGATCCATCAGCAACTCGTGGTTATCCACGGTCATCAATGGAAACGCAGAGGGATTTTTTAAATCCCACCGCGGGGCGAGACAGGGCGACCCTCTATCTTCCACTATTTTTATCATAGCAGCTGACGCACTGAGTAGGAATCTTAACAATATGGTCAACACCCCCAACTTCCAGCACTATCACACATCCAGTGGCTGTCCTATCATCACCCACCTGGCGTTCGCTGACGACCATCTCATCTTCTCATCTGGGTATGAAGGCACGGTGGAGGTGGTTCACAACACCCTAATGAGGTATTCCAGATGCTCTGGCCAGAAGATCAATCATTCCAAGAGCGTTATCTATGCCCACCACAACACCAACAGAGAGCACGCCAACAACCTCTCCAACTTAACCTCCTTCACGGTTGCCAAGCCCCCGTTCACCTATCTCGGGTGCCCTTTAGTGTACGGGAAGTCCAACGCCAGCATTTTCACGGACTTGACTACCAGAATCAGGAAGAAATTGAAAGGGTGGCATAATGCCACCTTATCCCCAGGGGGCAAGATGATCCTCATCAATCACATTCTTTCCTCCATCTCCATCCACATCCTGGCTGCGTGCTCGCCGCCCGTTAAGGTTCTCTCTTCGATCGAACAGATCTTCTGTAACTTTTTCTGGGGGCATAGCAATGGCCAAGATAAGCACCACTGGGCCGGCTGGGAATCTATGGCCCATCCGACTGGCGAGGGGGGACTAGGATTTTCCAGACTCACACACATTGTTAAAGCATTCTCAATGAAACTGTGGTGGAACCTTCGCACTAGCAACAACCTTTGGAGCAGGTTCTTGAAAGCTAGATACTTCAAACATATCCACCCTTCGATGGCCACCTCCAACTGCAGATCCTCGACGGCTTGGCGTCGTATCCTGTGCGACCGGGACCTGGCCGAGCCAGCGATGAGACTACTGCTGGAAACTGGCGATTCGAACCCATTCCATGAGCGATGGGTTGGAGACAACATGATCCCGAGTCTTACCGAGACCCCGAGAGATTGTAGGATCAGAGACATATGGAATCCCTCTACCGGCGACTGGAACTGGGATCAGATTCGTGTGTGTGGTCCGATGACGAAGCGGCAGATAGCATCCGAGAGCGTGGATTACGCATCGGGGGAGAGGCAAATGTGTTAAGATGGTCCCTCGAGGCGTCGGGGGCATTTTCTGTGAGTTCTGCAAGAATCGCTATCCGAGGTGCCGGTCAGCCATATCTCCCGATGGCCCACTACTGGCACTCCTGTATTCCCAAGAAGTGGTCCTTCCTATTGTGGAGAGTCATCAAGAAGAAGCTTCCAACAGACGACATCCTTAACACCATCGGGATTAGCTTAGCTTCTCCCTGCTCCTGCTGCTCCGACCGCCAGACGGTGTTTATCGATCACATCTTCCGTCAGGGGGCGCTGCCAGACAGGACTTGGACAACCCTTAACCAACTTTTCAGCATGGAGCACAGCGGCGGTCGCTTCCACGATCTTCTGGCATCCTGGGGCTCCGCCTCTCACGGCCACCAGATCGTCGCAACGGCTGCTACATGGGTCATCTGGAAGAACCGTAACAAAGCGAGATATAAAGGTAATCCGTATTCGGCGAACCAGCTCCTCCGGGAAATTGCCCGTCAATGTCGTAAGCGGAGCGCCCTGTGCTCCCACAGTTCGAGAGCATTTTGGTCTAGGCTTCCCCTGTAGCCCCTTTCGTTTGTTTTGCCTCTCTCCCCCTTCCCTTTTGTGGTTTACCTGTATAAGCTTCGGCATTTTGCGCCTTGTATACGGTATTGTCTGCGGTCTTTGAGCCGTCATTAATAAATGGAAGGGGTCTTTCCTTAAATATATATATATATATATATATATATATATATATATATATATATATATATATATATATATATATATATATATATATATATATATATAATTTTTTGCTTCCCCTAGGGCTCAGTCGCCTGAGCTCTTCGCGATAGGGCCCCCTTCCCTCATCTCGATGAGGCATCGGTCCGCACCAACCGTGCCTCACCGACCGGTCCCGGTCCTCCCTTCCTCTCCTCCCTACCCCCTTATCTCCTTGACCCGTCCTCCTCATGCTTGCCTTCCCCAAATTGTCCAGTCGTCGTGCATCCTCATCGCCACCACCCTCCTTCTTTTTTCACGCCGTCCACCGCAGCCCCTACCCCTCCTCCCCTCACCCAGTTAAGGCTGTCCTGGTAGCCACTCCGTCGGACCGCCCTCTTCAGGCACTTGTTGAGCATCCGGCCACAGGGGATGGTCCGTCTGTATTTTCGGCCAAGGGATTTCGTTCTTTTGCCGCAGTGGTCTCCTACCATCCAGCTTTCTCCAGTACCTCTGTCCGGTGCCGGGGCAACATCCCCTACCCCCCTCCCGCGTCCGATTTAGTTCATCGCTTCAATGTTTGAGGGAGCCCCCGCCATTTCCTTCTTCCAGGAGACTGTTGAGTCCCTTCAGATCCCTCTAAGGCTAGTACTGGTCGGTAAATTCTCATACAGCCACCCCTCCGTCGGCGTAATGCGGAGAACCTTGTTCAGTCTTAAACTCGAAGCTTCCATCTCCGTGGGTCTTATTGACGGGAAGCACATGCTCATTCGCCCTCACTCGGAGGCTAATTTTCTTTGCCTTCGTTCCAGCGACCCATGGTTCCTCGTCGGCTCGATCATAAGAGTATTTTGGTGGTCCCCTGATTTCTCTCCCTCTCGTGTGTCTCCGGTGGCACCGATTTGGGTCTCCTTTCCGGGCCTTCCCCAGCATCTGTTCAATGAGGAAGCTTTGTTCTCCCTTGCCAGTTGCATTGGCACTCCATTGAAGCTCGATTAAGCCACATCCTCACACACTCATCCAAGCTTAGCTCGCTTTCTGATCGAGGTCGACATCAGTAAATCTTCCCTCCCCCTCGAAGCTATAGATCATTCTCCCCAAAGGAACAGTATATGGCAGCCCATCAAGTATGAATAAATCCTAGATTTCTGTGACCATTGCCTTCACCAGGGACACTTGATTGATGCCTGTAAAAGAATTATCATATTAAATACGTAATGCAATATCTCAGTGGAATCCTCAGGGGAAAACATAGAGGCGAGCAAAACACTCAAGACCAAATGAAGATCTTCCAAAAGAAATAAGAAAACAGTAGCCGAGAGCTTTGAAGACACTGGGTCCGATAAAGTTCAACCCCCGCAGGCAATCGATCAGATTCAAAGGTTATCCCACTCTGATTCTGCAAATCCTTTTCGTTCCGCTACAGATCCCTCGGTGGATCGAAGGTTAGTCATCTTCTCCGCTTCAACCCACCTAGCAGTTGTTAGCGTTCCTTCCGATACGAGCATCCCAGTTGAGGTCATCGAAGACATGACTATCAGGTTATAAGGGAAGCCCAGGGAGGTACTTTCGCGACCATCTCCAGAAAGGATCCTGATCTAAGCGAAGTTTCCTCACCATCTTCAATGGATTTCCCATCTCCATCCTTCAATGGTGCCATCCCTCTTATCCAGGCGGTCAGAACACCCAGTCCTAAACCCTTTTCATCTTAGATGATCCTTCGCTCTGCCTCCAAACATGGCCACATTTGCCAGAAATTATGTTAGGCTTCCTAATATGGAACGACACGAAGGGCTGGCTAGGAAGTTGACGCTTAATCGTCTTAAATCTCTCAACAAGCAGCACAAGATCGCACTTCTAGCAGTTATCGAAGCCAAGGTGGAACAGGCTAGGATCGAGACTTACCGTATCAAGCTGGGATTCACTCACGTCTTCGCCAACAACAAAGATATCTAGATATTCTGGATCAGCGCCATTACATTATTGGTTATCGGCATTCATGACCAGGCCATTACTCTCTCCTTCAATCATCCCTAGATCTGGGAAGCAGTGATGCTTTCAATTATTTATAGCGAAAAGACCAAGCAATTGAGGCATCGCATGTGGGAGGACTTGATACAACTGTGCGATCAATTCTCTGACCGGCTATGGATCTGTAGGGATGACTTCAATGCCATATCATATAGCACGGAGAAGTCAGGCGTCCTCCCTCCTTCCTCAGGCTCCATGTTTGAGTTTAATTATTTTGCATTCGAAGCTCATCTCTCGCATGTCTCGTTTCTCGGTAATGCCTTCACCTGGTACAATTCTCATAAAGGGAGCCATAAGCAATTATCACAGCTGGATAGGGTCCTTGCCAATCCTCTCTGGCATGATTTGGTCCACTCCTCCTCTGTCTCGTATTTCAATAGGTTGGAGTCGGATTACTCCCCATTGTTGTTGGAGATCACCATCGACACACCCTCCTTTGTGAACCAGTTCAAGTACTTGCATTGCTGGATCAACCACCCTGAGTTTGGCACCACAGTACTGGTAGCTTGGTCTATGGTCTTCCACGTCAACCCGCTGATCTGCGTCGCTCTCCGATTAAAGGCGACTAGAAGAGCCTTGTCCTCGTGGAATCGCTCTACCTTTGGCGACATCTCCAATCGTTGTGCGATGCGGAAGACGACCTATCCCGAGCCGAGCTGGCTTTCGACAGCCATGACTTCCGATCGTCGGTCCTCTCTCAACGAGGCCAGAGCACGCCTGAAGCGATCCATTGCCAATAAAACCTCATTTTGGCATCAGAAGGCTAGACAAAGATAGGATGTCGACGTACTACCAAATTACAGTAAATTAGCGACGGAACATTAGCGACGGATGTTGTCCGTCGGCGATAGCGACGGCTTTGTGGCAACTAGCCGACGGAGGACCGACGACAAGCCGTTACATTTTTTATTTTATTTTTAGGAGGAGAAAAGGTTGCTTATCCGTCACTAGGGCGTCGGAGATATAGCGACGGATATTTATCCGTCGCTTGCAGTCGATTATTTGGCGGGAATTGTGGGGAGAATTGGCGGGATAGTTCTTCGACTACGCAGCGACGGATATTCCATCGGCAAGCATCAAAAAGAGCGACTAACGGTCGACGGATAAAAATCCGTCGCTAAATATACGTTCCAGACTTAAATTGAAACAACGGAGGAAACTTTTCATATTCCCCCCAAATTTACTCTCTCTCCTCTCTCTCTCCCGCGGCTTCGGTGATCGGCGTCGGCGTCGGCGTCCTCTCCTCTCTCTCTCCCGAAGGTAATCCCCTCTCTCTCTCGATCTCTCTCTCTCTCTCTCTCTCTCGCGGTGTCGTAGGGGCAGCTGGGGCGGCGGGCTTGGGGCGGGGGCATCGGGGGCTGGGTGGCGGGAGGCGGCGGTAGGCGAGGGGTTGTGGTTGGCAGGGCTGCGGGGGCGGTGAGCTTGGGGCGGGGGCGTCGGGTGCTGGGCGGCGGGCTTGGGGCGGCGGGCTTTGGTCAGGAGCTGGGCGGCGGGCTTGGGGCGACGGGTTTTGGTCGGGGCGGCGGGGGGCTTTGCTTCTCAAGTTCATCTGAGTTTATATATTGGCTAAATAATGTGTTATCCATATTGGGTATTATCCATTAGTTTGGTGGTGTTTGGATTAGTAAATGTGAATATGGAGTTTGGGTTCATGGTGTATATGTTCACTGTGTCAAGGACAGTGCGAGTCTTTCATCTGCCTTCTTTGTTAAGAATATCCTTGGGACATTCGCTTCACCAATGTCACTGAATAAGTGAAGTTTTTCCTGGAAAACCGACCCTTAGAGTGTATCAGTTGTGTGCTTCTATATAGATGTATATATCTATACATCTAACTGTGATATACATATGTGTTTGTGTGCTTTAGAGAGTGAGGAATGAAGGCAGACCTACCATGCCTATTAGTATGCAGGACGGCTTGGGGTGTAATGTGTGAGTGTAGGCATGGTAGGAAATATAGGTAATGCTAGTGTAACTAGACTAAGGTAGTGCTTGCTAGATAGTAAGGACACTCTAGTATCCTAACCAAGTTAATTTTAGCCTAAATATTTAGGATATAGCTCCCATATCCTAGAAGTGGACTCTTGCAATTTAGAAATAGATAGATTGACTCAGTTTGATTAATTGACCTATAATGACTCTAAAACTTGAGTCGCTGCTGCAAGCATACAACACCACAATGATGATCAGGACTCAGTTTGATTAATTAGGGACATATAGTCCTTGCAGCCATTCGACTGGCGAGGCAGAAACTATGTAGTCGTAGATAAAGTTGACTGTCCTCCGATCCTCATCGCTCGGTAATGATGATATGACAGCCTATCACTATATCTTATATAGTAGTAGATGATGTCTTAGTATTACATTATGTGAGTTCATCTTGATTCTGTTACATTCTTCAGATACTAGATACGATAAGAAGATATACTACACCATATGTACAGAACATAGATGATTCATACTAATGTATGCTAGAATAAATTTTGGGTTGTGTTCTGAGCCATCCGTTCTCACACTTAAAACACATAGGAATTAGTAGTGTGAGAGCGCCGGAGAGAGTGAGAGCGCCGGAGGGGAGAGGAGAGAGAGTAAGAGAGTAAAATGGTAAGACATGGTGAAGTAGTACTGTATTCTGGCTCCAGCTCCAGCTCTATTTCCATTAATCTTCGGTACGACATGGTGATCAGGACATAGTCCCTGCAGCCATTCGACTGGCGAGGCAAAAACTATGTAGCCGTAGATAAAGTTGACTGTCCTCCGACCCTCATCCCTCGGCTGTGCTGCTTCCCCCTCCTCTTCCTGTCCACTTCTTCTCCCCCGACTCTACACTTGAGGTGGATATCATATGTGGCTGAGAGAGTCAAATAAGAAGAAGGGAAGTAGAAAGGAGCAGATGGGTCCAGAGCCATGGTGGAGGAGAGGAGAAGGAAGATGCTTGATCAGAACGGAGGAATTGATGGATGGAAGAGAACTAGAAAGTATTGATCCTTCCTGTTGTGAGAACTGTAAAGATTGAGAAAGGAGAGGGGGGTCTTTGATTTTTACGTTCATCATCATTAGAGGGAGCAGCACTGGAAAAGTTATGACGTTGATAGCATGAGAGAGGGAGAGGGTGAATAGAGGGAGGGAAGTGGCTGCATGCCTTTGGCTCACTCAAGCGGTATTTGTGCGTCATCTGGTGGCGCTCCTCCAGCTCCGGGTCCAGCTCCAGGTGTTTAGTAGTTTTTTTTTTTTCATTTTTGGACTGTACTATATTTTTGACTTTGTACGTATTTGGGGATATTCAGTTTTTTCGTTGAGGATACTGAGTTTGTACGTATTTGCGTTAATCTACGGTACGACATGGTGATCAGGACATTGTCCCTGCAGCCATTCGACTGGCGAGGCAAAAACTATGTAGCCGTAGATAAAGTTGACTGTCCTTCGACCCTCATCCCTCGGCAATGATGATATGACAACCTATCACTATATCTTATATAGTAGTAGATGATGTTTTAGTATTACATTATGTGAGTTCATCTTGATTCAATTATATCCTTCAGATACTAGATACGATAAGAACATATACTACACCATATGTACAGAACATAGATGATTCACACTAATGTATGCTAGAATGAATTTTGGGTTGTGTTCTGAGCCATCCGTTCTCACACTTAAAACACATAGGAATTAGTAGTGTGAGAGCGCCGGAGAGAGTGAGAGCGCCGGAGGAGAGGAGGAGAGAGAGTGAGAGAGTAAAATGGTACGACATGGTGAATTAGTACTATATTTTGGCTCCAGCTCCAGCTCCAGCTCCAGCTCCATTTGCATTAATCTACGGTAGGACATGATGATCAGGACATTGTCCCTGCAGCCATTCGACTGGCGAGGCAGAAACTATGTAGTCGTAGATAAAGTTGACTGTCCTTCGACTCTCATCCCTCGGCAATGATGATACGACAACCTATCACTCTATCTTATATAGTAGTAGATGATGTTTTAGTATTACATTATGTGAGTTCATCTTGATTCTGTTATATCCTTCAGATACTAGATATGATAAGAACATATACTACACCATATGTACAGATCATTGATGATTCACACTAATGTATGCTAGAATAAATTTTGGGTTGTGTCCATCCGTTCTCACACTTGGAGATAAATCAAATTTTTGCTATTTTATCTGACGCACAAATACCGCTCGAGTGAGCCAAAGGCATGCAGCAACTTCCTTCCCTCCACCGCCGTACCTAGTGGAGGAGTATATTCGTCGGTCGCAGCAGAGATTACCACCACCGGGCAATCAAACTCCTCCTCCTTAAAGAATTGTAATTAAAAAAATGGGAACTATTTGTGGGAATTTTAGAATATTTGTGCTATGATCGGATTATAACGACGGATATTAGGTTACTCTTCCGGATAATTAATGTCTATTTTATTTTAATTTGGTTTGGTCTATATGATTCTTGGATAATTGGTGTGCATTAAATTCGTATGTGCATATTTGGTCTATGTGATTCTTGGATAATTGGTGTGCATTATATATTTGGTCTATGTGATTGTTGGATAATTGGTGTGCATTATATATTGGTTTGGTTTATGCATATTTTTGTGAACAGGAAAAGTGCTGCAAATTTTTTTCAAAAAACTCATTTAGCGACGGACTAGTGACCGGTTAGCGACGGATATTTCCAGTTTTTGACTACCTTTCGACGGAAGTTCCGTCGCTAACTGGAGATTTGAAACTGTTTCCAGGTAGCGACGGGTGGTCGACGGAATAACCGTCGGCGACGTTCTGGTGGTATATAGTTCGACGGAATAGCGACGAAAAATCCGTCGACAAGGTTCTAGAAAAGCTTGACATTTACAGAACATTGGCAACGGATAATCAGCCACAAATCAGTCGTTGTCTCGACGGTCTTGCGACGAAAAATCCATCGCCAAGGTTCTGGAAATGTCAAGCATTTCCAGAACATGGTCGACGGATAATCCATTTGTATTCCGTCGCTAATCCATCCTTTGTTAGCGACGGCGATCGACGGACTAGCGACGGAACGATACACTCTGATACGCTATTATGACGGTTTACCGACGGACCATTACGTTGCTAGTGTCTACACAGTTCAATATTTAATACTTGAAATGGACGAAAGCCCGTCGGAAAGTCGTCGCTAATGCTTCGTATTGTGAAGTCGAAAAGCCGTCGCTATTCTCTCGCTTGACGACTACTTAGCGACGTATCATTATTAGCGACGAGCTGATTGCCGACGGATTATGTTGGCCAAGATCCGTCAGTGATCGGTCGCTAATACAAATTCCCGACGGATGGGCGACGAATGTGGCCGTCGCTAAATGGATATATTTTGGTAGTGACGGGGACCAGAAGTCATGTTATTTTTATGCATGTGTGCGGCATAAAAGAAATCTTCTGCATATTCAGAAGATTCAAAAAGAGGATGGCCATTGGACGGACAGCAGAGAGATGATAGCCGCAGAAGCAATCAGTTATTTTGAGAGGCTTTATACCAAAGAGGTCATCAACCAAGACGGCGAATTTCTGAACCAATTCCCTCGCTCATCACTCTGGAAGATAACTTGTCCCTCGCTCGGCCGATTGACGTCGAGGAAGTCCACAACGCCGTAAAGCAGCTGAGTAGTGACAGTACACCCGGTCTCGACGGATTCTTAGGCCATTTCTTCATCGCCTGCTAGAATCTCATTGGCGCCGACCTCGTCGAAGACACTACAGCATTCCTCGAGGGACTGGAGCTCTCGTTGGCAATATCTTTGTGCACCTGACTCTCATTCCGAAGATCCAGAATCCAACATATCTCTCGGAATACAGACCCATCAGCGTCTGCAATTTTATAAATAACATCATCGCCAAAATCATAGCGACGTAGATGTCCCCTTTGCTTCCCAAGATTATCTCCAACGAGCAAGGCAGTTTTGTGAAGAATAGAAGCATCGTTGATAATATCCTCCTCGCCCAGGAGCTGGTGCACAAAAATGGTAAGAAAAATTGGGGCGGCAACATCATGATCAAGCTCGACATGGTCAAGGCCTACGATTATTTTGATTGGCAGTACCTCTCTTGGGTCCTTAGGCGGTTCGGCTTCGACGAGAAGTGGATCAATGTCATCTGGAGAGCGATTAGCAGCTCTTAGTTCTCGATCATGATCAATGTCACCCTAATGGGGTTATTCTATTCTCTTCGTGGGGTACGGCAAGGTGACCCTCTATCCGCCTCTCTCTTCATTATAGTCGTCGAAGGATTGAGCAGAAACTTGATTAAGTTGGAGTCGAACGACAATTTCTTCCAGTATTCCTCTTCTAGTGGGTGCCCCATAATTTCTCGCTTAGCCTTTGCTGACGATTTTATTATATTCTCATCTAGCGACAAGAGAACCATTAAGCTCATTATGCAGGTGCTTTAACATTTTGAAAGGGTGTCTGGACAGAAGATCAATTCTTCCAAAAGTCGTATCTACGCTCACCCGAATGCACCTCCCTTATCTCCCCAGGATAATACGACTATCTTAGGCTTTCCTTCCGCATCTGCTCTCTTCACCTATCTCGGGTGTCTGTTCGCTTACAGGAAGACCCGTAACTACATATTTGAACTGCTTATTGTGAAGATTCGGCGGACGATTAGTGGATGACAGAATAACCTCTTGTCCATTGGCGGCAGACTTATTCTATTGAGGCACATCCTCGCATCGATGGCCATCTATATAATATTAGCATGCAACCCTCCGCAGTAGGTAATCAATTCCATTGAACACTCATTCAATAGTTTCCTTTGGGGAGATAAACTGGGTCACTCTCGGTGCCACTGGTCTCGGTGGAAGATGGTCGCGTGGCCGACTCAGAAAGGCGACCTCGGCATTCGTCGGCTATAGGAGGTGGGGGCAGCACAGACGGTCAAGGAAAGTTGGTGGCTAAGGTCCTCGCAATTGCTTTGGGTTTGTTATATGCAGGCCAGTTACTTCCTCCACTCCCATCCGTCTATAGCCGAAGCCAACTGTTCAGCATCGCCGATTTAGCAGAGATTGCTGAGGGGCAGAGGCATAGACGAGCACCTAATTCGCTTCACCGTCGGGCAGGGTAAAAAAGACATCTTTAGGGAAGTTTGGTGCGGGCAGTCCCTAATCCCTCGTCCCCCTCGGTTGACGAGGTTTCTTTCCATCCCATCTTGATCAAGCAACTCTGGAACACTGCAGATCAAACTTAGGATATGTCGCGCATCGAGCAGCTGCTTGGGATCAAAGTTGCAACGAGGATTCGGGACTCGCGAACACACATATCTCTGTGGCACCAAACACGCTGTTCTGGTCCCCATCTCCCAACGGTAGTTTCTCGTCTGCTTTGGCTTGGAAGCACACCTGTAGCGCGCATCAAGGTCCCCAGTTTCTGTTTTCGATTTGGCACCATTGGATTCCTCTCAAATGGTCCAACTTGTAATAGCGCCTAACGCGCCAAAAACTGCCAATGGACGACGTCCTCAGGAAATTTGGGTTCGCAATTGTGTCAAAATTCTACTGTTGTCCCAATCCGGAGATTGAGTCTATCGACCATATTTTCTTCTCCGGGGAGATTGCTGCCATCCTGTGGAGCTGCTTCCATACATCCTGTACTATTGATAGCAGCTGTATTAGAGAGCCGCTACTTCATCATCTATGTCGGTGGGGTATCTCTTCCGTCTCTTCCTTTCGTGATGGTATCACTTTGGCAATTATTTGGGTTCTTTGGAAGAACCGCAACAAAGCTAGATTTGAGGGGGCTTGTCACGACCCGTACCCGCTTTTCGGATAAGAAGCGTGTCCAAGCCCAGCTACGTATCGAACGGACTCCAGCCCGACTCGAATACGTAAACGCTGTCAAGGCTATGGTATACTGCCAAATCATGGCAAACAACTCTAAATCTTAATCCACAATAAGAATAATAAACAAGAATGAACAAGTATGGGTCGTGGTCTGCAGCCCACTAGCATGCATGTCCGATTAGACTCCAAGAAATAACATGAGTCTATAAACTGAATAAATATGATATATCATAATGATGAAAGGGAAACACGAGCTGGATAAACTGAATAATAAACATGGTATCAATACCTGAATCCCGCAAGCAATAGCATCACATCCGGACCCCACAAGTGTCATAATCATTCGCCAACCAGAGCTGCTAACTAACTCCACGCAATAACTAACCTGAAGAGATCATCAGGTCCTCAGAGGACATAGTAAGTTACATAATATACATGCCTATCTAACAGTTTTATCATGCGCAAGAAAATAAGCAAGAAAGAACAAGAACAAGACAAATGACTACGAACATGAACACGAATACGAACACAGACACGAACACTAGAACAACTACGTATAAATGAACTGCCGGATGAACGAATACACGAGATCAATGGAAGAAACCAAACCCTCGTCCCGAGTATGGACTCTCTGGTTTGAACTTAGCACTAACCCTCGTCCCGAGTGTGGACTCTCTGGTTAGCTCATGGCAAGACACCCTCGTCCCGAGTGTGGACTCTCTGGTGTAAATGGTCAACCCTCGTCCCGTGTGTGGACTCTCTGGTGCCATTTGATCACGACAAACACCCTCGTCCCGAGTGTGGACTCTCTGGTGCACCAAACAACCCTCGTCCCGAGTGTGGACTCTCTGGTTGTGTACAACGATAATCAAGGCTATGGCAGTTCACTACACGCAACCGTTCTATGATACGACTCAAGCAAGGTATTGACGAGAAACTCCAAAGGTAAAACACAAGGCCAAAACATGAACATGGCTATAAATAATAAAAATAACTCCACAGAAAATGACACGAAAAGCACATGTCCATAAACAATCAAATGACTGAAAAATGAAAGGAAATGCATGTAAGTAAAACTGTAGAGGGAGGCAAGGTATACTTGCCTGGAGGTTGCACGAAGATCCAATAATATACCGCCAACTGGCAAGTCATACAGTCCAAGTCATTACAACTGTCTCCGAAAGCTGAAACAAACATTACCAATGTTCTCAGAATAGTCAAATTAGCTAGGATTGCCTGTCTTTAAGTCCAATTCTGGACACAGGGGTAAAACGGTAATTTCAGGCAAAAACGATGTCCGCCGTTGGACCCGCTTTGTACCAAAAAGCGTGCCAGAGTCAAAGGTCTCTAAAGTCGTCAAACTACATGTCTACGGATCCGGTTTTCCGATACGAACCCAACCGTATGTCCAGAGTTAGATTCCGGCGGGCCGTGCACAAAATCGCCCGTTGAGTGGGACCGTAGGGCCCGCAAAACGACGTACGATTCAACTGTCTCAGAATCGGACCAAACTTGGCATACAGGACCAGAAAAATGATACGGTCCTGCTGGCGCAAGTTTCGTCTCGATCTGACGAGCGTGCACAAAGTAATTGAGAAGTTTGCACAGAGGCCGATACGGGGATTTTCGACGGATACGCATCAAATTCGTCGCGCACACGCGACCAATTTAAATTTTGTCAAAGCCCACACGACCACGAAACTGTTACGCAGCTTTCGATGCTTTCGGTTCGCGACCACGTCGTCCGGATTGGCGTGACGAACGTCGTGTGGAACAATTTCAATGTTTTTAAAACAGGTTTTTTGGAAACTTTGGGATTCGATTTCTCGACGGATAGTCGATGATTTCCGAATCCACAAAAAGAATGATGAAGACCTATATGTTGTCTAAAAGTCTCTTTAAATAGATTTTCTAATAAGTCGGTGGATCGATCATAATCGATCGTCGAACAGGGGTTCTTGGACTAAAAATAGTGTTCTGTTTTTATAGGTTTTCGTCGATCTTCTAATCGACTTCTCGGGCAACCTATCGCTGAATAATTAAATCTACCTAAACGGGAATCAAGAGGGATATATTGAGTCCACACCTGAACAAACGGTTCGAAGAACCGTCGACCGTGCGCGGAGAAAACACCACATGAAGTGGCCTCGTCGCTGCTGTTGCCTTCCGGTCCAATCACGCGCGCGCGCTCTGTTCTCGGCCTGTGGCCGGCCGACGGTCGCCGCGACGGCGCCGAGGACGCACGCGGGGTCGCCCAGGGGAGGAGGGGGTGGTTGCGTGGTAGAGGTGTTTAGGGTTTTTGAGTTCTCGCGGTTCTCTCCTCTCGCGTACAATCATATATATATGAAACTGTTCAATCCGAGAACCGCTCGGTCTCTCGGGTTCAAGGGGGAGGCTCGGGTCGGGCTCGACCCTGGCCGGGCCTGCTGCTGGGCTTTGGGAACATGGGGGTTTGGCCGGTTGATTGGCTTGGAGGGTTTAAGTAGCTGGGATTGGCTCGGCCTGTATGGTTTTGTTCGGCCAATGGGCTTTGCTAACTCCTATCTTATTCTATTATCTAAAATACATATATATACAATTATATATATTTTTTTATATATATATACACACAATATATCCGTATATATACAATTATATATATACGTATATACACATAATATATATATGTATACGTATATACACACGCAATATATATTTATATATGCAACACATATTCACCTATATTTCTATATATATACACACACGTATACACACACATTCACGTATACACCCATATATATATATATTTATATATATATATATATATACATTCATATATACGCCTATATATATATTATATATATATATATACACTTACGTATATACAATATATATTTTATATATATACACACACAAAAATATATAATAATAACAATAAAATAAGAATAATATGATAATAACAATAATGATAATAATAATAAGAATAATAATAATAATAATAATAAAAATAATAATAACACCCATTTGTATAAATAACCAATTATTTAGGAAATATTGTTAAGTCTACCCAAAAAGCTAGAAAATATTTGTACATACCTAAAAGTATGTCTACATAGGCTTGGGCTTGGTTTGGGTCCAATTTGCCCTAGTTTGGTACAACTGGGTTCCCTAAACTAAATATTATAATTAATAAATAAATAATCTTCGATAAGGGTTACGTCGCAACTTGGCCTGGTTTTCCTAGTTATGACATCACTATGGCCAGGTTTCCTCGGGCATGGCTAGCACACTAGTCAAGGCACACTGCTAGATCTCCCGTGCCACAAATCCTAGTCGTCTAGTACTTCAAAACTTAACCATGGCTAAAATCATCTACCGTAATAATTAACTAAATAAATATTTATAAAAAATTCTAAAATTATTATTTAAATCAAATAAATAAATAAAAAAAATATTACAAAATTTCCGGGAAGGGAGGCTAGAAATCTACCCACCTTAAAAATAATTTCGTCCTCGAAATTCTAATTCATAACTATTTCTTAAAATTCAACGTCTACTATTACCTTAATCTCCTCAAACTTAATTCCTCAAAATATTTTTATGGCCTTCTCTAGTCATTTGGTGTTTACGAAATCTCGAGGACTTCTACCCACCTTAGGTCACACTACTCCCTTGAAACACAGGTCACTAAAATCCCAAAATCTTCTAACTAGTGACTAATAATTCTACCAAAATATCTAGGATATATGGTACCTATAATCCCTCATATATATAAACAACCAAATATTTAAAATCAACTATATTCTAATATAACTTAGGAATCTCTGATGAATTCTAGACAGCACGATCATTCGTCACCTCGAAATAGGAAGGGACGAGAGTCAATGGTACGGAAAGCAAGGAAGTATATTCGAGAACAAATATGGAGTTTTCAAGAACGTAGAGAATTTCTAGGAAAATTTTCAAGGCAGTGTGGATTGAGATTTCTAAGGGTTTAGTCAATTGCGCAGGCTCGTATCAGTAAAGTTACGTAACCGATACGATATGCTCTGACCTGCATGGGCCACCAAAAAAACTTGTCACGACCCGCACCCGCTTTTCGGATACGAAGTGTGTCCAAGCCCAGCTACGTATCGAACGGACTCCAGCCCGACTCGAATACGTAAACGCTGTCAAGGCTATGGTATACTGCCAAATCATGGCAAACAACTCTAAATCTCAATCCACAATAAGAATAATAAACAAGAATGAACAAGTATGGGTCGTGGTCTGCAGCCCACTAGCATGCATGTCCGATTAGACTCCAAGAAATAACATGAGTCTATAAACTGAATAAATATGATATATCATAATGATGAAAGGGAAACACGAGCTGGATAAACTGAATAATAAACATGGTATCAATACCTGAATCCCGCAAGCAATAGCATCACATCCGGACCCCACAAGTGTCATAATCATCCGCCAACCAGAGCTGCTAACTAACTCCACGCAATAACTAACCTGAAGAGATCATCAGGTCCTCAGAGGACATAGCAAGATACATAATATACATGCCTATCAAACAGTTTTATCATGCGCAAGAAAATAAGCAAGAAAGAACAAGAACAAGACAAATGAGTACGAACACGAACACGAATACGAACACAGACACGAACACTAGAACAACTACGTATAAATGAACTGCCGGATGAACGAATACACGAGATCAATGGAAGAAACCAAACCCTCGTCCCGAGTGTGGACTCTCTGGTTTGAACGTAGCACTAACCCTCGTCCCGAGTGTGGACTCTCTGGTTAGCTCATGGCAAGACACCCTCGTCCCGAGTGTGGACTCTCTGGTGTAAATGGTCAACCCTCGTCCCGTGTGTGGACTCTCTGGTGCCATTTGATCACGACAAACACCCTCGTCCCGAGTGTGGACTCTCTGGTGCACCAAACAACCCTCGTCCCGAGTGTGGACTCTTTGGTTGTGTACAACGATAATCAAGGCTATGGCAGTTCACTACACGCAACCGTTCTATGACACGACTCAAGCAAGGTACTGACGAGAAACTCCAAAGGTGAAACACAAGGCCAAAACATGAACATGGCTATAAACAATAAAAATAACTCCACAAAAAATAACACGAAAAGCACATGTCCATAAACAATCAAATGACTGAAAAACGAAAGGAAATACAGGTAAGTAAAACTGCAGAAGGAGGCAAGGTATACTTGCCTGGAGGTTGCACGAAGATCCAATAATATACCGTCAACTGGCAAGTCATACAGTCCAAGTCATCAAAACTGTCTCCGAAAGCTGAAACAAACATTACTAATGTTCTCAGAATAGTCAAATTAGCTAGGATTGCCTGTCCTTAAGTCCAATTCTGGACACAGGGGTAAAACGGTAATTTCAGGCAAAAATGATGTCCGCCGTTGGACCCGCTTTGTACCAAAAAGTGTGCCAGAGTCAAAGGTCTCTAAAGTCGTCAAACTACATGTCTACGGATCCGATTTTCCGATACGAACCCAACCGTATGTCCAGAGTTAGATTCTGGCAGGCCGTGCACAAAATCGCCAGTTGAGTGGGACCGTGGGGCCCGCAAAACGACGTACGATTCAACTGTCTCAGAATCGGACCAAACTTGGCATACAGGACCAGAAAAATGATACGGTCCTGCTGGCGCAAGTTTCGTCTCGATCTGACGAGCGTGCACAAAGTAATTGAGAAGTTTGCACAGAGGCCGATACGAGGATTTTTGACGGATACGCATCAAATTCGTCGCGCACACGCGACCAATTTGAATTTCGTCAAAGCCCACACGACCACGAAACCGTTACGCAGCTTTCGATGCTTTCGGTTCACGACCACGTCGTCCAGATTGGCGTGACGAATGTCGTGTGGAACAATTTCAATATTTTTAAAACAGGTTTTTGGGAAACTTTGGGATTCGATTTCTCGACGCATAGTCGATGATTTCCGAATCCACAAAAAGAGTGATGAAGACCTATATGTTGTCTAAAAGTCTCTTTAAATAGATTTTCTAATAAGTCGGTGGATCGATCATAATCGATCGTCGAACAGGGGTTCTTGGACTGAAAATAGTGTTCTGTTTTTATAGGTTTTCGTCGATCTTCTAATCGACTTCTCGGGCAACCTATCGCTGAATAATTAAATCTACCTAAAGGGGAATCAAGAGGGATATATTGAGTCCATACCTGAACAAACGGTTCGAAGAACCGTCGACCGTGCGCGGAGAAAACACCACATGAAGTGGCCTCATCGTTGTTATTGCCTTCCGGTCCAATCACGCGCGCGCGCTCTGTTCTCGGCCTGTGGCCGGCCGACGGTCGCCGCGGCGGTGCCGAGGGCGCACGCGGGGTCGCCCAGGGGAGGAGGGGGTGGTTGCGCGGCAGAGGTGTTTAGGGTTTTTGAGTTCTCGCGGTTCTCTCCTCTCGCGTACAATCCTATATATATGAAACTGTTCAATCCGAGAACCTCTCGGTCTCTCGGGTTCAAGGGGGAGGCTCGGGTCGGGCTCGACCCTGGCCGTGCCTGCTGCTGGGCTTTGGGAACATGGGGGTTTGGCCGGTTGATTGGCTTGGGGGTTTAAGTAGCTGGGATTGGCTCGGCCTGTATGGTTTTGTTCGGCCAATGGGCTTTGCTAACTCCTATCTTATTCTATTATCTAAAATACATATATATACAATTATATATATATACACACAATATATCCGTATATATACAATTATATATATATACGTATATACACATAATATATATATATATATATACGTATATACACACGCAATATATATTTATATATGCAACACATATTCACCTATATTTCTATATATATACACACACGTATACACACACATTCACGTATACACCCATATATATATTTATATATATATATATACATTCATATACGCCTATATATATATATTATATATATATATATATATATATATATATATATATATATATATATATATATATATACATACTTACGTATATACAATATATATTTTATATATATACACACACAAAAATATATAATAATAACAATAAAATAAGAATAATATGATAATAACAATAATGATAATAATAATAATAAGAATAATAATAATAATAATAATAAAAATAATAATAACACCCATTTGTATAAATAACCAATTATTTAGGAAATATTGTTAAGTCTACCCAAAAAGCTAGAAAATATTTGTACATACCTAAAAGTATGTCTACATATGCTTGGGCTTGGTTTGGGTCCAATTTGCCCTAGTTTGGTACAACTGGGTTCCCTAAACTAAATATTATAATTAATAAATAAATAATCTTCGATAAGGGTTACGTCGTAACTTGGCCTGGTTTTCCTAGTTAGGACATCACTATGGCCAGGTTTCCTCGGACATGGGTAGTACACTAGTCAAGGCACACTGCTACATCTCCCGTGCCACAAATCCTAGTCGTCTAGTACTTCAAAACTCAACCATGGCTAAAATCATCTACCGTAATAATTAACTAAATAAATATTTATAAAAAATTCTAAAATCATTATTTAAATCAAATAAATAAATAAAAAAATATTACAAAATTTCCGTGAAGGGAGGCTACAAATCTACCCACCTTAAAAATAATTTCGTCCTCGAAATTCTAATTCATAACTATTTCTTAAAATTCAACGTCTACTATTACCTTAATCTCCTCAAACTTAATTCCTCAAAATATTTTTATGGCCTTCTCTAGTCATTTGGTGTTTACGAAATCTCGAGGACTTCTACCCACCTTAGGTCACACTACTCCCTTAAAACACAGGTCACTAAAATCCCAAAATCTTCTAACTAGTGACTAATAATTCTACCAAAATATCTAGGATATATGGTACCTATAATCCCTCATATATATAAACAACCAAATATTTAAAATCAAGCAATATTCTAATATAACTTAGGAATCTCTGATGAATTCTAGACAGCACGATCATTCGTCACCTCGAAATAGGAAGGGACGAGAGTCAATGGTACGGAAAGCAAGGAAGTATATTCGAGAGCAAATATGGAGTTTTCAAGAACGTAGAGAATTTCTAGGGAAATTTTCAAGGCAGTGTGGATTGAGATTTCTAAGGGTTTAGTCAATTGCGCAGGCTCGTATCAGTACAGTTACGTAACCGATACGATATGCTCTGACCTGCATGGGCCACCAAAAAAACTTGTCACGACCCGTACCCGCTTTTCGGATACGAAGCGTGTCCAAGCCCAGCTACGTATCGAACGGACTCCAGCCCGACTCGAATACATAAACGCTGTCAAGGCTATGGTATACTGCCAAATCATGGCAAACAACTCTAAATCTCAATCCACAATAAGAATAATAAACAAGAATGAACAAGTATGGGTCGTGGTCTGCAGCCCACTAGCATGCATGTCCGATTAGACTCCAAGAAATAACATGAGTCTATAAACTGAATAAATATGATATATCATAATGATGAAAGGGAAACACGAGCTGGATAAACTGAATAATAAACATGGTATCAATACCTAAATCCCGCAAGCAATAGCATCACATCCGGACCCCACAAGTGTCATAATTATTCGCCAACCAGAGCTGCTAACTAACTCCACGCAATAACTAACCTGAAGAGATCATCAGGTCCTCAGAGGACATAGCAAGATACATAATATACATGCCTATCTAACAGTTTTATCATGCGCAAGAAAATAAGCAAGAAAGAACAAGAATAAGACAAATGACTACGAACACGAACACGAATACGAACACAGACACGAACACTAGAACAACTACGTATAAATGAACTGCCGGATGAACGAATACACGAGATCAATGGAAGAAACCAAACCCTCATCCCGAGTGTGGACTCTCTGGTTTGAACTAAGCACTAACCCTCGTCCCGAGTGTGGACTCTCTGGTTAGCTCACGGTAAGACACCCTCGTCCCGAGTGTGGACTCTCTGGTGTAAATGGTCAACCCTCGTCCCGTGTGTGGACTCTCTGGTGCCATTTGATCACGACAAACACCCTCGTCCCGAGTGTGGACTCTCTGGTGCACCAAACAACCCTCGTCCCGAGTGTGGACTCTCTGGTTGTGTACAACGATAATCAAGGCTATGGCAGCTCACTACACGCAACCGTTCTATGACACGACTCAAGTAAGATACTGACGAAAAACTCCAAAGGTGAAACATAAGGCCAAAACATGAACATGGCTATAAACAATAAAAAATAACTCCACAAAAAATAACACGAAAAGCACATGTCCATAAACAATCAAATGACTGAAAAATGAAAGGAAATGCATGTAAGTAAAACTGTAGAGGGAGGTAAGGTATACTTGCCTGGAGGTTGTACGAAGATCCAATAATATACCGTCAACTGGCAAGTCATACAGTCCAAGTCATCACAACTGTCTCCGAAAGCTGAAACAAACATTACCAATGTTCTCAGAATAGTCAAATTAGCTAGGATTGCCTGTCCTTAAGTCCAATTCTGGACACAGGGGCAAAACGGTAATTTCATGCAAAAACGATGTCCGCTGTTGGACCCGCTTTGTACCGAAAAGTGTGCCAGATTCAAAGGTCTCTAAAGTCGTCAAACTATATGTCTACGGATATGGTTTTCCGATACGAACCCAACCGTACGTCCAGAGTTAGATTCCGGCGGGCCGTGCACAAAATTGCCCGTTGAGTGGGACCGTGGGGCCCGCAAAACAACGTACGATTCAACTGTCTCAGAATCGGACCAAACTTGGCATACAGGACCAGAAAAATGATACGGTCCTGCTGGCGTAAGTTTCGTCTCGATCTGACGAGCGTGCACAAAGTAATTGAGAAGTTTGCACAGAGGCCGATACGGGAATTTTTGACGGATACGCATCAAATTTGTCGCGCACACGCGACCAATTTGAATTTCGTCAATGTCCACACGACCACGAAATCGTTACGCAGCTTTCGATACTTTCGGTTCGCGACCACGTCGTCCGGATTGGCGTGACGAACGTCGTGTGGAACAATTTCAATGTTTTTAAAACAGGTTTTTAGAAAACTTTGGGATTCGATTTCTCGACGCATAGTCGATGATTTCCGAATCCACAAAAAGAGTGATGAAGACCTATATGTTGTCTAAAAGTCTCTTTAAATAGATTTTCTAATAAGTCGGTGGATCGATCATAATCGATCGTCGAACAGGGGTTCTTGGACTTAAAATAGCGTTCTATTTTTATATGTTTTCGTCGATCTTCTAATCGACTTCTCGGGCAACCTATCGCTGAATAATTAAATCTACCTAAAGGGGAATCAAGAGGGATATATTGAGTCCATACCTGAACAAACGGTTCGAAGAACCGTCGACCGTGCGCGGAGAAAACACCACATGAAGTGGCCTCGTCGCTGCTGTTGCCTTCCGGTCCAATCACGCACGTGCGCGCTGTTCTCGGCCTGTGGCCGGCCGACGGTCGCCGCGACGGCGGCGAGGGCGCGCACGGGATCGCCCAGGGGAGGAGGGGGTGGTTGCGCAGCAGAGGTGTTTAGGGTTTTTGAGTTCTCGCGGTTCTCTCCTCTCGCGTACAATCATATATATATGAAACTGTTCAATCCGAGAACCGCTCGGTCTCTCGGGTTCAAGGGGGAGGCTCGGGTCGGGCTCGGCCCTGGCCGGGCCTGCTGCTGGGCTTTGGGAACATGGGGGTTTGGCCGGTTGATTGGCTTGGGGGGTTTAAGTAGCTGGGATTGGCTTGGCCAGTATGGTTTTGTTCGGCCAATGGGCTTTGCTAACTCCTCTCTTATTCTATTATCTAAAATACATATATATACAATTATATATATACACACAATATATTCGTATATATACAATTATATATATATACGTATATACACATAATATATATATGTATACGTATATACACACGCAATATATATTTATATATGCAACACATATTCACCTATATTTCTATATATAAACACACACGTATACACACACATTCACGTATACACCCATATATATATATTTATATATATATATACATTCATATATACGCCTATATATTATATATATATATTTATATATATATATATATATATTTTTTTTTATATTTTTTTTTTTTTTTTTATATATATTTTTATATATATATATATATATATATATATATATATATATATATATATATACACTTACGTATATACAATATATATTTTATATATATACACACACAAAAATATATAATAATAACAATAAAATAAGAATAATATGATAATAACAATAATGATAATAATAATAAGAATAATAATAATAATAATAATAAAAATAATAATAACACCCATTTGTATAAATAACCAATTATTTAGGAAATATTGTTAAGTCTACCCAAAAAGCTAGAAAATATTTGTACATACCTAAAAGTATGTCTACATAGGCTTGGGCTTGGTTTGGGTCCAATTTGCACTAGTTTGGTACAACTGGGTTCCCTAAACTAAATATTATAATTAATAAATAAATAATCTTCGATAAGGGTTACGTCGCAACTTGGCCTGGTTTTCCTAGTTAGGACATCACTATGGCCAGGTTTCCTCGGGCATGGCTAGTACACTAGTCAAGGCACACTGCTACATCTTCTGTGCCACAAATCCTAGTCGTCTAGTACTTCAAAACTCAACCATGGCTAAAATCATCTACCGTAATAATTAACTAAATAAATATTTATAAAAAATTCTAAAATCATTATTTAAATCAAATAAATAAAAAAAAATATTACAAAATTTCTGGGAAGGGAGGCTACAGGGCTTCCTGGACTCTTTCCTTGCTATCTCGGGAGGTCGATCGGCAGTTCGCAAAAGCATGGAGTGGTCAGCAGAGGGGGCCTCCTTCTTCGGGCATTGGCTGAGCTTTTTGCTTCCTAGCTCAGGTTGTTCTACTTTGGGTCCCTTTTGCTTCCTTCTTATTTTCTCTATGGTGTTCTTAGATACTGCCCATGGTCTTTTCTTTTTCGTGACCTGGCAATTTTGTAGTCCTGATTCTCTTTCAACTATAAAATACTTTTTGTTTAATATATATGTATATATATATATATATATATATATATATATATATATATATATATATATATATATATATATATATATATATATATATAATCCACGTTAACCGTGGTGGCTAAGGCCTTCATTTAAATCGAAAAACCAAGATTGGGAGTAGGCAGATAGCCCTTGCTCCTACAGGTGAGGGGGAGGAATCCCAAGTTACGAAGATTGGTAGACAAAGCTAAAAAGAAAAGAAAATTGATGCAACTTTACTACCTACTGTCCGATCGAAGAGTGCATCGGTGGGGATTCGCATCGCGCGTTTCCTTAACAAAGTTGACAAATACTTGATGCAGGTTAGGAAGGGATGCTAAAGCCGTATCAATTTTCTTGATTCTCTCATGGAAAGCTGATGGTATTTAGGGTCGAAGGAGAGAGCTGCTAATATACTAAACTCTTTCATGTCCTCACCTTCTGGGAAAGTATCAATGACGCTGGCAAAAAATGCCATAAGCTTAGTCTTGGTTTCCTTAACTGAGGCCTGATGTTGTACTGCTCTTGTCGCAACTGGAGTAGCATCCTTGTTGCTAGTCTGAGAAGAAGCAAGAAGACCAATGATCCAAGCAAATTTGGTGCCATAGGGAGGCGGCGCTGTCATCTCGGCCATAGGGAAGTTTGATTCCAATTGTGGGTCGACAATTTGGTTGGACTGGTCTGCTGTTAACACAAGATCTGGGCTAACATCATTATCTTCTTCTTCATCTGGCTCTTTCTCCTCTTCGACATCTTCTTCATCTTCTTCCGCTAACTCCTCTAAAGCTTGGAAAGCATTAGAAACTAGTACGGCATCTGCCGCTATGCTCAATTCAATAACTGTGGTGTTACCCCTGCCAACGCTTCTAACATCAATCGTCTCTGGAAGCATGTGGCTCGCAGCAGTAATTCTCGTGTCAGTTTGTCTATCTGGTTCTGGCGCAGGGGATGCGTTACCAGTGAAACATTGGTTCGAATTATGTATCTGTTGTAGCAGGTGTTCTTGGTTTGACTTGATGTGCTACTCCAAGTTTTCCCCTTTCTGCACTTTCTTCTTGATCTCATGATGTGCTCTGTAGCAGAGACTGGTAGTGTGCCCTCTCAAGTGGCGATGTTTGCAATATAAGATGTTATTCTCATATATTATTGTTTAGTATGAACCTTATCTCCTAACTGAATTTGAATGCTGCTCGGCAAGTCTTGAGAGATATCTAGCTCCAAGCAGACCCTAGCATAATTAGCTTTTAGGAGATTCTGAGTCTCGTCTGCCACTGTCAGGTATTTCCCAAATGTAATAACTATTCGTTTCATTGTCGAAGGCACAAAGCATACCAAAGGCGGGTTTGGTAGAGTCAACCACACCGGGGCAATCGCAGGGTCTTCTATAGGATTGAAATCCGGCATCCACTTGATCACTTTCATAGGATGATTATCGATCTTGAACAAGTTTTTCGTCCAAATCTTTTTGTGATCCGCCTCACTAGAAAGATACAACAGGATATGTTTAGGGTCCATGGAGGCAATGTTGTACTTATCACAGAGTCCCCATCCAGCCGCAACTGCATGACTCTAGGAAATTTAGGACATCCAGCAGGAAATTTGAGGATGGGGGTAAAGGTAAACTGAACCGAAAGAGAGACCATATCCTGAGGGGGAAAAGGCCACTCCAATGCCTGGAGCATCTTCTATAGGGGGAGTGAACCTCGGGAAGGAACGGCCAGCTTCCTCTGCATCGAGCGCTCGGGTCAAAGAATCTCTACGAAAGAATGTTTGGTAGTAAGATTATCGGCAAAAGTAGCCGGGATCGATGGCAGGACAACTGGCAATTAAGTGCGAACCAGTTCGGTCTGAGAGGGGTGGGAAATTGGCGCAGCCAGACCGTTGGAAGCGGTGAGCGCGGATGGCGCAGGGGGAGGGACGACACAGAGAGTGGTGTTGGAATGTGCACAAATGCAGAGGGTGTGCCCCGTGCTACGTTGAAAGGCGTTGGGGCCAACTGTGCAACGAGAAGCGATGGCGCATCGACGAAAGGTGGTACAGTATAGAAAAGCGCAGGGGGCCTACGCTATCCGGGGGGGTCCCTCTGCTAGGAGGCAGCGGAGGGAGGGCATGCGCCAATCGGGAGGGCTACAAAGGGCGCACTAGGGGGGTGCTGGAGGGGAGGCGATGGAGTCACGCGACCGTTCGACGCGCACCCGCAGGACACGTGGTAAGCTCAGTAGAAGGCACAGGGAGCCCTGCACTAACCACGGGGAGTGCAAGAGCCGAATTCAAATTAGAACCGAAAGAAGGGGCGGGATAACTAGTGCACGAGACCTGAGGGCGAACCAGAAGGGGGACAAGTCAGAAGAGGGGAGGGGGCAACGCCCACGACCATCGGCACCACCGATGGCCAGGCGAGCCCTGCCAACGAAGGGCCAGTCAAGACCGGGGCTGTCAGCCCCAGGAAGGCGTGCTGATCATCCATCCAATGGGCTGACGGGAGGAGACCATCAACGACAGGAGGCGCCGCTGGGGTCGTACCTCCGGGAGGGAGGCTGACCATCACCTAGACAGACGGAAGGAGACCAGCAATGGCAGGAGATACCGCTGGGGTCGCACCTCCGTGAGGGAGGCTGACCATCACTACAGCGTCGAAACCATGCCAACAGAGGAGGCTCGCCGAAGAGAAGGGGATGACTCCGATAAACTGCCGGGAAAGACGCCAGAAACCTGGAGGCCGCAGAGGTGTCCGGAGGCACACTGCCGGGGGGGTGGGGGATCGCCCATCCGAGCTCTCCAGATCCGAAAGTTTTTTATATATATACACACACACACACTTAGGGCTTTGGATTCCCCCCTTCTTTGTCGATGGTAGCGGCAGCTTTTTTGCCGCCTACCATACCTCTACCTCTTGCCTCTTCCCCTATCTGCCTGACTTTCCCCACCTCAATTTCTTTTTCAGGTACGGCATCATCTCATATTATTTCCTCTCAGCTTCCTTGGCCCCGTCTTCCCTCTACGCGTCTCTTCCCCACCCCCCTCCTCCTCCGACAAAGGTTTTCCGTTCGCCCCTTGTCCGGGGAACCCACCTTTGCTCTGGTTTCTTTTGCAGCTGTGGTGGTTGGAAAGCATAGACCAGCCCCTCTCCTCCTTCCCTTCCTCCGCCCTTTCGTCCACTCTGATGGGAAAGAAGCGCGGAAACCTTTCCCCAAATCGGAGAGTACCTGCGAGAGGACCGAGCAATACAACGCACGAACCCAAAAACAATCACACAAAACAATCCACGCAGACACAGAGAATTTTTGACGTAGAAAACCCTTGCGGGAAAAACTACGGGACGATCGGAGTCCAACCCTGAGAAGCCTCCACTAATGGAATAGAAGAATTACACCCTCTACAAACTCCTTCCGATCCAAATCGGATCCCCACAACACTTAGAGATAAGAACAATGATTACAAGGCTACGAAGAGCGAGAACGACGAGTAGAGATTACCCGAACACGATCTCCTTCGAATAGCGACCTTCAATCCTCCGTCTTCTTCTCTGAAGTTGCAATGGCACTCTTGCCTCCTTCTCTCTCCAAGTTGTGTTACGTTGCGTTATGGCGTAATGAATTAGGGTTGGAAAATCCCAACTTAACTCCCCAATCCCGCAACCAACATGGACCGTTGGATTAGATCCAATGATGAAAACTCATCCAAATTCCCGCATCAGCCCCGACGACACAAAGTTTGGCCAGAACTCTGTGTCGGGCAAACAGCACTGGACGGCCAACTTCTGGAAGAGCCAGACCGAGTTCGGCCAGAACTCGGCCTGGGACCGAGTTCGGGACGAACTCGGCAGACCCAGTCCAGAACCTCCCTTAGGAGCAGCAGCAGCAGTAGCAACTCCTAGTTGTCTACTTCCCGAGCTTCTTCGACACACGAATGGCGCTCGTCGCACTCCGGGGTCTTCTCCACATAGGTTGGGAACCCCACCCACTCTAACAAATCTCCTCCTTCACAACTATGGGGAGGATATCGTCATCCCGACGATCTGTCTGCAGTACTCAAACTTTCCCCTTGGTAGAATCTTCGTGAACATATCAGCTCCGTTGTCATCTGTATGAACCTTCTCAAGCTCCGTGTCCTTCTTCTCAACCACATCCCGTATCCAATGATACCGAGTCTCGATGTGCTTGGACCGGCTATGAAACGTCTGATTCTTCACAAGGTGGATAGCACTCGGACTGTCGCAAAGCAAAGTATACTGCTCTTGCTTCAGTCCTATTTCCTGCAACAGCTTCTTCATCCACAACAGCTTCTTGCAAGCCTCCGTCGTCGCAATGTACTCTGCCTCTGTCGTCGACAAGACAACACACTTCTGCAACCGCGACTGCCACGACACTGCTTCTCCCGCAAACATCATCACGTAGCCTGAAGTCGATCGCCTCGTGTCTACATCTCCAGCCATATCAGCGTCGGTATACCCAACCAGCTTCGGCTCGTCACCACCAAAGGAAAGTCTCCAACCAGCAGTGCCCTGAAGATATCGTAGAATCCACTTGACCGCACTCCAATGTACCCTTCCAGGATTTGAAAGATACCTGCTAACCGTACCAACTACATGAGCAATATCTGGCCTCGTACACACCATGGCATACATCAGGCTTCCCACAGCTGAGGCATATGGAACCCGCTCCATATCTTCCTTTTTGTCCTCGATAGATGGACACTGCTCCTCAGTGAACTTAAAGTGAGCCGCGAGGGGGGAACTCACTTTCTTCGACCCGTCCATCCCGAAACGCTGAAGTACCCGGTGAATGTACTTCGTTTTGGACAAGTGTAGCAGCTTGGACTCTCTCTCTCGGCTGATCTCCATTCCAAGAATAGTCTTCGCTACGCCCAAATCCTTCATAGAGAAGGCCGCGCCCAGTTGGCGCTTCAGCTCCGCTATCCTAGTGGCATTCCGACCCACTAATAGCATATCATCAACATAGAGCAACAAAATGATGAAATCATCATCGGCAAAATATCTCACAAATGTACAATGGTCCGACGTCGTCCGTGCATAACCATGATCCCCCATAAACGACTCGAACTTCCTGTACCACTGCCTCGGAGCCTGCTTCAGACCATACAAGCTCTTCCTCAACCAGCAGACCAAATGTGACTTGCCCTTCTCACAGAATCCCTCTAGCTGATCCATGTACAACTCCTCCTCAAGATCACCGTGGAGGAATGCCGTCTTCACGTCCATCTGCTCGACCTCCAAGTCGAGACTGGCTTCTAATGCTAGCACCACCCGAATAGACGAATGCTTGACGATAGGCAAAAAGATCTCATCATAATCCACGCCTTTCCGCTGACCGTAGCCTTTGACTACCAGCCTCGCTTTGTATCGAGGGCGAGTAGCATCATCTGTCTGCTTCACTCTGAACACCCATCGATTCTTCAAAGCCTTCTTGCCCTTTGGCAACCGCACCAGATCATAAGTGGAATTGGTGTACAAGGAACTCATCTCCTCCTGCATAGCCTCCATCCACTCCTGCATGTGTTCGTCTTCCATAGCCTCTGCAAAACTTTCGGGCTCTCCCCCGTCAGTCAATAGCACATACTCATCTGGTGAGTATCTCGTAGATGGTCGACGATCCCTGTCACTCCTCCTCAAAGGAACCACTGGTGCTGGCTGTATACCAACAGCCTCCTCCCCTTCAGGAACTGCCTTCCCGGCATGCTCATCCTCCTGAGGGACACCCTGACCACCATCAGCAGGCTGATGATCAAGGTTGGGAGCAACTCCATGTACCGGCTCCCCCATAATTGGATCCTCTACGATGTCCTCTAGAAACTGCTCGAAACAAAATGACTCTAACTCAGGCAATTCCTCAGTCTCAGAAGGCGTCTCGGAATCCTGAGTGTTGGTCATGGTCTGATCCTCGACGAACACCACGTCCTTGCTTCTGTAGAGCTTTCCTTCCACTGGGTCGTAGAGTCTATAACCAAACTCATCCCGACCGTAGCCGACAAAGATGCATCGCCTCGTCTTCGGCTCAAGTTTGGTCCTCTCGTCCTTCGGTACATGCACGAAGGCTTTACAACCAAACGCCCGCTGGTGATTGTATGACGGCTCTTTGCCGTACCATACTTTATCAGGCACATCACCCTGCAAACGAGCACTAGGAGACAAATTAATAACATAAGCAGCTGTGAGAAGAGCCTCACCCCAGTAACTGCCCAGCAAGTTTGCTTCTGACAGTAAACACCGCACCCTCTCCATCAGTGTCCTGTTCATGCGCTCCGCTACACCATTGAGCTGAGGTGTCTTTGGCGGAGTCTTCTGGTGTCGTATCCCTTGCTCTCTGCAATACGCATCAAAGGGACCGATGTATTCGCCGCCATTGTCGGACCGAACACACAACAACTTCTTGCCCGTCTCCCTTTCAACAGAGGCCTGAAACTCCTTGAAAGTAGGCAGCACCTGATCCTTGGTCTTTAAGGCATAGACCCAAACCTTCCTGTAACAGTCATCAATAAAAGTTACAAAGTAAGAAGCACCACTAAGAGATTTTACCTTCATAGGACCACAGACATCCGAGTGAATCAACTCGAGCAACGCCGGCTTCCTTGAACTTGGGTGACTTTGGAAAGATACCCTATTTTGCTTCCCAGCTAAACAGTGCGTGCATTTCTCCAACTTTGTAGACTTGAGGCCTGGAATCACCTTCCTGTTCACCAAGTAGCTCATCCCCTTCTCGCTGATATGGCCGAGCCGCCTGTGCCACAACTCGGTAGACGCATCACTGACTGCATTCACCTCCTGTGCCCCCTGTGTGCTCCCCTCCATATAGTAGAGACCGGACTTCTTGCTTCCTTTGGCAATCACCAACGAACCTCTGGAAAGCTTCCACTGACTGTTCCCGAAGAGACTGAAGAATCCCTCGTCATCCAACCTTCCAACCGATACCAGGTTGAAACGGATATCAGGGACATGACGAACATCCTTGAGAACAAGAACCGCACCCGTCTTCGTTCTCAAATGCACATCTCCAACGGCAATCGCCTTCGACACATCTCCGTTGCCCATCTTCAACACTCCACAGTCGCCTGTAGTGTAAGTGGCAAACAGTGCCCTGTTGTGAGATACGTGTGCTGAAGCCCCTGAGTCCACCAGCCAAGAATTGTCATCGCAGGCGAGGTTAGTAATGACCTCATCACCTACAATGATCACATCGCCTCCATGCATCGAGGCCGTCGCTGTAATGTTCTCTTCTTGCTTCCCCTTGTCGCCCTTCTTCTCTCTCTTCCAAGCGAAACAATTCCGCTTGATATGGCCCTTCTTACCATAATGGTAACACTCTGAGTCCTCGTACCGACCTTTGGACTTCCCCCTGCTCTTGTCTCTGCCACCACCTGGACCCCTGCTTTTGCCCCTTCCGTGGCTCTCTAAAACAAGTGCCTCTGAGTGGTGGGATGTGGATGAAGTGCCCTGAGAACGTCTCCGCATCTCTTCATTCAACACCCCGCTCTTGGCAAACTCCAGACTGACCACGCCCTCTGGAGCAGAAGCGATCATAGATACTCGTACGGTCTCCCACGAGTCTGGCAAAGTACACAGCAGCCACAGTCCCTGAACTTCGTCGTCGAACTTGACTCCCATAGAAGATAGCTGGTCAACCACGCCCTGGAACACACTCAAGTGGTCCGAAATAGACGCCCCATCCTTGTATCGCAGACCCATCATTGTTCGGATCAGAAACAATTTGTTTACCCCGGTCTTCTTCGCATACAAGGATTCCAGCTTATCCCACAACGTCTTCGCGTGCTCAATATTGGCAACGTGGTTGTACACGTTCTCGTCCACAAACTGCCGTATGTACCCACACACTTGTATATGCTCGAATGTCCAGTCCTCCTCGGATTTATCACTGGGCTTCTCGGATGCAAACACGGGTAGATGCAGCTTCTTGACAAACAGCAAATCCTTCATCTTGCTCCGCCAATAATGATAGTTTGTGCCATTAAGATTCACCATGCGCACCGGCTTCGCGTCCATCTCTCCTCTCTGGTTTCTCTGTCAACTACTGACACTCTTCTGAATTCCAGAACCTGGCTCTGATACCACTCTGATGGGAAAGAAGCACGGAAACCTTTCCCCAAACCGGAGAGTACCTGCGAGAGGACCGAGCAATACAACGCACGAACCCAAAAACAATTACACAAAAGAATCCACGCAGACACAGAGAATTTTTGACGTGGAAAACCCTTGCGGGAAAAACCACGGGACGATCGGAGTCCAACCCTGAGAAGCCTCCACTAATGGAATAGAAGAATTACACCCTCTACAAACTCCTCTCGATCCAAATCGGATCCCCACAACACTCAGAGATAATAACAATGATTACAAGGCTACGAAGAGCGAGAACGACGAGTAGAGATTACCCGAACACGATCTCCTTCGAATAGCGACCTTCAATCCTCCGTCTTCTTCTCCGAAGTTGCAATGGCACTCTTGTCTCCTTCTCTCTCCAAGTTGTGTTACGTTGCGTTATGGCGTAATGAATTGGGGTTGGGAAATCCCAACTTAACTCCCCAATCCCGCAACCAACATGGACCGTTGGATTAGATCCAATGATGAAAACTCATCCAAATTTCCGCATCAGCCCCGACGACACAGAGTTCGGCCAGAACTTTGTGTCGGGCAAACAGCACTGGACGGCCAACTTCTGGAAGAGCCAGACCGAGTTCGGCCAGAACTCGGCCTGGGACCGAGTTCGGGCCGAACTCGGCAGACCCAGTCCAGAACCTCCCTTAGGAGCAGCAGCAGCAGCAGTAGCAACTCCTAGTTGCCTACTTCCCGAGCTTCTTCGACACACGAATGGCGCTCGTCGCACTCCGGGGTCTTCTCCACATAGGTTGGGAACCCCACCCACTCCAACACCGTCGAGAGTGCCCTCTTTTTTTATGGCTCCCCGATGGCCTTGTTCATGGCGGAAGAAGTATCTTCTTTGTCTTTGCCTCTAAGGCTTGCACTAGTTGGAAAATTTCCCACTCTCAGATGATTTTGGCATCGACCTGTGCCTCCTTTGGGAAGTTAGGCCTCTATGGGAAAGTTTCGATTGGAGTCATCGTCTATAAGCTCCTGCTTATTCGACCCCATCTAGAGTTGTACTTTCTCTGTCTGCGGTCGCGGCACTCCTGCCGTATTTGTGGGGCTCCGATGCGGGTGTTCAAATGGTCACCGTCTTTCAATCTGCGTGTTGAATCCCCATGGCTGCTATTTGGGTATCCTTTTCGGCGTGCCCCATGTACCTCTTCACTAAGTCGGTTGTGTTTACCATAGCCCAATGCTTGGGCACCCCTTTCATAATCGACAAGGCTACGTAAAAGTTCATTAGGTCGAACAGAGCCTGGGTTTGTGTCGAGATTGATGTAAGCCTTAAAGTACAGCATATAATTTGTGTAGATCTCCTAGATGGTGGAAGCTTCTGGCAGGAAGTGGTTTATAAAGATTACCTAGCCTATTGCAAGCACTGTTTTCATCTAGACCACGGATCTAGGGAGTGCAAATCTATTAAGTATCCGCTTAAAGCTTGCATAAATAACGAAGGAGTTCTAGACACACCTAACCATTGCATAGGCCCAAAGCTATTGGGCGGCTCCAAGGAATCTGTGTGAGCGGCTAAACTTTTGCGTAGCGCTTCGAGAGTTGGCTAAGTTCTAGACGCTTTAGGTGCTCTTGGGGAGCAAAGAGCAGAATGCTCGATTGTCCATGCTGACGATGGCGGCAACTTGGTCTCTGATGTTCACACAACACCTCCAATAGCATCCAAGGAGTCGTCCCTAACCCCTACTACTCCCAGTAATACAGAGCGGGCTATTGTGGTTTGTCCTGCTAACTTAGCAGCAGCCCCTCATACTACTCTTGAGGATGAGAAAGACCTGATGGCAGCAGGCATGTTGTCTGATATGGGATACGAGATGGTGGCTAGACTACATCATGCATTGGACGTGGGTTTCGCTACGTCACCCAACTCTTCGAATTCTGGTAGAGATAGATGGAGAAGAATACATACACCCGGAGGAAAATTTCTCTGAAGAGACGTCCAGAGATGATCCACACAAAGCTTCAACAACAGGACCAAGTAGATTGGAGAAGCAATAAAGCAGCCAACAAAAGACAAAGTGATGCTTCGCCAACAATCATCTGATCTGCAGTAAATCTCTCCATCGCCATAATTGCCTCATATTCCCATGCTTAATATATTAGCATGGAATGTGAGGGGGCTCACCAACAAGCCCACTATAAGAAGAATCAGAAGTCTTTACAAAATCTATAAAATTTTGATCCTTGTGATTATTGAACCAAAACTCCCCACCAATAAGTTGAAGCATATTCAAATGCAATTGGGTTTCTCCATGGCGATAGCCAGTTGCCATGACATTTAGATCTTTAGCAAATCGGACGTCTAGTATGAATTGCTTAATGACTTTGCCCAGGCTCTAACCTTGTGGGTCGAGCACCCCACGTTTGAGTCCCGTGTTATCATCACAACAGTCTATGGGAGCTGTACTAGAAAGGAGCGCAGACTTCTCTGGGATCATCTTCGTCAGGTTCAGGTCAGCAACCTAGTATCCCCATGGCTGTGTGTGGCGGACTTTAATGTCGTCACGAGCAGGAATGAAAAGTGGGGAGACCGCCTTCCTTTCCCTCTTCGATGAATGACTTCTCCAACTTTATTTTTGAAGCAAACCTCCTTTCCCTTCCATTCTCCGGCAGCGAGTTCACCTGGTACAATATACGGGAAGGCGCTCGCCGCCAATGATCTCGCTTTGATAGAGCTCAAGTCAATCACTTTTGGATGGACAAGGAGGTGCAAATCAACCTTACCTACCTAAACTATACAGAATCGGATCATGCCCCTCTCCTCATAGAGATCCGCAAGAAAACCAGTGATACAGCAAAAGCCTTCAGATTCTGAACATCTGGATGAGTCGCCTGCGGTTCAAGGAAGTGGTGGCGGAGGCCTGGCGCTCCCAGTGGGCCGCTGGCCCCTGTTCAGGGTGGCGATTCAACTAAAGGCAATCTACTATGCGCTGGCACGATGGAGAATTTTAGCATTCAGGGACATATTCCAGGCTGTGAGGCTTGTCAAAGATGATGTCTATAGAGCATATGCTTTGGTTGACCATGTTAGCTCTGTCTCGTCGTGCACCTCGCTGAACCTGACTAGAGCTCTACTAAAATACTGCATAAAGATTGTAAAGGAGTTCTGGAAGTAGAAAGCCAGGGTCACTTGGGACATCAAAGGAGATAGAAACACAAATTATTTCCAATCATGTGTGAATGGTAGAAGACAACGCATGATGGTGCATGAGATCCATGATGAGAATGGTCATATTATAAAAGACCAGAAAGACATACAAGAGGTGCCATGCACCAACTTTTCCTTTCTGTTCTCCAAAGAGGTTATCCATAAAGACGAGGGTTTTTTGGCATACATCCCTAAAGTTGTTGACGAAGGCAATAATTTGATGTTGTTGGCTTACCCTATGGAGGTAGAGGTCAAGGACGTTGTTGGTCTCTGAATAAGGATAGCACCCCCGGACAGGATGGCTTTACTGGCCTCTTCTTTATATCTTGCTGAAACATCATCAAGAAGGACATTCTTGAGGCGGATCAGATCGCCTTCTTCCAAGGTGCCAGATACCCAAAAGCGGTGTCGAGCGCTAATCTCATACTTAAACCAAAAAAGGCCAACCCTGCCATATTTGCCGACTTCAAACCATTGAGTATGTGCAATTTTGTTAAAAAAATCTTTACTAAAATCTTAGTAACATAATGGTTAGCCTCTTCCCGAAGATCATATCTCCTGATCAGAGTGGCTTCTTTCACCTGCAGAATATCTTAGATAACATTCTACTGGCTCAGGAGTTAGTTAGCTGCATGAAGTACCCCTGTAGAGGTGGAAACATTGCTATCAAACTCGACATGGAGGAGGCTTACGACAAGTTGGATTGGCAGTTCATGATATGGGTCCTAAAAGCTTTCGGCTTTGCAGAACTGTGGATTGATTTGTTATGGAGATCGATCAGAAACTCTTGGTTTTCAACGGTGGTGAACGAGTAGGCAGATGGTTTCTTCAAAGATTCTCGTAGCGTACGCTAGGGTGACCCTCTATCTTCCACCATCTTTATTATCGTCGCGGAAGCTCTCAGCAGAAACTTGAACATGATGGGTCGTTCCTCGATATTTTAGCACTTTTATACTACTAGCGGGTGCCCTCACATCACACACCTAGCCTACGTGGATGACATCCTCATATTCTCATCTGGAGATGTTGGTTCGGTTGAAGTAGTCAGCAACACCCTATCCCGATATATGAGGGTTTCGATGCAGCGGATTAGCACGACCGCAAATGTGGCAAAGAAAGATAAATTAGAGCGTCTGATTGGGTACTCTGTGAAGGTCCCTCCTTCAACTATTTGGGCTATCCGTTGGTTTAGTCACCCCGAGATATTTTATTTATTACGCTTTAGCATGTATATTATGTACCTTGCTATATCCCCTAAGAACCTGGTTATTTCCCAGATATAGCTGACGAGATCTTACCTGAGGAGTACGAGCCGGGAGTCTATTCTTCTTTTGCACCAGCTGTGGAAGACGAGCTTAATCCAGAGTAGTTCTTTGCTGATTGCTATTTTTATTTTATTTTCTATCAGAGCAGAGGATTTGTAGTGATTTCTTTTACATTTTCATCTGAGACTTGTATCGTTCATTTATTTTGCTGAGACTTGTATCCATGGGCTTTCCATGGGACTATTTTATTTTTATTTGACGTTATTCTAGTTTCCTTTATTCAGCACGATGATGTCATGTTTCTTGTTATTTCATATTTGTATTTGTGGATGAGTATAGATGCCTATGACTGCCATGATTATGATTATATTTTACAACTTAATACACTTTCCATTTGGTCTATTAAATTGGGAATACCTGCAGAGTGTGTTTGCTAGCATTCCACATGTTCTAGTCCTTATGGATTTTGGGACTAGGGCATGACAAGACCGCAGTTGGCGCATGGAACCTTCGGAGGGCTCAAGTATAGTTTGGGTCAGAGGGGGTTGCTGTTATCTCTGATGTGTAGTCCAGTGCAGGTGCAGATACCCTAGAGTGGTCTCCATCTATGGAAGGCTCCTCCTTCTCTTTGTCTTCCACCCGGGAGGTGGCCCGCGGTGTCCGTCTATTCTTCCAGAGTTTCGCTCACTTCTGGCACAGCTGTATTCCGTTGAAGTGGTCCATATTGCTTTGGAGAAAGAAGAAGATCCCTACATATGATGTTTTGACCACCATCGGAATTAACATGGTATCGTCTTGTTATTGTTGCAATAAGCGAAAGTCAAAAACTATCGAACATATCTTCGTCTAAGGAAGGATGGTTGCTAAGGTTTGGGAATGTCTCGGTCGATGGTGTTTGACGAGTGTGACGGATCGTGAGTTCACTGTTCGTCTTACAATCTGGGGTAAGTCAGGATATGGATAGAAGATTGTTACGGTGGCGATAATTTGGGTTCTATGGAAGAACCGCAATAAATTCAGGTATGAGGGGAAGTATTATAGAGACGACCAACTTATCCATAAGGTCAATCGGCAGGTGGCCAAGGCGTCTTCGAAATGCTAGAATCTCGATACCGAGTTTTCACATTCTCTCCGGAGAAAGTCAGTTGCTAGCTTTTTTGCTTGGCTCTTGCTTTTGTAAAGGCATTTTCATTTTCTTATCCATTCCTTGATGAGTTTGTGACCTCCTATAAAGGCAACCTCATTTTGGGCCTTTTTTGGTTATACACACACACACACACACACACACACATATATATATATAGCCAAGGACCTCTAGCTTAAGTGGTTAGAGTCAGGCATATCCCCCCCGAGGTTGCAGGTTCGAGCAACGGAAGAAGCACATTTAATTCTATATGGAGGAATTAATGTGAAGGCAACCAGAGTGCAGATCGGTTGCGGGTGCGGTGCGATGCGATACGGGTGCGATGTAGGATAGAAGTGTGGTATATGTGCAGGGCTTTAGGCTAGGAGTGTAGCCTTCAGGTTGAGTTTGAAGGCCTTCGGGCCAAGAGTCTGGAACACAATTACCTCTTTCAATATATATATATATATATATATATATATATATATATATATATATATATATATATATATATATATATTTTTTACCTCTTTCAATATATATATATATATATATATATATTCTAGCGGCTAGGGCATCCGTTGTTCTCCTTCTCCTGCCGCTTCCTGCCCGCGCGGATCCGGCTGTCCGGCCTGGCAGGCTTCGTGGCCCTTTCGGGGTCTCTTCCACCCTCCACCTCCATTTTCCCTTCCTCTCATCTTTTTTTCCCTCGACCTTCTGCTAGGCTATGTCGGCCTTCTTCCCGGCTGGTGAAACTAGGGATTGCCCTTCCGCAAGGAGGTTTCCTACAGCTCCCCATGGCGTTCCTCTCGCTCGAGTTGCAGAGGTGCCGACTTTTTCGGAGCCGTCCTCCTCCATCATTTTGTAGGCGGCACTTTCTATTAACAATGCGCTGCCTTCTTTCCAGACGGTGGCCTGTGGAAGCGCACTTTTGCATGGTGGTTTCCTTCCAGCCCCCCTTAGTCTCCCTCTAGCTTGAGTTGCTGTGGATCCGACTTCTTCAGATCCGTCCTCCTCCGGCGCTTCGCCGGCGGTGCTATCTGCGAATGTCGATTTGTCATCGTCTCTTTTGTTTGTCGAGGTGCTCTGCGGTGTCTCTCGTGCCCTTTTGTTGTTCTGTCAGCCTCATTGTCTTGTGGCCTTCCATCTTCGTCCCTTCCCCATAACCCCACCCGGTAGGGCAGTATCCTGTGTCCAACCTGTTTTGGTGATGCCGTTTGGCGTCCCGGTGGCGGCGGAGCCTGTCCTCCATCCCTGGGAGCACACCTTGTTAGTCCCGAGGCTTGATCAAAGATGAAAAACAAATGCAATCGAGATCTGAGATGTCACACAAAACTTTGCAGTGATCAAACTCAAGATCTACGATGGTACAATAAATCAAATAGCCAAATTACAATCTGAAGGAGGGAAAAAGAGAAGGGAAGATCTCTCGTTCTTCCTTGCAAATGTATTGCAATTGGGACAGAATGAGTTACAATAAAACTAGAGAGAGATGAGAAGAAGAACAATGCTGGGGTGTCAAAACACCGTTGCTCAAAGCAAGATTCGCCCCACACGATCTGCTTCCAGGAACCAGCAAGTTGAAGAACTTGTGGAACGCTCGAAGTCACCTCTGTTCAGACTCCTCGGATGGACTTGCAATGGCGGCAGCAACTCTCTCTCTCTTTCTCCTTTTCTAACTTGTAATTTTCGTAGTAATCACAAAGGAGGCCAGAAGAGAGTATTTATAGAGAGAGGGTGGAAACCCTAACCACCTCTTCAGTTATGGAAAGATTGAATCAAATCTCAAAAGATAGCAACGAGATTTAATTTAAATCCCACGAAATTAATTCAAATCCCACAAAGATAGGATCTGAATTAATTCAAATCCCACAAAGATAGGATCTGATTTAATCGTATTGATTCAGCCTTTCCATAACTGATTTGTAATCTGTACAGTCAGCGGATCCCTCCATGCGGCAGCAGCAGCAGCCTGGCCGCATGAGCCTACTGGCCGCATGGACTGCATGAGCCGCATGGACCGCATGAGCCGTATGGACCGCATGGACCGCATGTGCCGCATGTGCCGCATGAGCCGTATGGACCGCATGGCCGCATATGAGCCGCATAAAGACCACATGACTGCTGACGTGCTAAGTGCAAAGTGCGCCAATAAAACGCCACATTACGCCTCATGAGCCCATGAGCCCGAGTCCGAGTCCGAGTCGCTAAGCCCCGTTGGGGCTTAGCTCCAAGTGAAATTAATCCAAGAGAATGACAAAAGCATTAATGCTTAATCCTTAGAGCCTTATTCTTACCTCCTAGTAAAATCACCCACATGGTTCCCTCCTTAGGGTCACCACCCCATGTGCATCTCTCAACAACACAACCAAGTATATATGTTGAGATAACTCATGGTGCATTTCTGATGTGGGACTATAATTTTACAAGGCATGTTGAGAGCAAGCTCTCTCCATGTAAAAAAGCACCAACAATCCCCCACATATCACAACATATATATGTGTCCAGGATTGAGCGTTCCCCACAGTAACTGTCCATTTTGCATTAGGATAGATGTCGCTGACGACTTGAATCTTCCCGCATGGGTTAAATAACAATGTGATACAAGAATGGACTACGCCTTGAATTCTGTACCACAATTGTAGTTCTTCCCACTCACAAAGTGTAGTTACGTGTGCTTCTGGCTGCACATTAAAGACCCTTTGCCAGCCTGGTTTCAGTGTATAATTTTGGGCGTCTACAAGTTTACCCTCAAGAGACGGCCTGATATCTCTTTCCATACACTATAGGTGAGTTCTTTATTAAAGAGATATGGCATGAAGCCTTGCGCTTCCTTGCGGTGCTACGCCGCTATGACATGGCCTGAAGCCGAGGCATTACCCCTACCTGGGAACCTCATCGTAGTGTCATACTACTGTAGCATGAGGTCACAAGCCTCTTTGTAGTGCCAAACTACCCAGCATGAAGCCTAAGGCTTCCTTGCGGTGTTACGCCGCAACGATAGGGCTTATAATGCCGAGGCTTTACCCCTACCTGGGTACCTCATCGTGGTGTCGTGCTACTGTAACATGGGGCCATCCTCCCCTTTGTAGTGCTGTCTACAACTCTTTAATTACGTCATACAGCATTAGGCTACCTGCCTATTTGCGGTACTACGCCGCTGTGACTTAGCTTGCAAAGCCGAGGCATTACCCCTACCTGGGAACCTCATGGTGGAGTCACCCCACTGTAGCATGGAGATTCACTCCTTGTAGTGCTGCTCTACCGTACTTCCTGTAAAGCACACCAGGCATTCACTCTGCCTGAGAACTCATTAAGGCGTTTAAGCCAACCTTCCACAGGATCTGTTTTTCCACAGAAAAATACATAGTAGACAACAGTGGTTATGGGTCCGTATCCCTTCCATGTTCCAGAGAACAAGTACCCACTGTTACCTGATAGTTTTCCAGTTAGTGATCCTCCTTTGAACCAAAAGTTAGATGCCTAGTAGATTTCTCTTTGAACTAATAGCATAAAACTTTATGGTAGGATTACAAAGACACACTATCAGAATGCCTTCAAGCCCATTTTACATGCTGTGTCATCGACCAACTGGCGCTTGAGGCCCTTTGTGAACGGATCTGCCAGGTTCTCCTGACTCCGAACATCAACCACTGCAATTACACCTCTTTTGATAAGATCGTGTACTGCCCTGTGCTTCAACCGCACAGTCCTCTTCTTTCCGTTGAAGAGGTCATTTGATGCCACCGCCGCAGTCGCCTGGTTGTCACAGTATATCGGTATCGCCGGTATCTGAGCCCCAACCACTGGAAGATCATACATGAGCTTCCGAAGCCATTCTGCTTCATCTGCTGCAGTTTCAAGTGCATATAATTCAGATTCCATGGAGGAACGAGAGAGTATAGTCTGCTTTTTCGACTTCCACGATATAGCAGCTCCACCCAAGGAAAAGACATATCCACCTGTGGATCTCTCGCTTTCCACCTCTGAACACCAGCTAGCATCACTGAAGCCTTTCACTACTGTCGGATACCCGTTGTAGTGCAGTACATATGTCTGAGTTTTCTTGAGATATCTCATCACCCGCTTTACAGCTTTCCAGTGCTCAACCCCTGGGTTGCTTGTGAACCGACTCAGCATTTCCACGGCGAAAGCTATGTCAGGCCTTGTGGCAGTGGTTCCGTACATCAAACTTCCGATAACGCTAGAATACTTCGGCTGCCTGACGCTTTCCCTTGAATTTGGCTTCAGCTTCTGATCACACCTGTATGGCGTATCGATCCCTGGAAGATCCTTATACCCATAGCGTGTGAGCATCTTCTCAATGTAGTGAGATTGTGACAGCGCTACTCCAGTGTCTGTCCGGATGATCTTTATGCCCAAGATGACATCTGCATCCCCCAAGTCCTTCATACTGAACTTAGTTGAGAGGAACTTCTTTGTCTCTGTGACACAGCCTATATCCGTACGTAGGATTAGCATGTCGTCCACGTACAGACAAACGATGACTCCTCTTCCATCAGCGAACTTTGTGTAAACACATTTGTCCGTCTCGCTGACTCTGTAGCCGTTTGACTTAATAACTTTGTCAAACTTCTCATGCCACATCTTGGGAGCTTGCTTCAAACCATACAATGATTTCACCAACTTGCATACTTTGTCTTCAAGACCTTTGACGACAAATCCCTCTGGCTGTTGCATATAAATCTCTTCGGTCAGCTCCCCATTCAGGAATGCGGTCTTTACATCCATCTGATGTATCACCAACTTATGTATAGCTGCTAGAGCGATTAACATCCTGATGGTGGTCATCCGGGCTACTGGAGCGTACGTGTCAAAGTAGTCTATCCCCTGTTTCTGAGAAAATCCCTTGGCTACCAGCCTGGCCTTGAACTTGTCAATAGTTCCATCTGCCTTCATCTTCTTCTTGAAGATCCATTTACATCCGATGGGCTTTTCTTCTTCAGGTAGATCTACCAACACCCATGTGTTATTGGAGGTGATAGAGTCAAACTCGTCATTCACTGCCTCCTTCCAGAAGATAGCATCTCTGGTCTTCATCGCCTCATCATAGGTAAGCGGATCTGCTTCTACATGATAGGTGACAAAGTCATCTCTGAAGTCTTTCGGTCTTCTCGCTCGCTTAGCTGACGGCTCTACGAGTTCTGGTACAGGAGTTGTTTCCTCAACAACAGCTTCTTCTTGGACTACTGGCTCATATGAGATTTCAGTCTCATTTGCACCTCCATCATTTTCCGGAATGTCCGAAAGAACAATGTTTTTGTCTTTTGCAAACTTGTCTTCAAAGTATTCAGCATCGCGAGATTCGATGATATGATTTGACTCAATATCAAGAAATCTCCGAGCATCACTCTTCTCGGCATACCCCAAGAAGATCGCCTTCGTAGTCCTTGTCCCTAGCTTCTGAATCTTCCGATCTGGGAGTTTCACATACGCCAGACACCCCCACACTCGAATGACATTCAAGTTAGGTCTGACTTTAAACCAGAGTTCATGAGGAGTTACGTCCGAAGTTGCATATGGCACTCTATTTAGAATAAAAGTGGCCGTCAATGCAGCTTCTCCCCAGTAGCATTTAGGAAGACCCGCGGTGAGCAGCATAGAGTTCATCATTTCTGTCAACGTTTTGTTCTTCCTCTCTGCTACTCCGTTAGATTGAGGAGAATATGGAGCAGTAGTCTCGCATATGATTCCATGTTCTCTGCAGAACGATGCGAATTCATGAGACCTATACTCCCCACCTCGATCACTCCTTAACCTCTTGAGTTGTTGTCCAGTCTGCCGTTCAGCTTCGGCCCTGAACTCTCTGAACTTCTCGAAGGCTTCGTCTTTAGACTTGAGCAAGTAGACGAACGCGTATTTTGGGAAGTCGTCGATGAAGGTTATGAAATACTTCATCCCGGCCTTCATGGAGAAATGTTTGAAGTCACAGATATCGGAGTGCACCAACTCCAGAAGATCTGTGCTTCGATTGACCCGATGAAAGGGTTTTCTAGTGATCTTCGTCTAAGCACACACCTCACACTTCTCCACCTTACCCCCACATTTGGAGATAAGTCCTAGACTAGACATTTTGTTAATTCTTTTACAATGAACATGTCCTAGTCTATTATGCCACAACTCAAGAGAATAATCAGAAAATGCAACTGCATTAATGTCTTCAAACTGGTTAACAAGCTGAATTTTAAACATGCCTTCGGTTTGATAAGCATTCCCGAAGTATGTTCCTTTCTTGGACATCACCATCTGACCAGCATTGATGTCCATCCTCAAGCCTGCGTTGCAGAGCAGGCTCCCAGAGATCAGGTTCTTGGTAATCGCCGGAACATGCTTCACACCTTGAAGCGTCAGAGTGTTCCCAGAAGTGAGTTTCAGTTCCACGGTCCCGATCCCCAGAACTTCAGCTTGGGCCTGGTTCGCCATGACAACCTTCTCAGATATCGGCTGGTACGTGACGAACCATTCCTTGCCTGAACAGACATGGCAAGTCGCTCCAGTGTCTATCCACCAGTCAGAGTCAACCCCCACAGTTGTGACCTGTTCGATCATAGCAACAACGTTAGAAACCAATGAAACCTTATTAGGCTCACCTTTCTCTGATTGTTTAGGCTTAGATCTGCATTCACTCTTATAGTGGCCTTTCTTGCCACAATTGTAACAAGTCACGTGGGACTTAGTCTTCTGTTGCTTGAAAGAAGGACCCTTCACTTTTAGATTAGCGAAGTCCTTCTTCTTGGGATGAGAAGCCGCCTGCTTCCCCTTGGAATCTCTCGTCTGCACAAGATTGGCTTTAGCCAACTGTTTGGACAGAGTGTCCACCTTCTGTTGAGAACGCATCTCGTCCTCAACATGGATCTCTTGAAGTAGATCTCCCAAGCTAATGTCTAGCTTCTTTCTGTGCATCCTTGCATAGAAGGTACTCCATCCCGCAGGAAGTTTTGAGACGATCCCTCCGACGACAAACTTGTCGGGAAGGGGCATCTCTTCGTCTTCCAGTTTCTGACGCAGCTTCAGAAATTCCTTCACCTGTGGCAGCGTTGACTTTTCGTCCTCAAAGAGCAATTTGTGATATTTTTCAACCACAAACATTTTGCTCCTATTCTTATCTTCTTCATACAGATTTTCCACAGACTCCCATATGTCTCTGGCAAGTTCCTTCTTTGAGTAGGATTCTGCCAGGGAGTCTTCCATAGCATTCAGGATGAGAAGCCTGCAGATGCTATTTTCCCTTCTCCACTTGGCCTGGAGTTTGGTAGCCGCGTTGATGGTGGCAGTAGATCCAGTGTCTGGAACAGAGGGTTCTTCCTCCAACAGAACATGATCAACGTCTTTCAGTTGAAGAGTTAGGTACACCTTTCTCTTCCAGACTTGATAGTGCTCTCCATCGAACTTTTCCAACTTGCAGAAGTCCGATTGGAGGAGCGAAGCATTAATGTTTTCCATCTATACGGATCTTGCTTTGAGATTGTTAGTCCCGGGGCTTGATCAAAGATGAAAAACAAATGCAATCGAGATCTGAGATGTCACACAAAACTTTGCAGTGATCAAACTCAAGATCTATGATGGTACAATAAATTAAATAGCCAAATTACAATCTGAAGGAGGAAAAAAGAGAAGAGAAGATCTCTCGTTCTTCCTTGCAAATGTGTTGCAATTGGGACAGAACGAGTTACAATAAAACTAGAGAGAGATGAGAAGAAGAACAATGCTGGGGTGTCAAAACACCGTTGCTCAAAGCAAGATTCGCCCCACACGATCTGCTTCCAGGAACCAGCAAGTTGAAGAACTTGTAGAACGCTCGAAGTCACCTCTGTTCAGACTCCTCGGATGGACTTGCAATGGCGGCAGCAACTCTCTCTCTCTTTCTCCTTTTCTAACTTGTAATTTTCGTAGTAGTCACAAAGGAGGCCAGAAGAGAGTATTTATAGAGAGAGGGTGGAAACCCTAACCGCCTCTTCAGTTATCGAAAGATTGAATCAAATCCCAAAAGATAGCAACGAGATTTAATTCAAATCCCACGAAATTAATTCAAATCCCACAAAGATAGGATCTGAATTAATTCAAATCCCACAAAGATAGGATCTGATTTAATCGCATTGATTCAGCCTTTCCATAACTGATTTATAATCTGCACAGTCAGTGGATCCCTCCATGCGGCAGCAGCAGCAGCCTGGCCGCATGAGCCTACTGGCCGCATGGACCGCATGAGCCGCATGGACCGCATGAGCCGCATGGACCGCATGGACCGCATGTGCCGCATGACTGCTGACGTGCTAAGTGCAAAGTGCGCCAACAAAACGCCACATTACGCCACATTACATCTCATGAGCCCATCAGCCCGAGTCCGAGTCCGAGTCCGAGTCCGAGTCGCTAAGCCCCGTTGGGGCTTAGCTCCAAGTGGAATTAATCCAAGAGAATGACAAAAGCATTAATGCTTAATCCTTGGAGCCTTATTCTTACCTCCTAGTAAAATCATCCACATGGTTCCCTCCTTAGGGTCACCACCCCATGTGCATCTCTCAACAACACAACCAAGTATATATGTTGAGATAACTCATGGTGCATTTCCGATGTGGGACTATAATTTTACATGGCATGTTGAGAGCAAGCTATCTCCATATAAAAAAAGCACCAACACACCTTCGTCCATAAAATCCTGGTGATCTCCTTCGATGAGGAGGATGAAGCCATTCTCTCCGTCCCCCTGTGCTTCGCCCTTGTTGAGAAGCTGTTGCAATCAAGACCCTTGATGGACATCATTCGTCGCGCGTTCTCTGCTTTCAAGTTTATAGGTCATGTGCCTGTTGAGCTTATTGACTCCTGTCAAGTTCTGATTTGCCCCCGTCTCGAATTGGACTTCCTCCGACTTCGGTCGAAAAGTATTTCGTTCGTGGCTAAAGCTCCAATACGGGTGTTCAAATGGTCGATGGAGTCCTCGCCGCAACAAGAATCCCCGATTGCCCCTGTTTGGGTCTCATTCTCGGATCTCACAAGCCATCTTTTTATGAAGGCTCCCGTATTTATGTTTGCCTCTTGTTTAGGCTCGCCTCACAAGTTGGATACGGCCACCTAGACTTTCACTACAAGAAAACAAATCCATTTCACAGTGTTAAAAAAATGTTGTAAAAGGTTGTTTACAACGTTTAATAGAAGGTTGTTATATCCAGGATTGTAAAAGGGCGATATATTCCACAATGTTCATTTGAACATTATAAAAATGTTGTAGAAGTTCTTCCCATAACAGTTTCCAAACATTGTTGAAATTTATAAAACCTAACAAAACTTTTCTACGACATTTTTCAAGTATTATAAAAAATACTTTTTAAAATGTATTACAAGTGTTGCAAATAAAATTTCAACAACGTTCTACAACTGTGGTAAAAAACAATATCTACAATACAGGAATCCACTATAGAAATTGACTGAATATCCAAGAGATTTTCTGAACAAAAAATCTGCAAATTCAGCCAACATCCTTTCTTCAATTTGTTCAATCATATATTCTAAATCACAAATTTTTGTCAAGTCGCACATATTATGACTCGAACCCACTAAAAAAATTAAATTCAATCCATAATCAACAATCCACAATATATCTTGTATTCCCTCCAATAACCAATGAAATCGTATAAAAAATAGAGGAATAATGTATAATATATGTTTTATAAATTTAAGTATGCTTATAATATTTTTATCAATTGAGAATTTTGGATTGATGTAAAATATTAATTATCAAATATTTTAGGTTAATGAATAGGGAAAAATACTTAATTTAAAATTCAAATGAGTAATATTGATGCTTAAATACTTATTGTGTATTAAAATTAAAAAAAAAATCAAATTAGATATTGACTTTGTAACGGTCATATACAAGTTATTGCAAGATCAACACGTTGTTCTTTCGGCAATGGTTATCATAACCATTATCATTTAAAAAATTACAACTAATCACACAAAATCATGGCATAATCATTACAAAATATAAGTCTGCTCGAAACAGGTTACAAAAAGTGTTACACAATTATTGCTAACAGAAAAACTTTTTATAAGGCTTTATGTAAGTGTTGCAAAATATTAACAAATTTACAACAATTATTTAAAACCCTTGCATAACCATTGCAAATTCAGCTCACTCTTACAACACTTCCATAAAACCGTTGCTTGACCGTTGTAAAAAAGAAAAACTTTTAGCAAGAATTTATGAACCATTGTAAAAGGTGTAATAGGTCACGATTAATCTCTAACTGTTGCAAATAGATAATTTGTAAACCGTAATGTCAGCCATTACTAACTTGTTGTAAATTATAGTTCCTGCAACACCCATATAACCATTGCACAAAAATCTTTGTGAAATAGGGGTATTTCTTGTAGTGCATATTCAGCGAATAAATGTAAGCGAAAGACAACCCTTAGAATGGTCAAGTGGGGATCATCCCTCCACCGTAGACTTTAAAGCTTTTAACCTATAATTTACAGTGTAGGCCGATACCGGTATGATACGACCGATACCGATATATTTTCTTTTCCTAATCCGATATCATCGCTACCGATGTTCGGAGTCTCTTTCCCAATCAATTCAGCAAAGATAATTGAACAAAAAAGACCAATAATCAAGGGTGTAAAAGCATAGTAAGTTGTAAAAGCATATAAATGAAGAAAAGTTAGTTATCTCAATGATTAAGCTTTAGAAATTCGGATAGTTGTTAGATATTTTTAATGATTTATTAGTTGAATATATGACATAATCTAAGATAAAGTAGCATTTTAAAGAGTAAAATAGAGTTTGAGCGGTCATGATTTTTACAAGACTAAAGATTAGAATAAGTAAAATAGAGTTTGAGGAGTCATGATTATTACATTAGGCTTGTATTTTGAAGCCATAGAGAGATGTGTTTCAGCACATGACAGATCCATTTAATCATGAGATGCTACCAAGTGAGGTATCGACCTAATAAGACCAACATTTCAAATAATATCATCCTATAAATATCTTAAATAAAATTTACAATATTGTCTAAAATTGTGAAATACATATCTTTTACAACATTTTATAAAGGTTGTTAACATTTTATAAAGGTTGTTAAATATAACCCTTTTACAATGTTTCTTAAACATTGTAAAATGATATGACATACACAATGTTTATATAAAGTGGCAAAATAAAATTAATTTTACAACATTAAACAAACATTGTAAAATATAAATAAATTGCAACATTTGATAAACGTTGTTGAACATGACATTTTTACAATATTTTAGATACATTGTCAAAATAAATAACTTTGACAGCGTTAAATAAATGTTGTCAAAATTAATAAATATTACAATGTTAATAAAACGTTGTTGAAGACAATAATACACAACTTTTGTGAATAACCATTGTAGAAGCCTTAACGTTTGAATATAAAACCTTGTTTGCACATGTATTTTACAACGTTTTTACTATAAAGGTTATTGAAGACCCCCATTTTAACAACATTTTTAGGAAGTGTTGTAGATGGAACATTGTAAAAGGGATTTTTTTCTTGTAGTGAATTTGATTCGCCCCAGTCGTATACGTGCTCTAGTGGAGTTGGATGTTACTTAACATTTGGTGGACCACATTTGTGTCAACCTTCCCAAGGAGCGCAACTTTTGTTAGGTGGTGGAGTACGAACAATACCCAGCCTATTGCAATTACAGTTTCCTTCAAGGCCACTCCTTGGTCAACTGTAAGAGTTGTAAAGAGGCTGGAGGAGATAGATCTAAAGGCAAAGGAGCTATGGTGGCTTTTGGGGTGGAGGTGACTCCTTCAATCCACTGCTCGAGGACAGATCCTAATCTAGGGAGAGATGACAAGGGGAAAGCTCTTCAAGTGGCCTTCCCCTGCCCGCAGCAATCGCAACAGGATATGCTTCTTCTGTTTTGACAACCGACAAGTTTAAGGTTTCCCTTTGTGTGGAAAATGAAGCACAGGCTGGGTTTGGTGCTGTAGGGGTTGGACAGATGCAACTTAGCAGTATCGTTGTTAGAGTTCCCGCTGCGAAGTCTGCGCAGCTTGTAGGGTCCCAGGGCTAAGTTCAGGTTTAGTCTTCCTCTTTCAAGGGGTCTATTGCTTCCACGTTGCCGCAACCTCTTCCCTTTACCTTATCGCAATCTCCGTCGTTAGGACATCTAATTTTTGATACTCCTCTCGGTTGGCGGGGATTCGATTACCTCGGTGCTGTCATGTGTCTTACAGGTGGAGCCTCAGCAGGGGCTGGCAATTGAGGGATTTGATATAAGGAAAGATTTGTTGGAGTGGGTGGGGTTCTAACCTATGTGGAAAAAGAGTTGGATTGGGTATTACTATATATTATAGAAATATTTCAATGGATTTGGATTGGGTATTTCTCTATATAATAGGAATATCTCAATGGAGTTGGATTGAGTATTTCTATACATATTATGAATACATCAATGGTTTAGATTGACTATTCCTATATATAGTAGAATAGCTCAATTAGTTGTGGGTTTGAGGCTATATATACTAGGTGTTTTCTCACCATAAGATATATCTCAAAAATTAAGCAAGAGTGCTTTACAATATTTGAGAAAGAGAAATGATTGAAGACTATTGTGAAGGAGAGATCGCTTCGAATAATTTTTCGATATATCTTGTTCTTCAGTGTCTGCAATCAAGTTTTCTTCTCTCAAGTGAGTTGTGGTGATCCGTTTGGATTGGGAGGAGCTTGTAGAGGGTGTTTCTCTTTATTTCGTTAGCGGAGGTTCTTCAGGGTTGGACTCTGATTATCCTATGATTTTTTTCATCTGGGTTTATCATGTAAAAAATCTCCGTGTCTGTGATTTGTGTTTGGCATTTTGGGTTTGTGTGCTTTTGCTCGGTCCTCTCGCAGGACTATCTGGTTTGGGGGACGGTTTTTGCATTTCGTTCCCAACAGAGTGGTATCAGAGCTTTGGATTCAAAGAAGTGTCAGGAGTTGACAGTCAAACCAAGAAGCAGATATGGACGCGAAGCCGGTGCGCATGGTAAATCTGAACGGTACTAACTATCACTACTAGAGGAACAAGATGAAAGATTTGTTAATTGTCAAGAAGTTGCATCTGCCAGTATTTGCATCCGAGAGGCCCAGTGGTAAATCCGAAGAGGACTGAAATTTCAGGCATATATAGGTGTGTGGGTACAATAGGCAGTTCATTGATGAGAACATGTATAATCATGTTGCCAGTATTGAGCACGCGAGGACACTGTGGGATAAGCTGAAATCTTTGTATGTGAAGAAGACCGAGGTAAATAAATTGTTCCGGATCCGGATGATGATGGGTCTGCGGTACAAAGATGGTGCGTCCATTATGGATCACTTAAGTGAGTTCCAAGGCATGGTTGACCAGCTATCCTCGATGGACGTCAAGTTTGACGATGAGGTTCAGGGACTTTGGTTGCTATGTACATTGCCAGACTCGTGGAAGACCGTACGAGTATCTATGATCACTTCTGCTTCGGAAGGCGTGGTCAGTCTGGAGTTTGCCAAGACCGGATTATTAAATAAAGAGATACGGAGATGTTCTCAGGGCACTTCATCCACATCCCACTCAGAGGCGCTAGTTTCAGAGAGCCGCAGAAGGGGCAAAAGCATAGATCCAGATGATGGCAGAGACCAGAGCAGAGGTATGTCTAAGGGTCGGTACGAGGACTCCGAGTATTACCATTATGAAAAAAAGGGCCACATCAAGCAAAACTATTTCGCTTGAAAGAGAGAGAAGAAGGGTGACAAAGGAAAGCAAAGTGAGAATACTACAGCGGCGGTCTCGGCACATGGAGGTGATGTGATCATCGTAGGTGATGAGGTTGTCATGAACCTTACCAGCGATGACAAATCTTGGCTGGTGGACTCTGGTGCTTCAGCGCACGTATCTCACAATAGGACACTATTTGTCACTTATATGACAGACGACTGTGGAGTGTTGAAGATAGGCAACAGAGATGTGTCAAAGGCGGTTGACATTGGAGATGTGAATGTGAGGACAAAGACGGGTGCAGTTCTTGTTCTCAAAGATGTTCGTCATGTCCCTGAAATCTGTTTCAACCTAGTGTCGGTTGGAAGGTTGGATGATGAGGGTTTCTTCAATCTCTTCGAAAACGGTCAGTGGAAGCTTTCCAAACGTTCGATGGGGATTGATAGAGGAAGCAAGAACTCCAGACTCTACTATATGGAGGAGTGTGAACAGGGAACACAGGAGGTGAACGCATTCATTGATACGTCTATCGAGTTGTGGCACAAGCGGCTCAACCATATCAGCGAGAAGGGGATGTGCTACTTGGTGAACAGGAAGGTAATTCTATGGCTAAAGTCTACAAAATTGGAGAAGTGCACGCACTGTTTAGCGGGAAAGCAAACTAGGATGTCTTTCCAAAGTCATCCAAGTTCGAAGAAGTCGATGTTTGTAAACCCCTAGACCAAATTTTCCTCATTTCAGTAATTATTTAAAACTTGGTTTCCCTCATAATTTTATTTTTATTTTATTTTTTATTTTACTTAAACATCAAAGGAAGTGAAAGGTTGTTAATATCCAAAGTGTCAGGGGTTTATATAGAAGTTGAGATTAAACTCTCAATTGCTTCATTTCTGTTTCAAATTCGAACTCATCCACGACCTGTTTTCGAACACAAGCTCAACATAAAAACAAATCCCTCCAAATCTTTAGATAGAGCAAATAGAAATTCAAATCGATCTTCCATATCCCTCCCACCTGAATATATATGGAGAAGTGTAGCCGGCCTTGCCTCTCTTGTAAACCCTAAACATCTATCGCAAGAGAGGTCAAAAAGGGATTAGGAACTGTTCAGGTGCAAAAATCAACTTGAAAAGGTACGCCAATGATGTCCCAACTTATAGTTCTCGTTATATATATGGTAGATGTTTGAATGAATGTCTAGGAAGAATCTAAGAACATGAGAGGGGGCTCGATTAAGATATATATATATATATAGTTGAGGTGTGTGTTACTAGACCTATATATGTATAACACATTATGTAGGTATCAATCCAGGTTCCAGATTCGAGTATAGAGGGATGAATCTCAGGTAACACAGGAAATAACAGTTACAAACATGCCCTTAAAATATTGCAACATTGGGAGCCATGTGTGAAGTATACCAATAAGGATACATCCATGTATCTGAATATTTCTGATATCTGACCCTTAGGCCATTCTCTGCACATCCATATCCTACTATGCAATAAGCATCGCTATCTTCACCAACCATGTACCCTCCTATGACCCACTAGCACAAGTACAACCACCTGACATAATATACTATTTGAATATGAGAGTATCTTACTTCTCTTGTATAATGCTTTATCCCTTGTATATTGCTCTATATCCTGTAGAGTAATAAGCATCCTCCTGGCAAGGCTATTGCTGATACCACATGCACTTCCCTACACAACTCAACCCTAGTATACATATAGAACCTGATAGGCTACCTATAAATATTTCTTCCCCAAGTCTACAGTTAGGACACCACTAGTTTAGACAGGAACCCCAACCTCGACTTTAAACCACAATACCTTATGGGTACTCAAGAGTGTCTGCCAGTCATGGAAGGAGTATAGGATTATACCAACCAGTTAGATCCTTACTAGCAATTGATCTCCACACTAAAAATGAAGGGTTAGAGGGAAAGGTTCTTTTTGTCCAAGAACTAATGTATGAGGTGTATCATGGCGTATCAATAGAGAATTTACTCTGTAGCAGTGATGTGGATAAGCTCTGACACTGAATATTGCTGGTTGTATAGTCTTTGGATTCAATTGAGTATCTATTGGTTCTGATACTCTGATACAGAATGACTAACTGAATTCTGATGCTCTCAGCCTTGGTGATGCTCCCAGCCTTGGTTTATGATAAGGATGTTGAAGAACAAATAGACAACTCTAGAGGAGGGGTGAATAGAGTTTATGACAATAATGTCCAATTAAAAATTAAACTCTTTCACCAACAGTAAATAATCAGAGTAAATGCAGAAATAGTAAAGAGCGAGAAAGCATACGCAAACACAGTCGATTTTAACCTGGTTTCCCTCGTGGAGGACTAGTCCAGGCCTGAGAACTATAGCTCAGGATTAAATCCATTATTTGTGAAATAGTAGTTACACCCCGTGCCTTTTCTTCAGAAGAGCACGTCAACTTCTTACAGAGATCGCAGTGGCGATGCTTGGAATTGTCCAATCGACTTCTTGAACTCTTGTACAAACTCCTAACTGAAAAGTACTGAGCACTTCGAGGCTTAGGGAGCTTGTGGCTAGTAGATGAGAAGGGTATGGCTTGTATAAGGCTTTAGAGAGAAGAGAAGAGAAGATTGGATTATTGAAAATGAGAGAATTCATGGACTATTTATAGGATACCAGATGGGCAGAATTCGGCCAGAATTCTGGGTCAAATATTCAAAAATTTGGCCGTTGGACAACTTACATCCATCCAACCCTAAAAATTAGGGTCCTGGATTTTAGGAGGCAGAGTTCGGCCCAAACTCTGTGTGGAGGCAGAGTTCGGCCCGAACTCCGTCACCAGAGCACAGAACTGGTCCAATGGATAAATGGGCTTATTTAGATTTTTGTGGAGCTTTTGTTTTGAGGTATGGGTATAGGTTAAGTCTCAAATTGCTCAGTACGACTCAGTTTACATATGTCTAGACTCAATAAAAGTATAAAATACAGACTTAAAACATTTAACATAGCAGGTGCGAGCTGTCGTCCGTCTTGTACTGAGTTCAGTCTTCATGTGTCGTATTGAAATATTACAAGTATCATGTCGTCAATTGTATCAATATTTGCTTGACTGTGATTTTATGTCAACAATCTTCCCCATATTGATAATTGACAAAATGATATTTGTATATTCAATATTCATACCTGGATACATTAAAGAGCAGTAGCGTAGCTCCCCTGTAATCAGTGCAGAGCTATCAATAGCTCCCCCGTAATCATTGCTCTGTTCCTGTTGTCCTGATACAATCATTCTTTCCCAAAGCACAGATACACAATGATATGATGATGAATATAGCAAAATATTTCTTCCCCTTTTGGCATTTATCAAACAATAAAAAATAATAATAATAACTGGCAAGCACACCAATAATAATAATAATAAACTGCATAAACTGATAAACGACAGAATAAAGTGTCTCAAGAGTCATATAGAAAGTGCTAATACAACCAAAGTGCAGAAATAAAACAACTACATCAACTAAAATGCAGAAAAATATAAACTACGATCCTCAGCAGCAGCAAGTAGAAATCCATAACCATTATCGAGCTCGTGAAGGCCCAGCGTCGTCAGATGGATCAGTGAAGGAACGACGAGGGTCCACGAATGCCGCATCCGGATCCAGGTAACGGATAACCCAAGGGTCATCGATACGGTATCCATCGCGAGCAGGGTCCCGCTCCATAGGAATAGGCATAGAAGGATGCCGGGACATAGAGTACCGAATATCGTGCAGAGAGTTGCTGATGGCACTCATCTGCAGGGTGGTCCGGTAGTCAAGCTGAGTCCAGCGATTATCCTCTAAAGTGAATTGATCGCGGAGCATAGTCTGTAGTGACTCAAGACTAGCAGGAGGAGGAGGCATATCCTGTCCAAGAGGAGGTACGTCGGGCTCATCGTCAGAGTGCTCAGACACAACAGGTGAGCCAACTGCTGCCTGAAGCCACCGTGCCTTAGAGAAGAAGGCAGGGACAGGAAGGAATTGACACTCATCAAGAGGTACACGAAAAGCACGAAAGATCATAGGAAGATAAAGAGCATAAACCAAGGATCTTGGCTTCTTCCTTGCATTAATCATCCAGTCCATTATGGTACGTGGAAGATTAAAAGGAACATGAAAATGAAGGTGGTACAAAACAGAGATTTCAAAGTATGTAACCTCATCAGTTGATCTTGCTTTGGACAGAATCGTGTTAAACACAATGCGATGAAGTTCATAAAAGTAAGGATTGAGAAAGTTGACGAGAAGCTTGCGAGGACGTGTGTTAGGAGTACACAAATCGTCCTTAAAGCTTTCTAGGGATGACCCATCGGAGAATTAAAACTTGCGAGCTTCAACAAGTTTCTCCCATAAGTCAGGCTCCGAAAGTTCAAGGTATTCGGCCAAGTCAAAATCATCAAACGAAATATCAATGCCCGCGACACGTAAAAATATATGTGTATCATTGTGAGAAAGGTTGCAATAAAATATTTGGATGGCATTGAGATATATGACCGAATTGGTAGTGACAAGTTCATCAAGACATAGATCATGAAATAATGAATCATACTGTGAAAAGATAGTAAAATTTATAGGATAACCCGCATACATAGGACGTGATCGAAAATCACTAAACCACTCATTGGAAGCGTCTATTGATACAAATATTTGGTCATCGTACGTGTTGGGGTCGAGTGGACGAGGTGGGTTGAACAACGGGTGAATAGGTTGTTGATTAGGTTGTTCAACGGGTTGTTCAACACGAGGGGGAGCATTCGAAGAGGATGCACCCTCGGTTCGAAGTCTCTTTCCTCTATTGAACAACTTTGGAGCCATGAAATAATAAAGAAAATTGAGAAAATTTAGATGGAGAGAAGTGTTAAAATATACCTCAATTTGATGATTAAAGATGAAAGAGAATGGTGAGAGAATCCTTTTCCTTGAATTTTGAGAAGAAAGATGCACTAGGATGGAAGAGCTAGGGTTAGGGTTTGAAGAGAAGTGGTTTGGAGAAGTTTAGAAGGTGGCAATGGAGGCAAAAGAGGAGGAGAACCAGCTTTTAAGTGTAAGGGCTTGAATGGTCGGAACAATTGTGGACCATCGGATTATATTTTGATCAGCGTCTAAGCCTGTTTTCGGTTCTGGAACAGCCAGACCGAATTCGGCCCGAACTCTGGGTAAGACAGAGTTCGGCCAAAATTCTGGTTTCTGTAGCCAGAACAGAAATCAGGCTAAAAGCAGTTTGATCAAATAAGAGAGACTAAAAAGAATATGATAATGAGTAGATGCATATACAAAATGAGAAAACCAAGTAGAGAATAGCAAAAAGTCAACGCTGAATCAAAGTGAAGTTTAAAAATTTGAATTTTAGCATGTGATAAATAAAAGTATACCGTGTAATAAACAAGGAAATATGCCACAATTCAATATTTTGAAGCTGCCACGGGGTAGCTGCAGGGGCCAGATCCCAGCTAGCGGTAGTCCTGAGGACTTGTGCACCGTGTCGCTTAGGCTTTTATGTCTTGTTGTCAAAAGGACCCTTTCGGCTTGTACCCATAGCAATTTTATCATAAAGAATCAAGACATAATCGATATTTACGCAGGTTACTTTAATGAATAACAGCTTCATCCAAAATTCCTAGTTCACGACAAATAAAGTTAAAATGCTCTTCGGATAGTGGTTTGGTAAAGAAATCTGCTAGCTGATGATCAGTGTCAATAAATTCTAAGTTAATAGTACCATTTTGCTGGTGATCACGCAAAAAGTGGTGACATATTGCAATGTGCTCGTGCGTGAGTGACATATAGGGTTCTTAGTAAGATTTATAGTACTAGTGTTGTCACAAAATATAGGAATGTGCATAAAAGATAAGTTATGGTCTTCAAGGGTTTGCTTCATCCACAGAATTTGTGTACAACAACGACCAGCTGCAATATATTCAGCTTCTGTTGTGGATAGTGCGACAAAATTCTGCTTCTTGCTAAACCAAGAGACTAGAGCCTTTCCTAATAAATGACACGTGTCGTTCGTACTTTTACGGTCGACCTTGCATCCGGTGAAATCAGTATCAGAGTAACCAATGAGGTCAAATGATGTTGATTTGGAATACCATAGGCCCACTGTAACCGTACCCTTAAGGTATCGAAAGATACGCTTAACGGCAGACATGTGTGATTCCTTAGGATTAGCTTGATATCTAGCACACAGACAAACGTTAAACATAATATCAGGGCGACTAGCAGTTAAATATAGAAGACTGCCTATCATACCTCGATACTTACGTTGATCCACAGGTTTGCCGCTTTCATCTGGTTCTAGTTTAGTTGTAGTAGCCATTGGAGTGCTGATTGGTTTGACGTTGTTAAGGTCAAATTTCTTCAGCATGTCCTTTGTATACTTCGACTGACAGATGAAAGTTCCATTTGATGTTTGTTTGACTTGCAGTCCAAGAAAGTAATTGAGCTCCCCCATCATGCTCATCTCAAACTCGGTCTGCATACACTTGGCAAAATCTTGACAGAGAGTTTCATCAGTAGAACCAAATATAATATCATCAACGTAAATTTGCACTAAGAGAATAGTATCTTTGAAAGATTTTATAAAAAGTGTAGTGTCAACTTTCCCTTTTGAAAAACCTTTTTCAAGCAAGAAATTGCTTAGCCGTTCATACCAAGCTCTAGGGGATTATTTGAGGCCATAGAGCGCTTTCTTGAGCTTGAAAACATGGTCGGGAAATTTGTGATTTTCAAAACCAGGGGGTTGTTTTACAAAAACTTCCTCCTTAATAAATCCATTCAAGAAAGCACTTTTAACATACATTTGAAACAATTTAAAATTTTGAAAGTTAGCAAATGCGCAAAGCATCTGAAAGGATTCCAATCTCATAACAGGAGCATATGTCTCATCGTAGTCGATACCTTCCTCTTGGTTGTATCCTTGAGCTAATAGACGAGCTTTGTTGCGTGTAACTGAACCATCTTCATTTACTTTGTTTCGAAAAACCCATTTAGTACCAATAATCGAGTGATTTACCGGCCTAGGAACAAGTTCTCAAACTTGGCTCCTCTCGAATTGGTTGAGTTCTTCTTGCATGACAGAAATCCAAAATTCATCATTAAAAGCTTTTAAAATGTTTTTCCGCTCAATTTGTGAAATAAAGGCAGTACTAGCAATGGAGTCTCTTAATGATGATCTAGTACTTACTTCGCGTGAAACCTCACCAATAACCAAGTTTTCTGGATGTGACGGCTTGAAAGAGAATTTCTTTGGCAAGCCCTCCAGAGAATTGGTCTCAGTGGTGGTATTCATCGGAGTAGAAGTTGATGGCTCAACATCATCATCAAGAGTAGTTACTGTACTGTTATCTTCATCAAAATTCATATTGGTAGACTCTTCCACAATTAATGAGCGATTGTTGAATACTCTATATCCCTTGCTCTTGGCCGCATAGCCAAGAAATATACCATCGTCAGCTTTGGCATCAAATTTGCCTAAGTTGTCTTTGGTGTTAAGGATAAAACATCGACAACCAAAAACTCGAAAATATGAAACATTTGGATTTCTTCCAAACCAAAGCTCATAGGGTGTTTTCTTCGTAATAGGACGAATGAGCACCCTATTTAAAATATGGCACGCTGTACTGACAGCTTCAGCCCAAAAATATTTCGAAAGTGAAAATTTATTCAGCATGACTCTAGCCATATCGCCAAGAGTCCTATTCTTCCGCTCCACAACACCATTTTGTTGAGGAGTTCTTGGACACGAAAACTCATGATCAAAACCATTTAAATCATAAAACTTTTCAAAATCAGTATTTTCGAATTCGCCTCTGTAGGAGCGTAAAAAAATGCTTCATAAGAATGAGTCAAAGATAAGGATCATTCCATTCAAATCGATCCACTTTACGCCAAGGAGTGGCTAATCACTTTACGCCCGAAGCAGGCTAATCATTTTACGCCCGGGTCAAAGCTAAGGATTTTACGCCCAAAGACAGGCTAGCCACTTTTACGCTGGACAAAGCTGTCAAGTCTTGCATTTAATGCAAAGTCTGACATGAAGATTTAATGATGGCATATATCACAAAAATCAAAGGGATTTGTTTTACACAGAGGCCCATTTGTCGTTTAGTATATGGACTGAGCCACTTTACGCTCATAATATGGCTTCTTTTACGCACGGAGACTATACGAGTTTTTACGCTCAACGGTTGACGTGTGCATAAGGTTTATTTGGGCTACTTTTACGCTCAAGGTTATTTAACAACCACTTTACGCGGGAAGTCTACATCAGGGCTATTGTACGCCTAGTTTGCTACTTTACGCTCAGGGTATATTTGGGTTGTCTTACGCCCTATTCCAATTCAGAACGTGGTTTGCCTACATGGCTTTCATGCCACACATCTCGAAGAACGTGTGTACGTGCATCCTATTCTTATTGAAATGATGGGACACGTGTCAACGTATGCTGAGGATGACTTTGGTCATGGGTGGCAGTTGTCAGCGTAAAGACGGAACTTTTGCTGAGTTTTTACGTACAAGAAACCAAGTCTATAAATAGACTAATTTTTCTCATATAGACAGACAGAGAGAAAGGGGAGAATACATAAAGATCAGAGCCCAGAGACTTTGATTTTTTGGAGCATTCTTCTTCAACTTTTTTTCCAGAACAGAGTGAAGCAAAGCAGGAAAGCATTCGGCCTCGCCATCAGTGCCCAAGTACGTCGATACCTTTATGGTGACTTAGTTCTTCCAATTGTTCATCTTCTAGCAGTGATCTTCATCATCATCGTATGGTCCAAGGAATAAAGTGATCATTTACAGATCAGACTTCCATAGCAATACTTTCCAGAATCAAATTTGTACTTCGTGTACTTTTTCTCGTTTTATTTTAAAATCCGACTTCCAGGCATTTTGTTTCCTCATTTTATTTCAAAATCCGACTTCCAGGCATTTTGTTAAGTGAAACAAAAATGGTGACTCTGCTGGGGACGACATTCTCCTCTGACGAGGAGGCAATTGCTCAATACGATGATGTGTTGATTGGATCGACAAAGAAGACTCTGGTTGTACACTTCGACCAGACGGCTTATGAAGAAATGCTCCGAACTGGGGGTGGTTCTCGCCGCTCCAATGTTCAAAAATCTTGCAAAGCACGAAAAGTTTGGATTCCTAAATCCAAAATAGCTTCTGATCTCTCTGTTGCTTCTGAGGGCAAGGAAATTCTTCCCACTCCTGTCGTAGGGGCTCCCGTTCGTAACGAGGCAGTCCTTACTTCAGCGTTGCACTCTAAGTGTGGCAAGTTATCTCCCGTCTGTGACGGTGAAGATAATCAGGTTTTACGCCCAGCGGGTAAAAACTAAATTTTATGCTCAGTACATAAGAACGAGTCTCCCATTTGTAATGAGGCAGACTCTAATGCTTGTGCTTCGAAGTGTAAAAATAAGTCTCCCGTATGTGACGTGGTAGACACACAAAAATTACGATCTTCGCGTAAAGGAAAGTCTACCGTCTGTGACGTGGTAGATAATCAATTTTTACGCTCTACGCGTAAAGGTAAGTCTCATGTCTGTGACAGTGTAGATAAAATTTGCAACGATATTTTTACATCTAATGTGAATGTACCTAAATGCATACAGCATAAAAATGTTGTTGGTAAAGCTTCAGTTCTACACCAACAGCCTTCTTATACTGCTCTACGCAAAGTACCAAACCTACAAATCACACGCAATAAAAATGGAGTTCTTCGTGCTCAAAAATCTCAAGATTTGCGTACACAACTCCAAATGCGCAGAAATGTACAGTTTGGTTCTGCGAATGCAGCCAGTAATCTTCTTTATACACAAGGGACTAAACGTTTTGCTACCCCAAATGTAATAAAGAAGACTACTCCTTCTACTCCTTCTGATTTACGTGAATTGCTAATACAAAAGCGTAAAAATAGACAATCTCCCGTGACGCTCCCCCAAGAAAATCATCACTGTGAGTGTCACCAGATTGTGATCAAATATTGTTGCTCGGCTTCTAGACGACCAGTTTTTGATCGATTGAATTTTAATGCACCCCAACAACAAGCTGATGAGTTGTCATATGCGTCAGTCAACATGGCATCTCACACCAACAGAGGACGACGTCCTAGACGAAACATGTCCCAAACCCCAGGTCAACAACAATTCAACAGACTTCTTGAATCTTTTGAAGGAGTATATCAGAATACTCGATCAAGAAGACAAAGACAATTGCAGACTTCTGATTCTGAAGCTGGGGGTACTCAATCTCTTGAGTCCGAAACTGATAATGTTGATTCATACTTCTATACTAATCCTTCTGTATCTTCAAGAGAGGTTGAATCCTACGCTATTGGAGATGAACCAGAGATGTCATCTGTTAATACAGAACAACGTCTCACTGCTGTTGAGCAATCACTGAAAGACATGCTTAACATGATGCAAAGTATGCACCAGATAATAACCGCTCAACAAACTGCTCAACCAGCAATTGTAACACCGGTTCAGGCAGCAGCACCAACTCAAGATAGCCAAGGGGTTGATATACCTTTGAATATCCAAGAGCCTGCTGTTAACCAAAATTCTGCATCTCCAGATCCTATCATTCCAGAAGATGTACCATCTCCGGTCGGGATTACGGTACAACCAACAACTTTTCAATCAAATGTGCTTCCACAAACCAGTGAAGCCATTCAAGCAGTGCGTAAGCTCAAAGCACAGTTTGAAGTTTTGAAGCAAAAGGATCAACTCCAGAGGTTAGGGATTAAGCAACCTTATCCTCCTCATTGGAATGATGTACCTTTTCTACCGAAATTCAAGCCACAGTCCATGGTATTGTTTGATGGAAAGGCTTCTCCTAGTCAGTATATCAATTATTTTGATATTATGACTGTACATTTGCAGAAAAATGATGCTCTTCTCACTAGAGTATTCATTAGATGCTTGACGGGTTCAGCTTACGACTGGTATCGTAGTTTACCTTACAATTGTATTTCATCTTTTGATAAATTTAAGGCAATATTTCTCTTCCGTTTCTATGAAGGAGGTATGGACATGAACATGTCCTCCTTAATAGAAATTAAGCAAAAGGAGAAAGAAGATACTCGGACGTTCATTGAACGTTTCCGACAGGCAACTTTAAAGATGCCTCCTGGTATGCCAGATTCAGCGCTGATTGATACATGTAAGATGAATCTACGACCATCCATCGCTGTCTTCACAGGTTCCCAATTCACAGATTGGGCTTCGTTTATCATAGCAGCAGTTTCTGCCGAGACCAATGGTAGGTTGGCTCGTGAACATGGGATGATTTTCGCCTTTGAGGATAAAGGAAAGAAAAGTAATCCTGGTAATAATTCCGGCAATCGTAATATGAAAGAAAAGGACACTCTTATGGTCAATCTTTCCAAGAATAAAACGACGCCGAATAATCAAGAATCTTCCAGGTCAAAAGAAGAATACTCTTTTGATGAAAGTTATATCCCAGGGATATTCTAATGTCTGGTGAAGAGTGGAAAACTTCAGATTCCAGAGCCAAAGAGGCCCAATGAGATAAATCTGACTAACAATCCCAAATATTGTATCTATCATAGATACATCAATCATCCTACCAGTACCTGCTATGTTTTGAAGAAGAAAATCCAAGAGTTGATAAATGGTGGCGCCATTGCTTTAACCAATGATGACCATACGGTTACAACCAATATGGTTTCTCTTCAATTTGGAGATTTTCCTTCACAATAAGTACCAGATGGAATTATCCCAATTCCGAAGGCGATGATGAAGATTTTGAATATCTCGCCTGCCAGGGAGGAAAATGAAGGATTGTTGTCTCTTACATTAAAGAATGGTGAGATTATGTGGGTACATCCTGACTTAATACCTGAAATGGAAGATGAAGGTAAAACTTCAAAATCTAAGAAAGGTAAGAAAGTCAAAACCTGCAACATGATTTCTCATGTTATTCCAGATCCTGATGATTTGGATCATCTATGGGACGGCATTCCTTTGGAAGATAGACTGAGAGGATTGAACATATGTCCTCCAAGTCTGGCTCCTCCTGCCAAGCTCAAGCTTACTCATCAGTAGTGGCTAGCCATGAATAGTGTTCCCTTATACAGGGCACAACAAGTCTTCGCTACTTATGAAAAGGCTCCTACAGGGATTTTTCCTCGTATTCCGAATCCTTTTCCTCTTGTAGCTGCAGAGACGGTTATTCCTCATTCTTCTGTAGTTACAGGGATTTCTTCTTCTTCCTCTATGGAACCACCTGTTGAAAGTCCACTGCCTACTCACTTGTACAGTCAACAATCTATCCTTCTCATAAAAAAGATGGGTTATGATTTTCAAAAGGCAGAAGGTTTGAATTATGATAAAGGGATACGACTTCCTTTACAAATTCAAAATCAAAAATCTACTGTTGGATTGGGTTCTGAGGTTCCTCATAACAATCCTCACAAAAAAAGGCTAAGGAAAGGAAGATTAAATCCTGCAATATGGTACTTCCTTCTTCTGAGTCTGAAGAAGAAACTTTTGCTGGTACAAGATCTGGAAAAGAGTACCACAAAGATTATGAGGGATCCTCCAAGGAAGCTGAGAATGTTGAAACACCATCAACTCAACCGTCTCTTGCTCCTGCTATGGTTGAAAAGGGAAAACAGAAAGCGGTACGCTTCGATGTCCCATTGAAGTCTACTTCCAGTCAGGGGGTGGCGATGAAACCCTATAAATTTGATATTTTAGCCCAGTTAGCTAATACTCCAGCTAGATTATCTATTTTTGAGTTGCTTCGCCTTTCTAGAGAAAGTCGTGAAACTTTGAGTGAAGCTTTGCTACAAGCTGACTCCTGCTTAGCTCAACTCAAGACTCCTGACAATATACCAGTATCATGCCCGTAATGTCATAGTGTGATGGAAGCAATTCCCAACATTACCTTCACACAAGAGGATATGCTGTTGAAACATAACAAGCATGATAGGCCTTTGTGTTACACTGGGTATATCGAATCCATTGAAGTTGACAGAATTTACATTAATCCTGGGTCTTCCATTAGCATAATTCTTCAAAGTATGCTAAGACCATTGAGGATTCCTACTAGTGATCTGACTTACACTAGTACCACAATAGTTGGTTTCAACTCTGGAAAGAGTAAACCACTGGGGGAAGATTCGTCTGAAGATTCAGATTGGTGATCTTCGAACTATGGCAACATTTTATGTTATTAACTCAGACGTATCCTACAATATTCTTCTTGGAAGACCATGGTTACATGAGCATAACATCGTGCCTTCGACTCTCCACCAATGCTTCAAGTATGTGGATCCCCAAGGGGTTGTGAAGACTGAGTTTGCTGATATCAATCCTTTCAAAGGTGTTGAAGCCTATTTTTCTGACTCAAGGCTTTACAAACAAGAGCATGTGAAAGAGATATCAGATTTGGCTGAAGATCAATCATCTGCTGAAGATCAGTCTATTAACGAAGATCCGCCAGAAGAGCAACCTTTGAATATCAAAGTCAAAGGGCGAATCCAACCCCAATCTGTCAACAATCAACCTTTGATGATCAAGGTCAAAGGAAGAACTCAAGCTTCATCTGAGGAATCAGTAAATGTTCCTGTTAAAAGCCAAGTTCAACCTCTTGTGATCAAAGTCAAAGGGCGTATATTTCGTACGAATGATCCAGAACCTCCTTTGATTGTCAATCTTGGCAAATCTACGCAGAAGACGGATGATAATCCACTAGTGATTAATCCAAAGCGTAGCAGTCAAATTATAAATGATGTAAATATTGATTATTTTGTACTTTTTGATATCAATGTTCCTTTTCGAGTATATGGCTGTCAAGTTTATTGAAAGAATGACTTTATCTTCTGATAATCAAAGTCATCAATACAAAGACGACATAGAGACAGAGGAAACCTTATACATTGACAATAAGGAAAATTCTTTTCCTTCTCATGTCGATGTTGGACCTTATACTCAAAGGTTTCTAACATCTTTTCCCTATCTTCTTCCTGTAGCCGCTTCATCGCAAGCTTGTGTAACTTATAGACGTCACAAAGAATCTTATTTCATGGTTCCGTCTGATAAGAAAAATAAGCGCCAAATTGTGTTTGGCCTGGCTAGAAATATCCCTGTTGCTTAGACAGATGATTTGAGAGATAAAGATAAAGGAAGAATCCGAATTGACAGATATAGTCAACAATCTCTCAAAATTATCCAGAATATGGGATATAATTTAAAGATTATGCAAGGTCTCAATCAAGGCAAAGGTAGACGACTACCATTATGTGGTGATCCGTTTTACCAGAAAACTCGTCATGGATTGGGATATAATCCATCCCATATGTTTAATGACGATATACAAGAAGAATTCTCTTCTAGCTCTTCACAATCATCAGATTCAGAAGAAGTCCAATTCATTGAATCCGATATTTCTCACTCCTTGTGTGTTAAAGGAGACTATGATGATGAATCTGAGCAAATATTTTCAGCTTACATGGTTCAAATTGATGATGAATCCGAGCCATTTGAGAATGATCCTTGGGCTCAACAGATGGACACTTAATGGGAACTTCGTTTTGAACAACGACAACCACCTACAGAGGATGAGATTGTCCAAATTGATGTTGGAGATGGAACTACGCCCAAACCAATATTCATCAGTAAGAATCTTTCTGAAGATGAAAAGGAAGAATTGATAAAACTAATCAAAGAATATATTGATATTTTTGCATAGAGTTATGAGGATATGCCAGGTTTAGATCCCAAAGTTGCTACTCATAAACTCAATATTCTTCTTAATGCTAAGCCTGTAAAACAACAGCAACGGCATTTTCGGCCAGACATGATGGATGCAATTGAAGCAGAAGTCAAAAAGTTGATCACGTGTGGTTTTGTTCGTGAAGAACAACACCCCGATTGGGTTGCCAACATTGTTCCTGTTATAAAGAAGAACGAAAAAGTCCGAGTTTGCATAGATTTTCGAGATCTTAATGCAGCTTGTCCAAAAGACGAATTTCCACTTCCAATTACTGATGTCATGATAGACAATACATGTGGTTTTGAACGCATGTCTTTCATGGATTGATTCTCAGGATATAATCAAATTAAGATGCATCCAGAAGATGAGAAGCATACTGCTTTTCGTACACCCCTTGGGGTTTACTACTATACGGTTATGCCATTTGGTCTTAAAAATGCCGGTGCCACGTATCAACGGGCTATGAGCAACATCTTTCAAGAACATCTACGGAAGACAGTTGAATGTTACGTAGATGACATTGCTGTTAAGAGTCGGTCAAAAGATGATCACATTCAAGACTTGAAGATAGTATTTGAATTGATGCGCCAACATCAATTGAAAATGAACCCTACTAAGTCTTTCTTAGGGGTTTCCAGTGGCAAGTTTTTAGGATTTGTCATTACTTCTCAGGGTATCCATGTTGATCCTGATAAGGTTAAAGCAATTCTTGAAATGCATCCTCCACGCAATTTAAAAGAACTTCGTGGCTTCCAAGGTCGCATTGCATATATCAGGAGGTTTATATCTAATCTCTCTGGAAGATGCCAGCCTTTCTCCCGTCTATTGAAGAAGGGTGTATCATTTGTTTGGGATGAAGTATGTCAGAAAGCCTTCAATGACATCAAGCAATATCTTACAAATCCACCTGTTTTGGTACCTCCAGTGATAGGAAGACCATTTTTGCTATATGTTCGAGCTTTGGATCATTCACTTGGTGCTCTTCTTGTACAAAAAAGTGATATAGGGCATGAACAAACGATTTATTATCTTAGCCGAATGATGGTCGGAGCAGAGCACAGGTATACTCCTGTAGAAAAGGAATGTCTGGCCTTGCTTTTTGCTGTCCAAAAGACAAGACATTATGTGACAGGACAGACTATCCATGTCATCTCCAGAATAAACCCCATTCGGGTATTGATGAGAAAGCCAAGCATTCTTAACTCTAGGTTAGCTACCTGGGCGATGCTGCTCACTCCTTATGACATGGTTTATATACCTCAAAAATCAGGGAAGGGTCAAGCATTAGCTGATTTCTTAGCTGCTCATCCTATACCGGAAACATCAAAGTTATATGAGGACATTCCAGATGAAGTTCTAGATTGCAATATGATTTTGAAAAATGACATTTGGCAATTATATTTTGACGGAGCATCACGGGTTGGACCTAAAGGTAATATTGTCTTTGGGGTAGGAATCGTCTTGGTCTCTCCTGACAAAATGGTCATATACCGTGCCTATTCTCTCAATGAACCATGCTCCAATAATGTAGCAGAATACAATGCTCTATTGATTGGTCTCCAAGTCACAAAACAATTGGATATTGAATTTCTGGGAGCCTATGGAGACTCTCAGCTGATTGTTAATCAAGTTAGAGGGGCTTATGAAGTCAGAAACCCTGATCTCATCCCTTATCATCAAGTAGTAGTCGAATTGGTCCTTTCATTCAAAGAATTCTTCATTGAATTTGTACCACATTCTCAGAATGTGGAGGCTGATGCTCTTGCTAGCCTAGCTGCAGATTTGGCTGTTCCAATCCGAAGGCAGAATACAATTACTTTGTTGGACCGAGATTTATTCTGTGTCAAGAATAATTTGTGTATTGAACAGAGTTATACTACAGAATCAAACTCTCAGCAAAGGGATTGGAGAACTCCATTTATTGATTACGCGGTTCATGGGATTTTACCTGAAGATCCAAAAGAAGCTGCGTCAATTAAAAGACGATCATTTCGATTCTATTATGATTCATCTTTACATATGTTATATCGTCGCTCATATAATGGACTCTTGCTGCGCTGTCTCTCAGAAAGTGAAGCTAAACTGATACTCCATGAGGCTCATGATGGTGTCTGTGGTGCTCATCAACCAGGTCCAAAATTACAGGATCGTATTCGAAGGATGGGATACTATTGGCCATCCATGATAGCAGATGCTGTGGATTACGCCAGAAGGTGTAAAGCATGTCAGATTCATGTCGATTTTATTTACCAACCTTCTGAATTTCTACATCCTACAGTAGCTTCTTGGCCCTTCGAAGCTTGGGGTATGGATGTCATTGGTCCTATTAACCCTCCTTCTGTTATAGGACATCGGTTCATATTAGCTTTAACCGATTATTTTTCTAAGTGGGCAGAAGCAGTCCCCCTTGCTGAAGTAAAAACATCTAATGTGATCAACTTCATCAAACATCATGTCATTTATCGCTTCGAGATTCCTCGACGGATAATTCATGACAATGGTCCACAATTTGCCAGTCAGGCATTTTATCGGTTCTGTGATAAGAATCAAATTCAAAATTTGGCTTCTACGGCTTATAATCCAGCTGCTAATGGTCTAGCCGAAGCCTTCAATAAGACTATCATTAAACTTCTCAAAACGTTTGTCTCTTCTAATAAACGTGATTGGAATGAGAAACTTGGAGAATGTTTATGGGCTTATCGAACAACGGTTCGGACTCCTACTGGTTTTACACCATTTTTATTGGTTTATGGATGTGAGGCTGTTCTTCCCTTAGAAATTCAGATTCCATTTCTTCGAATAGCTATTGCTAATGAGCTAACTATAGAGAACAATGATCGCTTATGACTCCAAGAACTTGAAGTATTGGACGAGAAGCGTCTTCAAGCACAACAGCATATTGAACTATATCAAGCCCGTATATCTCGAACTTTCAACCGTAAAGTTAAAGAGAGGGTATTCAAGATTGGTAAATTAGTTTTAGCCGTTCGAAGACCGATGATTATGAATCACAAAAGCAAAGGAAAATTCCAAGCGAAATGGAAAGGTCCTTATGTAATTGAGACCGTGTTTTCTAATGGTGCCTATCGGTTATCAAAACCTAATGGAGATCTACTCATGATACCGATCAATGGCAAATTTCTTAAGAAGTACTATGTATAAAAAAAGTGAGACAGAATGAAAATAAAATTTCTTTTATTTTTATTTTTGTTCTGAATAACGGATTAAGGACAAGGACCACTGTCTTCCTTATTGAATACATAGTCAGCCAATGCATAGAAAGCATCGTTGCTTGAGTTCATAAAAAACTTGCAGGCAGCCATCCTCAGCGCTTCTTCTTCAGGAGTTTTTTCTGGCTCTACTAAGAAAGCAAGGATGTCTTGTGGTGGCTTGGGAGTAGAAGAGTTTTCGCCTACTTCAGATAGGCCTGTCACAATTGGCTCAACAGGACACGTCTCAATAATGTTCTCAACTTTCTTGGAGACTTCATTCTTTTGCTGCATATCTTTGGAAGACATTTTCGATAGAGGAGTGGAAATAAGAATGAAAAGTTACAAAGATTTCTCACCTATTTAATAGGAGAGATCTGTTGATGAACTGGTCTTTGAAAACAACCTTTCATTCCCGAAAAGGTCTGTCCGTTCATTTTATCAGGTTCATCCATTTTAAAATTGAATCAATATTTTCTTTTCCCGAGAAGTTATGTTGGTTCATTCATCCGTTAATGTGGACATATATCCTTAATGACATCTGTCCTCTTAATCCCCAGCTACCAATGTTTGGTTAAGCTGATTACTCACGTCTTTTCGGAAAGAGATTTTGATCTTCTATCTTACCCGTTGGTATAAGAAATTGGATTTATTATTTATCACATTCTTATAAACCTCTGAATAAATATTAAATCTGCTTGCGTTTCTTATCTATCAAATCCATTTGACCTCTGCATAGATATTAATCTACTTTTTTCTTTGAGTTCTTACATTCTGTCATGTCCATAATACCTCTGATAGTATTGTATACTCTAAACAGAAAACAAGACTTTATTATCTATCATGTCTATACTACTTTTGGATAGATACAAATCATTGAGCTAGAAGACTTGTCATTTCCATTCTCATTTCATCATAAAAGTCTATTATATTTCTTAGACTTTCTTACAAATCATAATGGAAATCTATTACAATCTTGGATTTTCATTCTATACAACAACGATGACCTAATCGAGATCTATTTCTTCTTTGGATCTTCTTCATCGGATTCGTTGTTGGTGTCAATTCCTTACTGTTTGAGCCTCAATGACGACCAGAACAGAAGGAATCAAACTCTGGTCTTCTCTCTCAGACGAGAGGATAATCCCAGAGTATGGCAGCCCGAAGATGTGTTGCTGCCAATACAACTGGTGGAGGAGTGGCGGCCTCTCAAAGGAGATAGAAATGTATCCAGCATTGGGATACGATTCCTAGTTCTGCCGTGAAAGGAACTCTACTACCCAATTTCTTGGGTTAGAGTTGACTCCACCATCCAACTCTCCGTGTATAAAGGCTCTTCCTACCAACAGAGGAAGACCCTTCTATCCCACGAAGAGTTCTGAGTTGTCAGATTTGCGCGTCAAAAGCGCATGAGCTCCCTGATGTTGATGTCAGAAGAACACTCCTCATAGCGTCAAAGTCGCCAATACCGGTTCTGGAAAAGCTCTTCAGCCGAACTTCTGCAGAAAACAACAAAAAAAAAGTATTTTAGACAGAAGTATCATCAGACGCGTATTAGTTAATTAAAACTGAAAACAGATGCTTACGCATCTTGTTTTATCTTTAACAGGCAACAAGACTTTACACTTGATGTTTTTACGCCCGTGATTCATGAGCATTCAATCAACAGGGCTCTCTATGCCAGTGTCTCATGTGCACCCTATTCAACAAAGTTTTTACGCTATTGTTTCATGTGCTCCTCATTCAACAAGGCTTTTTACGCCAACGTTTCAGGGGTATATTATTCAACAAAGCTTTTTACGCCCGTGCATCTTTCCTATGAGATTCTACATCTATCAAGGATTTACGCTCGTGAGTATCTGTTTTTCAACAAAAAGATCAAAGGCAAACAATGGTTTATGACCAAACTTACCATAAAGGCCAAATGGTTCGGCTCTGGTTGAATCAATATCTGGTGACCGAGCGTATAGAAGAACGACATCGGAAATGATCGTTATTTGTTGAAGAGTGAATTCTTGCAAAGAGGCGGAAAGCTATCTCCAGAAAAATGACAATGAGAACGAGGATGTATAAAACATTCTCTAAACTCAGCTATTTATAAGGGTTGAGGAAACGGTTGGCATGAGTCTATTTCGGGAAAGATCCTACTAGATAGGCGCTCGTGACCACAAAGCAAATGCCACGTGTTGTTTTGTTTCTCTTGGGAATGAACAACCATAAATGCAATTAAAGAAGTGTTGAACAATTCTATGTACCAACAGATGAGATTAGCATCAAGATTTTATTTATAAAAAGGGGGGAATGGACCCCTACACATAAAAGAGTCGCAATACATGGAATATTATTTTTCTCTCCTTCGTTGGGCTGACGAAGGGAGGCACCTAAGTCGTGCATGTTGCGAATTCCAGAGCGACGCATCAAATTAAGAAACGCTTCTGCATCTCCTGATCCCTCATAAAAAGTTGGAGGACCACCATCGATGCGACTGAAGACTGTTGGAGTCAGTCCAAAGCACCCTACAAAATTGCATGCTCGCTCAAAATCAAGCCTGGAGCTAGAAGCCTCTTCATTGTTAATCTCTTTCTTTGGCGCCATGTCACTATGAAGATGAATGGCAAGAATGAAGAATTCCTCTTTATTTATACAATCAAATCAACTCTTCATATTCCTTATGGAAAACTGCTCATTATTAATGCAAACTCGGGGAGGTGAAAAGTCATTCGAAAGTTTCGAGAAGAAAATTCAATGTGACGGTTAAGTGTTGACCGACATTATTTCTTGATTTTACGCCGCCTGTTGGATATCCCCACTTTTACGCGGATGACTGTTGAGTATTCCGAATTTTACGCTGACTGGTCAAATCTCAACTTTTACGCTTCTGTTCAAAGTGTTTCAAATTTTAAAGATATTTGAAAACTTTGAAGGGGGTCTTGTAAGAGCGTAAAAAAATGTTTCATAAGAATGAGTCAAAGATAAGGATCATTCCATTCAAATTGATCCACTTTACGCTAAGGAGTGGCTAATCACTTTACGTCCGAAGCAGGCTAATCATTTTACGCCCGGGTCAAAGCTAAGGATTTTACGCCCAAAGACAGGCTAGCCACTTTTATGCTGGACAAAGCTGTCAAGTCTTGCATTTAATGCAAAGTCTGACATGAAGATTTAATGATGGCATATATCACAGAAATCAAAGGGATTTGTTTTACACAGAGGCCCATTTGTCGTTTAGTATATGGACTGAGCCACTTTACGCTCATAATATGGCTTCTTTTACGCACGGAGACTATACGAGTTTTACGCTCAACGGGTGACGTGTGCGTAAGGTTTATTTGGGCTACTTTTACGCTCAAGGTTATTTAACAACCACTTTACGCGGGAAGTCTACATCAGGGCTATTGTACGCCTAGTCTGCTACTTTACGCTCAGGGTATATTTGGGTTGTCTTACGCCCTATTCCAATTCAGAACGTGGTTTGCCTACATGGCTTTCATACCACACATCTTGAAGAACGTGTGTACGTGCATCCTATTCTTATTGAAATGATGGGACACGCGTCAACGTATGTTGAGGATGACTTTGGTCATGGGTGGCAGTTGTCAGCGTAAAGACAGAACTTTTGCTGAGTTTTTACGCACAAGAAACCAAGTCTATAAATAGACTGATTTTTCTCATATAGACAGACAGAGAGAAAGGGGAGAATACATAGAGATCAGAGCCCAGAGACTTTGATTTTTTGGAGCATTCTTCTTCAACTTTTCTTCCAGAACAGAGTGAAGCAAAGCATGAAAGCATTCGGCCTCGCCATCAGTGCCCAAGTGCGTCGATACCTTTCTGGTGACCTAGTTCTTCCAATTGTTCATCTTCTAGCAGTGATCTTCATCATCATCGTATGGTCCAAGGAACAAAGTGATCATTTACAGATCAGACTTCCATAGCAATACTTTCCAGAATCAAATTTGTACTTCGTGTACTTTTTCTCGTTTTATTTCAAAATTCGACTTCCAGACATTTTGTTAAGTGAAACAGCCTCCATGATCACTTCGGATTCGAGTGATCATGTAGCCTTTTTCATTTTGAACCTTTTTAGCAAAAATTTTGAAAACTGAAACGGCATCACTTTTGTTTGTAAGAAAGAAAACCCAAGTAAATCTAGAAAAGTCATCTACTATAACAAAAGCGTAGAGTTTTCTACCAAGACTGGCTACTCTACTAGGGTCAAATAAATCCATATGAAGTAATTGCAAGGGTCTAGTAGTACTTACAGAGTTTATGGAATAAAATGAGGACTTGGTAGCCTTATTCAATTCACATTCGGCACATACCGTGTCCTTTTTGAATGTGATGTCGGGCAAGCCTCTAACTAGCTTCTTAGTCGATAGCCTGGATATAGTATCCATATTGGCATGACCAAGACGCTGGTGCCACAATAATCTTTCATCCTTGTGAGCATAAAGACAACTTCCTGTACTGTTAGTATCTCTAGATAGATAGAAAATGTAAATGTTATCCTCTCTTATCCCTTCAAAAATAATATCTTATGTTGACTTATCATAAATATAGCATTTATTTTGTCCAAAGTTAATATCATATCCATGATCAGCAAGATGACTTATGCTGAGCAGGTTATGCTTTAACTCGGTCACTAGGCAGACATCCTTTATTACAGGAGAAGGAGGATGACTAATAGTACCATTACCAATAATATACCCTTTTAGGTTGTTGCCGAAGGATACATACCCTTCCCTCTTCATCGATAGTGATGCGAAAAGATTTGCGTCTCCCATCATATGTCGCGAGCATCCACTATCGAGAATCCACTTACTCTTAGTTGAGGAGGGAAGGTCCACCTACATCAAGAGTATATGTGACCTTTGGTACCCAAGTTCTTGAGGGTCCTGAAAAGTTAGTTTTTGGCAACCATGCATATATGTTTCTATCTACTAATCTCATAACTCTACATTGTGGAGAGATGTGTCCATGTAATCCACAATAAGTACAAATAGCATTCCTATTTATGTTAGGAGCATGTTGATGATGTCTATATATAGAGTGGTGTGGAGTAGCATGGTGATGATGTCTATATGTAGAGTGGTGTGGAGTAGCATGATGATGATGTCTATATGTAGCATGGTAAGAGTGGTGTGGAGCAGCATGATGATGACTATATGTGGCTGTAGGATGATATTTATATCCATAAGCAGTATGATGGTGATTTTGTTTATGTGCAACATAGTGATGATTGTATCTATGTGTAGCATGGTGATTATGTGTCATATGAGAATTATTTCTACGTGCATGTGGTTTGTGTGCTTTATGAAAGTGGGTGTACATGTAAGCATGATTACGTGCTGCAGGTGGATGACGTGTCTGACTAGTATGAGTCGTGTCATGCTTTGTGTGTGTCTCATGTGATTGGGTTTGAGGTTGAGCAACCTGTTTTCCCAATCTAGTCTCTAATTTCTTAGAGACAGTCTGCAGTTCATTAATCTTAGTATTCAAACCATAAATCTTAGTGATAGAATCTTGTGTCTATTCTTTTCTTCAGCAATCTCAGTGTTGAGTGTTGTGATCTCTTGTGTTTGCTTTTTAATACGTGCTTCGGCATCATGTAGGCTTAATTTAAGCTTAGACACCTCATTTGTGACTTCCGTGGGTGAAGTGTCTCTAATATTATCAAGCAATGAAGAGAGTCTTTGAATCTCGACTTTATAACTTTTGATCTTCTCCTTGGCGTGTTTATATTTACTAATGACTTTCTTGTGGTCATTGAGTAAATCATTGAATGCATCACCAAGTTCGTCAAAAGTGAAATCATCGAGAGTTTCTCTAGTTACCTTGTCGGATGTAGCCATTATGCAAACATTGGTGGTGTCTTGAGGAGAGTCCTTTTCTTCCTCGGAGTCACTAGCTTCGCTTTCATGCCAAATACTTGTGTTGGCATATTTTCTTGAAGAAGCCTTCTTGTATGGTTTCTCATATCGGTTGCTCTTCTTTGCGAATGAACAGTCTTTTCGGACGTGTCCAGTTTTCTTGCAACCGTAGCATGTTGGCTCTTCTTCGTCATCTTCTTGTGGTTCCTTCTTTCTTATATTGAAGCGAAGGAATTTCTTGAAGTTGCGGACAAGGAGAGCTTGATCATCACCTTCCGAGTTGTCGTCATCCGTCTCTTCAGGATCAGCCCTTCGTCGGTGAGCTTTAAGGGCAATCTCCTTTGCCTTAGGAGCAGGCTCTTCGAAGTCTTTGAGGTCAAGCTCATGAGTCATTAGCTTTCCCATCAAAGTCTCCATGAACATAGTCATGAGATCATTTTCTTCTATGATGGCTGTCACCTTAGGGTTCCAAATCTTTGGTAGCCCCCTAAGTAGCTTGCGGATCTTCTCGTGATTTGTATATTGCTTGCCGAGAGAAGACAGGGGGTTGATGATGTTGAGGAATCTTGTAAACATTTGTGTGATCGTCTCATTTGGCTTCATCTTGAATGCCTTATACTCTTGAGTGAGACGACTTATTTTTGACTCCTTGACTTGGGTGGTTCCTTCATGCGTCACTTCTAGAAGTCTCCATACTTCGTGAGAGGTGGTGCATGTTGAGACCCTGTTAAACTTATTCCTGTCTATAGCACAGAATAAAGCATTAATAGCTCTTGCGTCTAGACTTGCCTATTTTTTTTCCTCGTCAGAATATTTGTCATGTGGTTTCTCAACGAGATCACCATTGACAACTATCCTGGCGGGCTTTTTGTAACCATCGGTAACAATGGTCCACAGGTCGCAGTCTAGCGACTTGAGATAAAAGCTCATCCTTGTTTTCCAATAGGTGTAGTTTGTTCCATCAAATAGGGGAGGCCTATGAGTGGACTGCCCTTCACCGTGATTAAAAATCATGGATTGTGTGGTTGCCATAGATCAGCTCTAGGATGTTAGTCCTTGTTGAGAGAACGGAGGTCTGATACCAATTGAAGAACAAATAGGCAACTCTAGAGGGGGGTGAATAGAGTTTATGACAATAATGTCCAATTAAAAATTAAACTCTTTCACCAACAGTAAATAATCAGAGTAAATGCGGAAATATTAAAGAGCGAGAAAGCATACTCAAACACAGCCGATTTTAACCTAGTTTTGCCTCGTAGAGGACTAGTCCAGGCCTGAGAACTCTAGCTCAGGATTAAATCCACTATTTATGAAATAGTAGTTACATCACGTGCCTTTTCTTCAGAAGAGCACGTTAACTTCTTACAGAGATCGCAGTAGCGATGCTTGGAATTGTCCAAGCGACTTCTTGAACTCTTGCACAAACTCCTAACTGAAAAGTACTGAGCACTTCGAGGCTTAGGGAGCTTGTGGCTAGTAGATGAGAAGGGTATGGCTTGTATAAGGCTTTAGAGAGAAGAGAAGAGAAAAGAAGATTGGATTATTGAAAATGAGAGAATTCATTGCCTATTTGTAGGATACCAGATAGGCAGAATTCGGCCAGAATTCTGGGTCAAATATTTAAAAATTTGGCCGTTGGACAACTTGCATCCAGCCAACCCTAAAAATTAGGGTCCTGGATTTTAGGAGGCAGAGTTTGGCCCGAACTCTGTATGGAGGCAGAGTTCGGCCCGAACTCTGTCTTCAGAGCACAGAACTGGTCCAATGGGTAAATGGGCTTATTTGGATTTTTGTGGAGCTTTTGTTTTGAGGTATGGGTATAGGTTAAGTCTCAAATTGCTCAGTAGTTTACATATGTCTAGACTCAATAAAAGTGTAAAATACAGACTTAAAATATTTAACATAGCAGGTGCGAGCTGTCGTCCGTCTTGTACTGAGTTCAGTCTTCATGTGTCGTATTGAAATATTACAAGTATCATATCATCAATTGTATCAATATTTGGTTGACTGTGATTTTGTGTCAACAGATGTGTGCGTGTCTATAAGTAAAATTCTTCTGCGTTAGTATATCAGAGATTGGGGTTGGCTAGTTGTCCTGTGGCAGGGCCACAAATTAATATTCCATATTGGGGTTATATAGCTGTAGGATGCAAGGAGGTGTGTCCATACTTGGTATTGTGTGTTTCAATATATGTGTAGTGTCTCATATGTCGGTAATACCTACAAGTCATATACAGGTGCAGGAGAGACCCACTCCAAGTAAAGTATATCAAGAACTTTATTAGGGAAGGGGTGAGTGTATATATAGCCTTGTGGGTTATGCCTATAGGATTTTGTATACAAGTAGATGGTGTTAGCTCTTTATAACAATCCCTATATAGGTACAGGTACCCAGGAGGAACATCATTCTTAACTACTGTGCATCTATCGAGCCTAACTAGCTGCGGTTGTCCCTGTTCAAGTATAAGGTAAAAGGAAAAATGCAGAGCTCAGTCCAGTAGACAGGTTACATAGATACTAGAGTGTACCAGGTGTATACATGTATGCATGTGAGGATATTTGGGTATGTACAGACTAAAAGAGGGTTAGGGAATGAATATGTGTATGGATGGTCAATAGGTGTGCCAAGTTTCTGTGTAGCGGTGTCAGAGAAGTAAGGTTTGTATGTGGGAGTATCTTAATATAGTCCCTAATGCATCCCTAGACTGTAAGGACGGGTAGCATTGGGTATACACAGGGAAAGATAAGTGAGGACAAGGGGTATCAGTTAAGAAGTTAGGAATTAACTAGGCATACATGTATCTATATGATATAGAGGTTAGGGGTAAGAGACTTGATGAGTATCTGAGTATAAGTAGATAAGTAGTATGAGATATAGTTTGTGAGTAGGGTTAAATACTTATATAAGTAGGAGGCTTGAGTCATATGGCAGTATTGATAATTAAGATTCAATCAAGCCTAATTGTTATGAGCATGACAAATATATGAAGCATAACCATATATATAATTAAGAAGTAGAATATCAAGGGTACAATTTGACTGGGAAGCCTAATAGGAGTAGATAAGGTTGTATCTTTAATTTCGTTTATATCTATTAACTTAATTAATCCTAAATATAGGTTGTGGGGATTTTGAATCAGCACTTGACCTGTATCCGCAGCTCAGGACCACATGCAAGTATACCTTGCCTTTCTTTACAGATTTATTTACATGCTTATTTTCTTTCATTATCCAGTTGTTGATATGAGTTTCTTCATTATTATATAGTCCTTATTTACAGTTAGTCTTGTAGCCATATTGGACATGTTTCACACTTGTGCTTGGTCGAGTCGTATCCTAGAATGATTGCGCTATAGTTGAACTGCTATTTCCTATTTGTCATTTTCTCAACCTGCGAGTCCATACTAGGGGCGAGGGTTGACTGTTTGCACCTGCGAGTCCACACTAGGGGCGAGGGTGATTGCCTTGAACTAATCTGTGAGTCCACACTAGGGGCGAGGGTTAGTGATTAGTTTCAAACCTGCGAGTCCACTCTAGGGGCGAGGGTTTGGTATCCATTGATCTCTTGACATGTGTTACACTTGTTTTCTTCCAGCAGTTTATTATGCGTAGTTGTTCTTATATTCATGTATCGTGATCGCTTAGTCTTTTCCTGTTTATATCCTGGATTCCCTTCCTGCATGATAAATTGTTAAAAAGGCTTGTATATTATGTATCTTGCTAGTCCTCTGAGGACCTGATGATCTCTTTAGGTTTAGCCGAGTATTGAGCCAGGTGCACACGAGCAGGTTTGAGCCAGCATTGGACCGCGGAACCACTGCAGCTAAGGGTATCTTGATGATTAGTAGTTTGGACTCAGTTATTTCATTTTCATGTTCTATTTTATTTTCGTCTATTGGTAATAGATTTGTGTCCACCGAACGTAACTGGAATTCTCGATGAGCTTGATACTTTATTTTATATCATCATTCTTTATTCAGTCTCATTTGAGTTGATTGTGTCATATTTCTGTGGATGAGATCTAGACTGCCATGTTAGTTCTATAGACTCTGTGAATTATGTATATTAGATAGCGTTCTACCCCGACTCTGCGGCGTAGGCTGGGCTTGGACATGTCTCGTATCCGGAAAGCGGGTGCGGGTCGTGACAGTATTGCTCGAGTTGATTCACTCGGATGTCTACGGTCCTATGAAGGTAAAATCTATTGGTCGTGCTTCTTATTTTGTGACATTTATTGATGAGTGTTCTAGGAAGGTTTGGGTCTATGCCTTAAAGACCAAGGATCAGGTGCTGCCAACTTTCAAAGAGTTTCAGGCCTCTATTGAAATGAAGACGGGCAAGAAGCTATTATGTGTTCGGTCAGACAATGGCGGCGAGTACATTGGTCTCTTTGATGGTTATTGCAGAGAGCAAGGGATACGAAACCAGAAGACTCCGCCCAAGACACCTCAGCTCAATAGTGTAGCAGAGTGAATGAACAGGACACTGATGAAGAGGGTACGGTATTTGCTATCAAAGGCAAACTTACTAGGCAGTTATTGGGGTGAGGCTCTTTACACTGCTGCTTATATTATTAATTTATCGCCTAGTTATCCTTTGTAGGGTGATGTGCCTGACAAAGTATGGTATGGCAAAGAGTCGTCATACAATCACCTGCGAGTATTTGGTTGTAAGGCCTTCGTGCATGTACCGAAGGACGAGAGATCCAAACTTGAGACGAAGACGAGACGGTACATCTTTGTTGGCTATGGTTGTCACGCCCCAGAACCAGAATACTGGCAAGTAGGGACGGACCAGGCCAGCTACGTATTCCAAAGTACTCCAGTACCCCGAAATAACGTATAAGTTGTATAGATATGGGGGTTACTACTACAATCCAACAGTCAATCCTAGGTCAAGCAATCCTAGGTATCTCAATCACAGGCAAATATGCAAAGTACAAGAAGTATGATCATCAGACATGAAAATAGTAAAGCATCCAAAACTATATATACATGGATGATCATGAAGCTAGTAATACAAAGTGAAGAGCTAGCTAGAGTAATTGTCATACATGATAAGCTCTAGCTATAGTCTAGAATATGCAAATCATGTTTAGGCCCGTATGCTAAATGTTAAGATCCAAAACACGAGCTAAACACATGTTCGGAGGCTAAACGCCACAAAAGAATAATATACATAACTAGCGGAAGAATGATATAGGAAAACCCACTAAGGTACTCTGGTGCTCCGGGTAGTCACCGTCGAGTAGATGGTACGGAAGATTCTTCGGGCTCCTCTATCAGATCTGGCCAAACAAAACTAGTGGGATTAGACCTCCAATAGCAAGTACCACAAAGGAAGCCAAACTATGAACTAAAACCAGCAATAACTAACATAGCGATGGTTAGAGATGGAAATAAGTAAATATGGATCGAGACTCATGCACTACTAATGCACTTATCCCGAGAATAGAAAAGACAATAAGCAAACAACATGGAGCATAAAGTAAATAATATGTGACATAAAGTAAACTGTGGACATTTGAATTAAATGAAAGCATGTGAACATGTGAAATAAACTGAACAATGTAAGAGAAATAGTACATGTGAGCATGTGAGATAACTGGAACATATGAGCATGTTAGATAACTGGGACATGTGAGCATTTAGATAACTGGAACATGTGAGCATGTTAAATAACTGGAACATGTGAGCATGTTAGATAACTGGGACATATGAGTATGTAAGAACTATATAGAATGACAAATGATAAGATAATTTAGGAACTATTCTGGAACCCAAGTTACAACCCGTAAACCAAATAAGGACCGAGGTTGTAACCCTTCTCCTGAACAGAACATAGTCTCTAATCATTTATCGACAAAAGCAACGCATAAAAAATGATGTACTGAAATAAATAAATTCGGACGCTGCCTAGACAAAACTAGACTAGACTGGACTCCATAAAATAATCATGCCCAAGCAATGAGTACGGCTTTATATATTAGTTAACTAGGGTTATCACAATCCTAATTACTAACATATGCACTTTTGAGAAATCCAATCCAGTTACATGTCCTGCAGACTACCCGACTCATCCAGGCCAAAAAAATAAGTATAGCAGACACACAGCAGTAAGATACGTGTGTCCTAAGGAGGTTCCCCACTCGACGGTGTGGTAGAAGAGTGCTCATCATGACAGATAGCTCCAAATCCCATGTGTATATATATAGACCGGAACAAGAAGGGTTGCAGGTAACTGGGAAATTCTTCCCTCCTAATGATCTAGATAATCAAGCTAGTTATTAATCCTTAATATTTTCTTGTTGGATTCTGGGTGTGGCATTCTGCAGAATCCATCCTCGACATGATATGCAAGACTGGATAATACAAGAAAGTGCACTATAACAAACTATAACAAGAAAATATAATAAGCTGGAAGCTAGGAGTGTGCTACGATGAGCCATTATAGAGAAAATAGGGAGTGCGCCATGACAGGCTACTATCATGTAAGCAAGGAAAGACATGTACAAGAGTGCACCACGATGGGTCACTATCTAGTAAGCAAAGAAGACATATAACATGGACGCGTTACAACGGGCCATTATCATGATTATCAAGATGAGATTATGTTATCATGTTCAAGTTAAGTTCGATATTAACAAGTTATCAAGTCGGGTCGTCGCAAGTTAGGCCAAGTACAGAAAACTTGCCAGGAAGATCAAGAACTATGATTGAAATTATCAGTCGCATATGAACTTCAATTAAGGTAAACCAAGAAGATTCTTGAAGCCAAGACAAAGATCAACAACTTTCAAGTTTGAGTTTTTTAAGATTCTAGCTACAAAATAACTTAAACATGCAAAAACAGACATTCGTGCGCACGCGCAAACAAAACTGGCCATGGCGCACGACAAACGAATCGTGCAGGCGCGCGGTCGCGAAACATGCAGGACGCGGATACACGGCGCGCAGGCGCACGGCGAAAGAATCGCGCGAGCACGAGGCTACGTATTGTGCAGCACGCGGATGCACGGCACGCGGAGCGCGAGAGCACGGCGCACAGGCGAGCGGCAAAAGAATCGCACGAGCGCGCGGTCGCGAAACGTGCAGCGTACGGATGTATGGCGGCGAGCGCGAAAGCACTGCGCGTGGCAAAAGAATTGTGCGGGCACGTGGCCGTGAATTGCGCAGCACGCGGATACATGACGCGCGAAGCGCGAAGCTCGGAGTGCGAGAGCACGGCGCGCAAGCGCCCGACGCTAGAAACGCGTAGCTCATGCGGATAAAACTTCCCATGATGTGCGGGGCGCAGATGCATGGCGCACGGCACTGTTCATCTTTCCAGCATCACCGAAGAAGTGCGGAAATCCAATGAACACAAAAATGCCATAACTTATTCAAAATAAATCGAAATCAAGTAGTTCGAAAGCCAAAATTGGGTAGAATAAAATTTCTCACAATATGGAACCCTTGGATTTCAGAAATAACAAAGTTTAAAAGATGAAAACCAAGAAAACTACAAACTTTGATCTACAAAAATGTAAACATCAAAACAATATTGTTCAAGATTTGGCAAGATGTACTTGCCTAGATTAAGCTCCAAGCCTAACCTTCCACTCCACCACCAAGAAGGGTATGAAACCACACTATGGGCGTCAAGGCCAAGCTCTTGGCAAGCTCCAAGGGGAGAGAAGAGAAAAAGAAATGAAGAGAGAGAGAGAGAGTGAAGAGAATGAAAAGAGAGAGGAGAGAGAAAGTTAAAGAGTATATATAGAAGGGGGAATTAATCATAACCGTTGGATGGTGATCCATGTGAAGATCTAAGTCAATCCTAGCCATACAAAGAAAACTAAGTATCCATTGGATAATAGGATGCATCTACACTATTCACAAAAATATTTAAACACTATTCATCAAAATATCCAAAACAGTATTTACAAAAATATCGGAAACACTATTTATTAAAATATTTGAAATCAAAATTATCTAAAATGTGAAAATTTTGACTGGGCGGTATGCCGTCGGTATACACTGGTACATTGGCAATATGCCGGTCAAAGAGAAAATCTATAAGTTGAAAAAAAATTTAAAGCGTTCTGAAAACCAAGAAAATACGAAATATAGTACAAAAATACGTATCCATATATAAATACCGATACTGTGAGACGAGTCTCATAACGCTCGGGATGAGTTTGGGTATAGACTGTACTATCTCATGGAAAGAAAGCTCTATAGAAGCAGGGACATGATATTCGTCGAGGATCAGACAATGACTAACACTCAGGATTTCGAGATGCCTTATGAGGCTAAGGAATTGCCTGAGTTAGAGTTATTTCGCTTCGAGCAGTTTCCATAAGACATCGCGGATGATCTAGTTATGGGGGAGCCAGTACATGGAGTTGCTCCCAACCTTGGTCATCAGCCTGATGATGGTGGTCAGGGTAACCATCAGGAGAATGAGCATGCCGAGGAGATAGTTTCTGAAGGGGATGAGGTTGTTGATATACGGCCAACACCAGTAGTTTCGTTGAGGAGGAGCGACAGAGAGCATCGACCATCTACGAGATACTCACCAAATGAGTATATGCTACTAACTAACGGGAGAGAGCTCGAAAGTTTTACAAAGGCTGTAGATGACGAACATAGGCAGAATTGGATGGATGCAGGAGGAGATGAGTTCCTTACAGGCCAACTCCACTTATGATCTGGTACGGCTACCAAAGGGAAGAAGGATTTAAAAAATCAATGGGTGTTCAGAGTAAAGCAGACAGATGATGCTACTCACCCTCGATACAGAGCGAGGCTGGTAGTTAAAGGCTACGGTCAGCAAAAAGACATAGATTATGATGAGATCTTTTTGCCAGTCTTCAAATAGTCATTTTTTCGGGTGGTGCTAGCATTAGCAACCAGTTTTAACTTGGAGGTCGAGTAGATAGACATGAAGACGACATTCCTCCATGGTGATCTTGAGGAGGAGTTATACATGGAACATCCAGAGGGATTCTGTGAGAAGGAAAGTCACACTTGATCTGCCAGTTAAGAAAGAGCTTGTATGGTCTGAAGCAGGCTCCGAGGTAGTGGTACAGGAAGTTCGAGTCATTTATGGGAGAGCATGGTTATGCGCGGACGACGTCGAATCACTGTGTATTTGTGAGGTACTTTGCCGAGGATGATTTCATCATTTTACTACTCTACGTTGATGATATGTTACTGGTGGGTCAAAATATCACTAGGATAGCAGAGTTGAAGTGCCAACTGGACACGGCCTTCTCTATGAAGGATTTGGGTGCAGCAAAGACTATTCTTGGGATGAAGATCAGCTGAGAGGGAGAGAGTCAAAGTTGCTACACTTGTCCCAAAAGAAGTACATTCATCGGGTACTTCAGCATTTCGGGATGGACGGGTCGAAGAAAGTGAGTAACCCCCTTGCAGCTCACTTTAAGTTCACTGAGGAGCAGTGTTCATCTACCGAGGACGAGAAGGAAGATATAAAGCGGGTTCCATATGCTTCAGCTGTGGAAAGTCTCATGTATGAGATGGTGTGTACGAGGCCAGACATCGCTTACACAGTTGGCACAGTTAGCAGGTATCTTTCCAATCCTGGAAGGGAATATTGGAGTACAATCAAGTGGATTCTACGGTACCTTCAGGGAACTGCTGATTGGAGACTTTTCTTTGTTGTTGACGAGCTGAAGTTGGTCGGGTATACTGACACTGATATGGCTGGAGATGTAGACACGAGACACTCGACTTCCTGCTATGTGATGATGTTTACTGGTGGAGCGTATCGTGGCAGTCGCGATTGCAGAAATGTGTTGGCTTGTCGACGACATAGACAGTACATTGCGGCAACAAAGACTTGTAAGGAGTTGTTGAGGATGAAGAAGCTACTGCAGGAAGTGGGGCTAAAGCAAAAGCAGTATACTTTATTTTGCAATAGCCCAGAGTGTCATTCACCTTGTGAAGAACCAGACATTTCAAAGTCAGTCCAAGCACATTGAGACTCGGTATCATTGGATACGAGATGTGGTTGAGAAGAAGGACGTGATGCTTGAGAAGATTCATACAAATGATAATGGAGCAGACATGTTCACGAAGGTTCTTCCAAGAAAAAAATTCGAATACTGCAGGAGGTCGTCGGGATGACGACCCCCGCCACATAGTTGTGAAGGGGGAGATTTGTTGGAGTGGGTGGGGTTCCCAACCTATGTGGAAAATATCCGGAGTTGGATTGGGTATTCCTATATATAATAGAAATATTTCAATGGATTTGGATTGGATATTCCTATATATAGTAGAATATCTCAATGGAGTTGGATTGAGTATTTCTATACATATTAGGAATACATTAATGGTTTAGATTGAGTATTCCTACATATAGTAGAATAACTCAATTAGTTGTCGGTTTGAGGCTATATATACTAGGTATTTTCTCACTATAAAATATATCTCAAAAAGTAAGTAAGAGTGCTTTACAATATTTGGGAGAGAAAAGGATTGAAGACTATTGTGAAAGAGAGATCGCTTCGAATAATTTTTCGATATCTCTTGTTCTTCGGAATCTGCAATCAAGTTTTTTTCTCTCAAGTGAGTTGTGCGTTTGGATCGGGAGAAGCTTGTAGAGGGTGTATTCTCTTTATTCCATTAGTGGAGGTTCTTCAGGATTTGACTCCGATTGTCTCGTGGTGTTTTCTACGTCAAAAATTTATGTGTCTGTAATTTGTGTTTGGTATTTTTGGTTTGTTCTTTTCCTCGATTCTCTTGTATGACTCTCTGATTTGGAGAAACGATTTTCGTGTTTCGTTCCCAATATCCCTTTCTGTTGTTGCCGAGAACGCCGGGGCACAAATTTTCGATGGAAAACTGAGAAAATGAAACAGTTGTAAAGACAACGTTTCTAATGCAACTCCTTAAAGAAGGTTTTGCAACAGAGATCCAGAAGGATTCTGCAAATTATGAAATCTAAAAAGATATCGTAATACACGAATAATCTAAAGAGATTTTCGTGATCGTAGCAAACTGACAGTAGTGCCTTCTAAAAAGAAGATACTGACAGAACTGCTAAAGGCAACAGAAGGATGACAGGCGAGAGATGGAATTGCTGGGGTAAATTATCACCGTTGCTCAAAGCTTTATTCGCCCTATGCGAACAGCTTCCAGGAACCAGCAAGGTTGACGAAAAACCTTGGAACACTCCTGCTCTTCTGACTCCTCGGAAGACGGCGAACTCCTCTGGCAATGGTACTCTTCTCTCTCTGTTTGAAGTAACAGAACTCACGCGTACTAAAAAGTACTAGTGTTTGTGTTAAACAACACGCTCACTACTCTGTTATGTTAAAGAACACTTAGAGTTTTCTCTCTGGAATTCTGATTACTTCTGCCAACTGAGAGAGAGGAGAGAACCTGCATATATAGCCCACGGGGCGGTTGCCAAGCAGTTGCCTGCACTTCAGGGTAGTGGCAGAACCACTCCTGAACATGCAGCAACTGCTGCAACCGTTCTCGCTCTAATATGCAGCCAGCCATACGCACATACGCACTCTACGCACACTGCGTACGCTGCGTACGCTGCGCACACTGCGCACTCTACGTACGATGCGTACGCTGCGCACACTGTGCGCACTGGGCTGCGTACTGGGCTGCGTAACTGGGCCAGCGTAACTGGGCTCGTGTAACGGGCGGCGCAACGTGGTCGCGCAAGTGGCTCGCGCAACGAGCGCAACTTAAGCGCACTATGCGCCTAGCGACGATGCTGACGTGCTAAGTGCAAAGTGCGCCAACAAAACGCCATATTACGCCTCATGAGCCCTTGAGCCCGAGTCCGAGCCCGAGCCCGAGTCCGAGTCCGAGTCCGAGTCCGAGTCCGAGTCGCTAAGCCCCAACGGGGCTTAGCTCCTATGGAAATAAATTTTCCAAGAGCAAAAAGCTTACAGCTTATTAATTGTTGATTAAGCCTTTATACCATTAATAATTAATCCCACATGGCACACACCCATGTGCACTACATGTGCATCTCCATAAAGAGTAAAGACTCATATATATGGAGATACACATTCCTTTCTAGCCGATATGGGACTAAAAATCAAAACAAAAGGCTATAAACCCAACAATCCCCCACATATCTCTATATATGAGTACGAGTGTTCCCCACAGTAACTGTACATTATGCTTTTAGGATAGATGCCACTTAAGACTTGAATCTTCCCACGTGAGTCAAAAATCAAACTATAATACAAGAATGGACTAAGCCTTGAATTCTGCATCATAGCTGAAATTCTTTCCACTCACATAATGTAGTTACATGTGCTTCTGGCTGCACATTTAAGGCCATGTGCCAGCCTGGTTTCAGTGTATAATATTGGGTGTCTACAAGTTTACCCTCAAGAGACGGCCTGATATCTCTTTGTCCATACACTATAGGTGATTTCTTTATTAAAGAGACATGGCATGAAGCGTCCAACGCTTCCTTTGCGGTGCTACACCGCTATGACATGGCCTTAAGCCGAGGACCTTACCCCGAATCACCGGAAACCTCATCGTAGTGTCATACTACCCGTAGCATGAGGTCTAGCCCCTTTGTAGTGCCAAACTACCCAGCATGAAGCCTTACGCTTCTGTGCGGTGTTACGCCGCTACGACATGGCTTGCAAGGCCGAGGCTTTATCCCTAGTCGGGTTTACCTCATTGTGGTGTCGTGCCACCCGTAACATGAGGAACACCTCCTCTTTGTAGTGCTGACTACATCCCTCTTTAATTCAATATACAGCATTAGGCCAACTACCTATTTGCGGTGCTATGCCGCTGTGACTTGGCTAACATAGCCGAGGCTTTACCTCCTTCGAGAACCTCATGGTGGAGTCACCGCCACACATAGCATGGAGTCACACTCCTTATAGTGCTGCGCTACCATGCTTCCTGTAAAGCATACCAGACATTCCAAATGCCTGAGAACTCATTAAGGCATTTAAGCCAACCTCCCACAGGACCTGTTTTCCGCAGAAAACAACAGTAGACAACAGTGGTTATAGGTCCGTAATCTCTCCATGCCCAATAGAACATGTACCCACCGTTCCTGATATTCTTCCGATTAGTGGTCCTCCCTTGAACTAAAAGCTAGATGCCTAGTAGATAAATTTTTGAACTAATAGCATAAAACTTTATGGTAGGAATACAATAATACAATATCAGAATGCCTTCAAGCCCATTTTACAAGCTGTGTCATCGACCAGCTGGCGCTTGAGGCCCTTGGTGAACGGATCCGCCAGGTTCTCCTGACTCCGAACATCAATTACTACAATAACACCTCTCTTGATAAGATCGTGTACTGCCCTGTGCTTCAACCGCACAGTCCTCTTCTTCCCGTTGAAGAGGTCATTTGATGCCACCGCCGCAGTTGCCTGGTTGTCGCAGTATATCGGTATCGCCGGTATTTGCGCCCCAACCACTGGAAGATCATACATGAGCTCCCGAAGCCATTCTGCTTCCTCGGCTGCGGTATCAAGTGCAAAGAACTCTGATTCCATGGATGACCGCGAGAGCATAGTCTGCTTCTTCGACTTCCACGATATAGCAGCTCCACCCATTGTGAAAATGTATCCACCTGTGGACCTCTCGTTCTCCACCTCTGAGCACCAACTGGCATCACTGAAGCCTTCCACTACCGACGGATCTCCGCTGTAGTACAGTGCATATGTCTGAGTCTTCTTGAGATATCTCATAACCCGTTCCACAGCTTTCCAGTGTTCAACACCTGGATTGCTCGTAAAACGACTCAGCATTCCCACGGCGAAAGCTATGTCAGGCCTTGTGGCAGTAGTAGCATACATCAAACTCCCGATTACGCTTGCATACTCCAGCTGCCTGACGCTTTTCCCTGAATTAGGCTTCAGCTTCAGATCACACCTGTACGGCGTATCGATCCCTGGAAGATCCCGATACCCATAACGAGTGATCATTTTCTCAATATAATGAAACTGTGACAGCGCTAGTCCAGTGTCTGTCCGGATGATCTTAATCCCTAAGATCACATCAGCTTCCCCTAAGTCCTTCATACTGAACTTGCTTGAGATGAATTTCTTTGTCTCCGTGACACATCTAATATCCGTACCTAGGATAAGCATGTCGTCCACGTACAGACAAACGATCACACCTCTTCCATCAGCGAACTTCGTGTAAACACACGATTGTTGTTGCCGGGAACGCCAGGGCACAAATTTTCGATGAAAAACTGAGAAAATGAAACAGTTGTAAAGACAACGTTTCTAATGCAACTCCTTAAAGAAGGTTTTGCAACAGAGATCCAGAAGGATTCTGCAAATTACGAAATCTAAAAAGATATCGTAATACACGAATAATCTAAAGAGATTTTCGTGATCGTAGCAAACTGGCAATAGTGCCTTCTAAAAAGAAGATACTGACAGAACTGCTAAAGGCAACAGAAGGATGACAGGCGAGAGATGGAATTGCTGGGGTGAATTATCACCGTTGCTCAAACTTTATTCGCCCTCTGCGAACAGCTTCCAGGAACCAGCAAGGTTAACGGAAAACCTTGGAACACTCCTGCTCTTCTGACTCCTCGGAAGACGGCGAACTCCTCTGGCAATGGTACTCTTCTCTCTCTGTTTGAAGTAACAGAACTCACGCGTACTAAAAAGTACTAGTGTTTGTGTTAAACAACACGCTCACTACTCTGTTGTGTTAAAGAACACTTAGAGTTTTCTCTCTGGAATTCTGATTACTTCTGCCAACTGAGAGAGAGGAGAGAACCTGCATATATAGCCCACGGGGCGGTTGCCAAGCAGTTGCCTGCACTTCAGGGTAGTGGCAGAACCACTCCTGAACATGCGACGATGCTGACGTGCTAAGTGCAAAGTGCGCCAACAAAACGCCACATTACGCCTCATGAGCCCTTGAGCCCGAGCCCGAGCCCGAGTCCGAGTCGCTTAGCTCCTATGGAAATAAATTTCCCAAGAGCAAAAAGCTTACAGCTTATTAATTGTTGATTAAGCCTTTATACCATTAATAATTAATCCCACATGGCACACACACATGTGCACTACATGTGCATCTCCATAAAGAGTAAAGACTCATATATATGGAGATACACATTTCTTTCTAGCCGATGTGGGACTAAAAATCAAAACAAAAGGCTATAAACCCAACACTTTCCTCCCATAACCTCCACACATTTATCTTTGTTTTGATGCGTTTCAGAGCTTGTTGATTTTAGATATGCTCATGGACTCGTGCAACTTCGGCCGACCTTCTGGCGTCGTCAATTTGTCCTCTCCGACGTCATCAATGACAGCCTTACATTCCAATAAATTGCACATTTATCAGAAATTTTCCCTTCATCTTTCTTCGATGCATCTTTTATTTTAGATCCCCACTTGCATATCTCATAGGAAACAGCTGCAAAATATAAAAGTTTCAGTCTATCCATCGCCCATCTTCGTCACCTGAGAGTGAATTTGATTAGAAGCATTACTTTCTTCATCTCGTGATCACAGCTATAAAGCTTCTCTTGTAAAAGAGTTTTGAGTTACTAGCACTTAACAAAAGATGGTGTGACTTTTTTTTTTTTTTTTTTTTTTTGAGGGTGTCCACTTCTTAATGGTGCTTGGAGGCATGCCTCCAAGGAGGCTCGAACCCGTGCCACTGCGCCGGGGTGCTCCACCGTTCCCAACGGACTACGGCCACTGGGACAGATGGTGTGACTTAGCGAGCAATTATCACAACAAGGTCATGGTTAGAAAGGCAGGCAGCACACGATACCAAGTCCGTGCTGCTTGGCCCGCTTGTGGGCTGCCCCGCAGCCTGCCGGCGGCTCCTCATAGGCAGGTCAACCGGTTGGGGGCCATGTCTATTAGGGGAGGGGGGGCAATGGGAGCACGCCAGCTGGCGTTTGGTCTGGCCCGCTTGCGGGCCACATATTATTTTCCATGTTAATTATAAATATTTAGATAAATTTTTAAACTTTTGTCAGAAAATAGTAAGAGAGGATTCAAAAGATCTGCTAGGGATCTAGATTCTCACAGGCTCAATTTTATTATTATATATCTTTCTCAAAATAAAAAAATGCTAAGATCGTTGGTGCAATTTTCAACTTTTTCTGAAAAAAAAAAGATGACGAAGAATTAAGTTAGCTAAAGGCCCTTTTGCACCAAAGTCAGGGTTCCTTGAACATCATGTAATTAGTACTCAATCTGCATGTGCTCCTCCCTCGACGATCGCTTTCGAACTTTCTATTCCTTACTAATTCTCTCAAATATACCAACAAACATAATTAAACCCCCGAATTATCTGGTGTAATGGCCATCGTTCTTGGATCAAGAAGACTAATATTAAAAATCTCCACTTTCATCACAAAATTCTTTGGTCAAGTTCTAAGTGAACTGAAGTAGCAAGTACACAAAACGCCTCTTTACTTATACTTATAGTGAACACTTAAACTCCCTTTACTTGGTCTATCTTACACAACAACTGGCTAGTAGCTAGCTCGCGCCATGAGCTCCCACCTCTTCCTCCTGCTGCTGCTCTTCCTCCTCTTTGCCAGTACTGTTGCAAATGCTTCTTACAATGTAGTAGACTTCGGCGCCAAACCGGATGGCCACACTGACTCCACCATACCTTTTCTCCGTGCATGGTCCGCCGCGTGCCGCAATGTAAACCCCATAAGCGTGGTCGTTCCAAAGGGCAGCTTCCTCCTTGGCAAGACAATGTTCCACGGTCCTTGCAATAATACCAACGTCAAGATGTACATATTCGGATCTATCTATGCAAAACCTTCCGACGATAGCTCGCAGAACTGGTTGGTGTTTAGGTACGTGGACGGGTTGTCGATCTACAAAGGTGTGCTGGATGGGAGAGGTTCGTCTATATGGGCATGTAAGACCCGCGGCGGCAGTAATTGCTCATACGGTGCCACGGTAAATACAAAATCTTGCTTGATTTTCAACTTTAATTAAGGTATTTTTCTTATGTTTATTTTCTTTTTGTCCATATATTGTAGGCTTACTTTTGTCAGTCAGCAGCCCTTTCCCAATATATTTGTGGAGTCTTGTTTGTGCACTTAAATACTTCCAACTATATATACTTTTGCATTTATATACGTTAAACTATTTATAGGCACGTATGCATTCCAAAATAGGAAAATGCTCTATGTACCTCCAAAATTTTATCCATTCATGTCCCTCCGTCACGTGGCACTCTTCTATTTGCTCATGTCTTTTCCCAACTCTCCTCCTTATTTGTTTGGGATAATAAGAGAATGTCATGTGACGGAGGGACATAGAGGGATGAAATTTTTGAAGGTACATATAGCATCACTCACCAACTCGTTATCAGGAGGTTAGGAGGTATTTGCTTTTGTAATAACTATACAGTACGTTGACTGTTAGGACTTTAATATGCTTATCACTATATATAGTGAAATCTCAGCGATAGATCTATCTGTCACTAAAGTCCTGCATTTTGTACTGATATAGTAGATCATAACATATATTAATCGGGGTTGGAATCAACATACTTTGTATTTTACAACATGTGACCCTTCCTTGGTCAACCATTTGGACAAAATAGGACAAGCATTAGTAGCATTGCAAAAATGCATTCGGCCATACTTATTAATGTTTTTAAAAATTTATCTTTTTTTCGTGTTTAACGCTAACCCTAAGCTATTTTTCTCCCACCTTCCGTCGTTCCCCAATTATTGCAGCAATACCTCTCCCCCTTCTCTCGCCCTCTTTCTACTACCATTTTGGTAGCAGTCAGTACCTATTGCCTGGCGATGTCTCAAGAGAGCCAGTACCAAATAAGACAGATTAAGAACGCCTAAAAACGTTGCTAATATGACAATAAACATTGCTCAATCCTTTTAGCAACGTTTATGTGTTGTCGTGTATTTCATAGTCGCTAACGAAACAATGTCGCTAGTAGTTGCTACAGCGATGCCATCCAGTGACAAGTACACGTCGCAAATTATTTTAAAATTAGCGATGTTTAGCGGCACAACGTCACTATATCAGCGATGTCATCTTTGTTGTAAACGTTGCCGAATTTGTGACCAAATTAGTGACATTTTGCTACAACAATGCTGACATGGCAAAATTTGTCATATCAGCATATTAGCGACGTTTAGCGAGGAATTAGTGACATCTAAGGTACATAATAGCGATGTTCTTATACAAAGTAGCGATGTTTTCTTGTGTCGATGACCGTCACAAAATATTGCTAAACGTTGCTAATCTGCAAAAGTAAAAAAAGAAAAAAAAACATATAGTTTGTAAAATAGTTTCCAAAACAACCTGTTTGCACTTTATTGTTTCACAGTTTATACATATAGACTCGGAGCAACCCTCCGTTGAATTTTCTGGGTTCGCCGACCCCTTCGGTGGAACACTCAACACAGATAAATTTTCATACATTTGATATGAATAATAAAGTAAAATTTTAAGAAAATGGGATGCATAAAGTATGAAATAAATATTCATGAAGCATCACAACTAGTACTGAGTCTCAAGACAGAGATATCTAAAGTCTGGAACACTCAACTATCTTAATAAACGTATGAAATAAATATATGAAGGACCCAAGATCATGGGCCAATACACAAACAGACAAATAAACTGCCCTAACTAAGATTACTGTTGATCTGGAGGAGAAGGAGGAGCACCACGACATGCTTGGAATATGAAAAGGTCATACTCCTACTGTGAAATCGTCACCGATATCGATAGAGGTGGAGTCGGGGGAGGCAGTATTGCCGGTGGAGTCGGTATCCATGCAGGCGCACTAGGAGGATGTATCTCCTCCAACACTGTCAGTCGAGCATTATATGAATCCATGGTAGATACCAGCCTCGAAGTACTCTAAACCACTGGATCTTGCATCCTTGATAGTGACTCGCCCAGGGCTACATGCGTCCCCTGCAGCGTCGTCATACTACGATCTGTCGAAGCGGCTAGATCAATAATGCAATGCTCAGTCCTCTAGCTCAGAGTTGTGAGCTCTATGATGTTGCTCTCGAGCGAATCAAATCATGCGGTGATCGTCGTATCATTAGTTTGCCGTTGAGACTGGGGCTGCTCCGTAATCCTTCACAACAACTCGTTACACAGAGACATAATTTGACAGGCATGCTCTCCTAGACTCATACCGACTCCTGCGAGGGATGTGGGGAAAACACACTGGCGAAGGAGGACTTGGAGGACTTCGTCACAACAAGGACATTGTAGGATCCTGTACCGTAGTACGTACTTCTATGAAGACCACCAACGGCGATTATCATAGCTCGTCTGTCGACAGAGTTGGGGGATCCGAGAAAGTACCAACCACTCCCTTGGTAGGTGCACTAGCAGTCGCCCGCTCACGGAGCCTAAGATACTCGTCCTAGAAAAATATGCATATCTCGATAAGCGTACTTCTTACTATCTAATCGTCATAAATGCTAATGTCTAAGGTACTTATTATTAACTACATGGATATTTATTTGCATATTTTTCAAGTTATACTAAAATTAACAAAACGTAAAATAATACTTATATAGTCTGCATACCCTCTAATAGTATAATACATATTACTTAATCAAAGTAGGATAAAATGTTTAATTTTAATAACAAACAATATATTTTTAACCGGTACATAGGGTTGAGGATGCCAACATGGTGACCGTCTTTCTAGTTATCCATCGGAAGGACGAAAACATCATCCCAATTTTTAACAAGAAATATCTTCTCTGTCAACCCAGCCGATTTTATAGATGTAAATACGTTCTCTACAAGTAATGTAGCAAGTTTTATAATATGCATTAGTTAGATGATTGATATTAAAACCAAATATAATTTTGCCTTGAAGTGCGCAAACCAGAATGCATTTCTCTCGTTCGAAGCATCCAAGCAATTGATCTATGGATACTCTGGTTGTGCCTCCGAAACTACCCTAGTGTTCTTTGTACCTCCGAGGGACGATATATCAAGAAAAAAAAGTGAATATACAAATATATGTGTAAGAAAATGTTAACTAATTAACGTACTTTGAAGGCTTGTCGGGCTAAATCTCCATCCTCGTCTCATCCAGAGGCATGCATGGAGGATTGCTCTGATACAGAGACGGAGTCGGCTCGACCTCCTCCATCTGCTCCTCTGTCTCCATGGTGCATTCGTACTGGAGGAATGTTAAACAAGGGAGTAGTCTCAGGCTTGGAACTACTCGTCCTACGAGTACTGCCACGTATCATTGATGCAATCGCAGATGTGAGTGGTCGCTACACTAGAGTAATCGGAGACAACAGTCCGTAACCAGTATCCGGTATCAGATGAGCACTCCATCTAGAGACTCTGCCTCGGGACTGGACGAACGATCCACGTCATCTTGTCATACCTGAAAACAACATATGATGATAAAAATACATACACACACACACACACACACACACACACACACATATATATATATATATATATATATATATATATATATATATATTTCTGACCCCCAATTTCATTCATGTATAAGGCGCAAAATGCCGAAGCCTTTACAAGTAAACACGAAACAAAAGATCAGCAAAATAAATGAAGCATGGGGGCTAAACCCCACACACAGCCCCAAGGCAGTCATCTGAGCCAGGATTGCCAGGGACCTTCCTTGACGTGCTTACAGTTTCTAAATATTTTAAGGGAATGTCTGATAGCCACTCTGGTAAAGTTGGTCGGCGTTATATTGACGGCCCTCATATCTAAATTTATTGTGGTTCTTCTAAATGACCCACACAGTAGCGGCTGTGACGATCTGGTGGCCGTGAGAGATACTGCCCTAGGTGGCGAGAAGATCGTTGAAGCCCCCAATCGCCTGGTCCTGTCTATACTGACGGAAGAGGTCTGACCACACTTGCACGGCCAGATCTCCATAGTACAATATGTGGTCGACTGTTTCTGACTGTTTAGCCGAGCAGCAATGGCATGCTGACGCTAAGCTGAAGCCTATTATGGTGAGCACATCGTCAGTGGGGAGGTTTTGTGGAGCGCTTTCCAAAAAAGAAAGGACTATTTTTTAGGGATGCAAATTTGCTAGAAGGGTTCGATAATGGGGGATGGCACACCGGTGCCACAAACGATTCTCTTTGCCGAGGCGAGAGAGAACTCTTTATCGACCGAAAGGGACCACCTCAGGATGTCTGGGTCCATCTTGATCTTCAATCCTGACGCTGCCAGCGCTGCAGTATCTACTGGCACTATCCACTCCCGAGGCCTTCCCAAATTCCAGTTGCCGTCACCGTCCCACAGATCCCGTATCGCGCTATTATGGGGAGATGTTGGTAACTTCTCGGGGGTTCGACTCCAATCCAACATTCGTAAAAGAGGGAAGAAGCGTCGGATCCCAGTTGAAGTCGGATCGAGGGCTCCGCTAGATACAGACCGTTGAGAATACGACGCCCAGATGTCGAAGATCTGTTATTGAAGTTAGCTTTAGATGGATGTGAGAACCAAAAATACCTCACTTTCATGAATCGGGCCCAAAGAGAACTACTCGTCCGGAGCTTCCACCACATCTTCATGGAGCAAGCATCGACGACATGCGTCAATCTGCCGAATTCCATCCTGCCCCCATCGGTGGGTCTGGCCATGGTATCCCAACTGGCCCAATGATGTTTGTCTTTCCCATCACAGTGACCCTAGAAAATGTTGGAGAGAAGATTCTCGATAGAAATGAGCCCCTTCTTAGGAGGAGAGCATGCGGCTAGGGTGTAAACAGGGCTAGAGGAGAGGACATGTTGAATCAGGATCATCTTTCTTCCAGGCGATAAGATCGCATTATGCCATCCCTCTATCTTTTTCCTAATTTTGCCTACCAGCCCCTCAAAGATACCCGCATTGGATCTGCCATAAACCAGAGGACACCCAAGCTAGGTGAATAGAGGATATGTGACAGAGAAGGATGTGATGTGGGTTAGCGTAGTTGTGTGTTCCCTGTTGGCCAAGTGGTGGGAGTAAATAACACTCTTACTGGGGTTGACGTGCTGACCGGAATATCTGGTGTATCTCTCTAGCGTATTATGAACCACTTCCACGGACCCAACATCGCCAGAAGAGAAAATGAGGATGTCGTCAGTATAAGCCAGGTGGGTGATGATAGGGCAACCAATGGCAGTATGAAAATGTTGGAAGCGGAGAGTGCCAACCATTTTGTTAAGATTTCTGCTAAGAGCTTCTGCGGCAATGATGAAGATGGTGGAAGATAATGGGTCTCCCTGCCTGACTCCTCTACTATATTTGAAGAAGACCTCTGCTTGCCCATTGACGATGGTGGAGAACCATAAATTATTGATAGATCTATACACGATATCAATCCAGGTCTCCGAAAACCCGAAAGCCCTAAACACCCGTATCATGAATTGCCAGTCTAATCTGTCGTATGCTTTCGCCATATCCAGCTTGATGGCTATGTTTTTGCCCCTGGCCCGGAATTTCAAACATGTGATCATTTCCTTAGCCATCAGGATGTTGTCTAGAATGTTCCGGCCACGAACAAAACCACTTTGCTCCTCAAAGATGATCTTGGGGAGAAGCTCGGACATTCAGTTGGTGTTGATTTTTGAGATAATTTTGTTGGTGAAGGTGCACAGGCTCAGAGGGCGAAAATCTTTGAAGGTTTCCGGTTTGTCCTTTTTGGGGATGAGGATAAGGTTGGCGTAAGAGATCGATCTGGGGTACTTCGCTCCTTGGAAGAATGTCGTGACCGCCTCATGGATATCTAACTTGGTGATGTCCCAGCAAGATCTGAAGAAGACACCTGTGAATCTGTCAAGGCCTGGTGCACTATATTCGTTCAGGGCCCACACTGCATCTTTGACTTCAGTTTCAGAGGGAATATGCTGCAGTTGATTGTTATCTTCGTCTTCAATCAAATAAGGGATCTCCGCTAGGAATTCTACATCCTCTACAATAGCTTCTTACGTGAATAATTGAGTGTAAAAATCAGCAACGGTCGATTGGATGCCCCGTTGATCTTTAAGAATGACTCTATTCTCATTAATAATCCGATGCAGGTTTAGTTGTTGTCTGTGCCCCTTGACACAGGAGTGGAAGTAGCTAGAGTTCCTGTCACCTTCAATGTCCCAAGTCAGCCTCGCTTTCTGTTTCCAGAATTTTATCTCAACTTTCAGCCGAAACTTCAGCAACACCCTGGTGAGGTTGAGGAAGGCACGAGCCTCAGGGGATCTATCTGTAGCGAAAATGATTTTGGTATGGGCCACGTCGTCCTCGACCGTGCAGACAGCCTGGAAGATATTGCCAAAAGCCTCCTTTCTCTAGACTATGAGGGCTTTCTCGTGACTTTCAGCTTGACCGCCACACGGATGAGGGGGTCTGGCTCGTCGGGAGTGGTCCATGCGGCTGCCACGGTCTTCCTGAATTAGGGATGGTAGCTCCATAGGTCAAGGAAGCGAAAACATTTTTTGATCTGGTTGTCGGAACTGCTGATTTCGATGAGTAGGGGAGAGTGGTTCAATTATGTAGAGTTGAGGTGAGAGAGTCTAGAGATGATTTCCATATCTGACCATTGAGCATTGATAAGGGCACGGTCAAGATGGGAGTATTGCCGCCGGACACCTTCTTGTATGTTACACCAAGTGAAAGCTTTGCCAGAGAATTGAAGTGGAGACAGGTGGGCGCTAAATATGAAGCTGGTGAAATCATTCATAGTCGACTGCATGGGCAGATGATCCACCGACTTCTCCTTTCTGCAAGTGATAGCGTTAAAGTTACCGAAGCATAGACACGGAAGGTTGATGTGATGAAGGTGAGTGTCTCAAAGGTCCTCCCAAAGTTGTTTGCATTCAGGAATGTCACAACAACCATTAACAGCCGATAAGAGGGATCGGGACTGGAGCATGGGGTATTCCACCCAACATGATAGCGCCTGCCTTGAGTCATGAATGGTGCCGAACTTAACATCGGCCGTAAAAAGGATCCATATATCGCGACATCCAGCAATAGCCGAGGGGAAACCAAGCTGAAGCTGGATGGATTTGAGTTTCTTATGGGAGATTTTGGGTTCAATGATCACTAAGATGTCAATCATGTGAATTTTCTTGAGACTGTTTAATCTTCTCAAGGTGGTTTGTTCGCCAGGCCCCTAACATTCCAAGAAAGGATGTTAAGCATTGTGGTTGCTGTGGAGGAGGGCTTTGGTGAGTTTCACGGCTGATCTAGTGGTCATGGTCGTGGCCTTTTTATCACACTTCTCCTTTTTTTGTTTATTTTTGGATGTTTTGGTGGTGGTACGTTTCTTTCCTTCATTCGAGGTGGATGTGACGTTAGTAACGTCGATAGTTTCCTCAGTTGGGTGCATGTAGACCTCTCCTTCTATTTATGCTAACGTACTAAAGTGACTGTTCGAGCAAGTGAGACCGACATTCATGACCTATTGGTGCCTGGCCACTAGTCCTTCGTCGATGATGGCAAGAGCGTCCACTCAAACAGTCGCTGTGTTGAGGGTTGTGGGAGGGGCAGCTGAGGGGACCCCTTCTACCGATGTCTCCATCCACGTCTGCGATTCCGTGTTAGCCTCCCTATCGGTGTCCGTAGAGATCTCAGTCGCCTCATCCGGGTTAAGGTCTTCTGAAGGAGAGTCAGTGCTGAAGGTCTCATGTAAGGCGTTAGGGGTAGCTACGGTGAGGATGTCAAATTTTTTAGAAAGGTTGATAGTTGGAGATTTGTAGAGCACTACAGCTCTACACGGGGGGGGGAGAGTGGTAGAGTCTACAGCGGCCTCGAATCTAATGTGGGAATTAGGTAGAGGTAGGATCGGACTTGTTGGGTCTGGCTAGACTTTTGACTGGTAGCTGCCTTTCGAGTCGCTTTCTTTTTCAACTCCGAATGTGCCTTGTAGTAGTGCTCCGTGGAGTAACCTCTTATGTGGTAATATTTACAGAAGATAACATTGTTGTCATAAACGATTTGCTGGGTGTGCGTCTTATTGCCAAGATCTATTTGGATATTGTTGGGCAAGTCCTTAGACACATCCAGTTCCATACAAATTTTGGCGTAGTTACCTCTAGATAGGTTGTGAGTTTTGTCGGCCATGGCCACAAAAGTCCCGAATGAGTTGGCTATTCTCTTCAAAGCCGCAGGGGCAAAACAAATAAGAAGAAGGTTAGGTAATGTGACCCAGGCAGAAATGATCTCTGAATCTTCATTGGTACTGAAATCTGGGGACCATTTAACGATTATCATGCTGTGAGCATCTATTCTACCGGTGCCTCTAGCTTAGACTCTCTTATAGTCACTCTCAGATGAAAGGTGGAGGAACATGTGTTTAGGGTCCATAGGTGCGACCGTGAACCCGATAGAGAGGCCCCAGCCGATGACCACCTCCTGCACTCTAGCAAGCTTCGGGAAACCATTGGAGAATTTGAGGACGAAAGTCTGAGAGAAAGTAGCAGATAATGAAGGGATTTCGTCAGTGGAGAAGGGGACCCGGATCTCTTGGCTGTCTAATGAGTCAGAAATAACAATGTCCGAAAGCTCAATTTCCTTGGGGTAGGGAAATGCTTCTCTGTATGATCAGGCCTGAGCATCTCCGACGGGACAGGGGGTTAGTAGGATGGAAGAATAATAAAGGCTGAATGGTAGGCGCTGGCGGAAGGGGCACCGAATGAGGCACCAAGGCGGGCATCCTAAGGCATGCGCCACTACCGGGGAGCGCAGGGGAGGGAAGTTACAGGTCGAAAAGCGCCTCCGAGAACAGTGCAAGCAGATCATCCCCGAGAGTAGCCTACGCCGTTGACGCGCCAGCTGGCCGAGGGGAGCCGGAGGGGGGGCTCACAATGGCAAGGGTGGAGAAGAGGGAGGCCCCGTCCAAGGCTGCACCGCGTGCCAAAGAAGCCGGGGAGGGGGGCGAGCGCACCACCCCCGAGGAAGACCCAGCCATCGCAGGAGAAACACCTGGAGGGAGCGGGGCGCCAGTGCCAATGCTGGGTGGCACTAAAGAATGCAGGGTGCCAGCGCTAAGGCTAGGTGGCGCCAAAGAAAGCGAGGGGCCAGCGCCAAAGCTGGGTGGCACCACAGAAGGTAAAAAAGGGCTTGCGTCACTGGGGTTGGCGCCAATCCAGCACTAAAGGACGCCGATAAAGGGGACAGCTGGTTCGACAGGTTTAAAATTAAAATTGAAACAGGAGACTGACTAGACTCCTCTGGGCGAAAAGAGGACAGCTCGGTTCCCAAAGCAGGACCAGCAAACAGGTTGGCGGAGACTGAGATACGGAGAGGAGCCAGAGCTACAGCGTGTGTCGGTGGCGCCGAGAGCCAGGGGAGCGCCGCCGGAGGACGAACGAGCCGCGACATCGTCAAAAAGGACCGATCGATGAGCTGCAACTGCACGACCGTCCAAGCCGCCGGGGGGGCCCACAGCTGGGGGCGGGCAAGGGACCGCCTCCCTGCGGAGGAGGAAGCTCATGCGAACAGAGCTGGGGACCTGGTCTGGCCGAGAGGGGAAGAGGGGGTGGTGGCGTCACCGCGTCGGGGAGAGCACCGCCAGGGACCAACACGAAGGAGCGGAGAGGAGAGGGACACAAACAAGGGCTAGGGGCTGACCACGCCCGGCGGGAGGCCGGCTGATCCAGCCGGCAGACTTCACGAACGGGCTTCTGAAATCGCCATGAGGGGGAGAGAGCTCCGATATTACATATATATATATATATATATATATATATATATATATATATATATATATATTATTTGTTAATTTTTTTTTGAAACCGCCCCCCCTTTTTATTCATTCAAGGCGCAAAATACCGAAGCCTTTACAAGTAAGCGCAAAAAGTAAAATACACAAGAAATGGGGCAGCCACTCAGAACCAAAAAATTATAGGCCCAAAATCTCGACGCCTATACCAGCACCCAAATAAAAAGACGCAAATTCCGAGGAGCTAGAAGAGAAGAGAGATTGGCCATATGAGCAGAGGGATCTGATCTTTCGGTACTGTCGGATTACCTCCCTAGTTAGCTGGTCGGCACAGTACTGGTGACCTTCATATCTCGCTTTATTGCGATTCTTCCAAAGGACCCACATAGCAACCGCCGCGATGATCTGGTGACCGTGGGAAGAAGTGGCCCATCCTGCCAATTGATCGTTGAAGCGTCCACCCCCTGAAGATGCCCGCAACACTGAGAGAGGACCCTCCAGACCTAGACCGGTAAATCCCCTTGACAGAAGATATGGGCGTTGGTTTCGGTCTGACACTCCGAGCAGCAATTACATGCAGACGCAAGGCTGAACCCAATGGTGTTGAGATTGTCATCAGTAGGTAACTTTTTACGAAATGCTCTCCAAATAAGAAAGGACCATTTATTAGGGATGCAGGTCTGCCAGAAGGTCGCGATGATGGGGGATGGCGCCCCAATACCCCGAACCACTCTTCTCGCCGAGCTGACCGAGAAGAAGCCAGAAGTTTCGGCCGACCACCTCAACACATCGGGCTCAGGACCAAGCTTAAGATTGTTGTTGCGAATGCACTCTACCGTCTCTTCCCCAACCCAATCCCAGATCTTGTTCCAATTCCAGTCATTCCCCAGTTGGTCCCACAAATCCTTAATCGTGATGTGGTCCGGAGCCGTCGGGAGGCTGGGAAGCAAGGTGTCTCCTGTCCAATGTTCCAGGAAGGTCGAAGAATTGCCATTACCCAGTTGGAGCCTTATCACCGATTCAGTAATGGAGCGCCCCTGAGAATACACCATCGAGATGCGGAAGATCTGCTGTTGGAGATAGCCAGCGATGGGTGTATATGTTTGAAGTACCTGGCCTTCATGAATCTAGCCCATAAGTTCTGACTAGAACGAAGCTTCCACCAAAGCTTCATAGAGAAGGCGTCAACAATGTAGGAAAGTTTGGTGAATCCTATACCCCCCTCGTCAGTGGGCCTAGCCATGGAGTCCCAACTGGCCCAGTGATTTCTGGCGTGACCTTCACTGTGACCCCAGAAGAAATTGGTGATGATGCTCTCAAGCGAAGAGAGAACTTTCTTAGGAGGGAAGCACGCTGCCAGGGTATAAATAGGGATGGAGGTGAGCACATGTTTGATGAGGATCATCTTTTTGCCCGGGGATAGAGTAGCATTGTGCCACCCCTCAATTTGTTTTTTCCTAATTTTGTTAATCAGGTCCTCAAAAATGCCAGCATTAGATCTGCCATATATGAGCGAGCAACCAAGGTAGTGGAACGGAGGGTGATCTACGGCAAAAGAGGTGATGCAGAAAAGAGGTGACATCATCCTCTGCGACATGAACGTCCTGAAAAATATCCCCATAAGCCTGTTTACTCTGAATCGAAAGGGCATGCCTCGTGGCCTTGAGCTTGTTGGCTAGTCTGATGAGCGGGTTGGGTGAGTCCGCTTGGGCCCAGGCTTCTTCAACAATGCGCTTAAATTGGGGGTGTTCGCTCCAGAAGTCAAGGAAGCGATAGGTTTTTTTGATCTGGGTGGATTTGCTTTTCATTTCGACAAGAAGAGGGGTGTGGTCGGATTTGGTGGAATTGAGGTGAGAGAGTTTAGAGGTGATCCCCGATCCCTTCCATAGAGCGTTAGTGAGAGCCCTATCAAGACGAGAATATTGCCGAAGATCGCCTTCCTGCATGTTGCACCAGGTGAAAGCATTGCCGTTGAACTGGAGAGGGGAAAGGTGGGCATTAAAAATGAAGTTGTTGAAATCTTGCATGGTCGTGAGGGGGCGAGGGCGACCGTCATACTTCTCTTCCCTGCAGGTAAAAGCATTAAAGTCCCCAATACAAAGCCAAAGGAGGTTGATGTGGTTGTGGTGGATATCAATGAGATCATTCCAGAGAAGTTTATGTTCAGCGATATCACAACTACCGTGGACCACTGACAGGAGGACACGCTTAGGGATCAAAGGGTGTTCCATCCAGCAAGATAGAGCCTGCTTCGAATCCTGGATGACTCTGATAATGATGTTCTTCAAACAAAGAATCCAAATGTCATGTCTGCCAGCGATGGCTGTAGTGAAGCCTAACTGCAACTGAATGGTTTTGAGTTTTTGGGAGGTATTTTAGGTTCAAGGATGATCAGGATGTCAATCTTATAAATTTTATTGAGACTGACAAGACGCCTTATGGTAGGTTTGTTCGCCAGACCTCGAACATTCCAGGAGAGGATGTTATGCATTAATGATGCTTGGAGGGATATGTTTGGTCTACTTGGCTACGGACTTGGTGCGCATGACTGATGCCTCGGAAGCTCCTTTCTGTTCTGTCTTTTTAATGGTGGAAGTAGTCTCAGCAAACATTAAGCTAGGAATGTCGAGAGTGGGCTCCTTTGGTGTTGGAGTGGGTGGGGTTCCCAACCTATGTGGAGAAGACCCCGGAGTGCGACGAGCGCCGTTCGTGTGTCGAAGAAGCTCGGGAAGTAGGCGACGTGGAGTCGCTGCTGCTGTTGGTGACCCAGAGGGAGATTCTGGACTGAGGCAGCCGAGTTCGGGCCAAACTCGATCCCAGGCCGAGTTCTGGCCAAACTCGGTCTGGCCATTCTAGGGCTTGGCTGTTCAGGGCTGGTTGCCCTACACAGAGTTCTGGCCGAACTCTGTGTCGTCGGGGCTGAAACGGGATTTCGGGTGAGTTTTCACCATTGGATCTAATCCAACGGTCCAGGTTTGCTGCGGGATTAGGGAGTTATATTGGGATTTTCCAACCCTAATTCATAGTGCAACATTATCGCAAGGCAACACAAGTTTGAGAGAGAAGGAGGCAAGAGTGCCATTACAACTTCGGAGAAGAAGACGGAGGATTGAAGGTCGTTGTTCGAAGGAGATCGTGTTCGGGTAATCTCTACTCGTCGTTCTCGCTCTTCGTAGCCTTGTAATCATTGTTCTTATCTCTGAGTGTTGTGGGGATCCGATTTAGATCGGAAGGAGTTTGTAGAGGGTGTAATTCTTCTATTCCATTAGTGGAGGCTTCTCAGGGTTGGACTCCGATCGTCCCGTGGTTTTTTTTTCCCGCAAGGGTTTTCTACGTCAAAAATTCTCTGTGTCTGCGTGGATTGGTTTGTGTGTTTTGTTTTCTGGGTTCGTGCGTTGTATTGCTCGGTCCTCTCGCAGGTACTCTCCGGTTTGGAGAAAGGTTTCCGTACTTCTTTCCCAACAGAGTGGTAGCAGAGCCAGGTTCTGGAATTCAGAAGGGTGTCAGGAGTTGACAGAGAAACCAGAGAGGAGAGATGGACGCGAAGTCGGTGCGCATGGTGAACCTGAACGGCACCAATTATCACTATTGGCGGAGCAAGATGAAAGATTTGCTATTTGTCAAGAAGCTGCACCTATCCGTGTTTGTATCCGAGAGGCCCAGTGATAAATCCGAGGAGGACTAGACATTCGAGCACATACAGGTGTGTGGGTACATACTGCAGTTTGTGGACGAGAACGTGTACAATCACGTTGCCAATATTGAGCACACGAAGACGTTGTGGGATAAGCTGGAGTCTTTGTACGCGAAGAAGATCGGAGTAAACAAGCTGTTCCTGATCCGGACGATGATGGGTCTGCGGTACAAAGACGGGGCGTCTATTTCGGATCACTTGAGTGAGTTCCAGGGCGTGGTTGACCAGCTATCTTCTATGGGAGTCAAGTTCGACGACGAAGTTCAGGGACTGTGGCTGCTGTGTACATTACCAGACTCGTGGGAGACCGTACGAGTATCTATGATCGCTTCTGCTCCAGAGGGCGTGGTCAGTCTGGAGTTTGCCAAGAGCGGGGTATTGAATGAAGAGATGCGGAGACGTTCTCAGGGCACTTCATCCACATCCCACCACTCAGAGGCACTTGTTTCAGAGAGCCGCGGAAGGGGAAAAAGTAGGGGTCCAGGTGGTGGCAGAGACAATAGCAGAAGGAAGTCCAAGGGTCGTTACGAGGACTCAGAGTGTTACCATTGCGGTAAGAAGGGCCATATCAAGCGGAATTGTTTCGCTTGGAAGAGAGAGAAGAAGGGCGACAAGGGGAAGCAAGAAGAGAACACTACAGCGGCGGCCTCGATACATGAAGGCGATGTGATCGTCGTAGGTGATGAGGTCATTACTAACCTCGCCTGCGATGACAATTCTTGGCTGGTGGACTCAGGGGCTTCAGCACATGTATCTCACAATATGGCACTGTTTGCCACTTACACTACAGGCGACTGTGGAGTGTTGAAGATGGGCAACGAAGATGTGTCGAAGGCGGTTGCCGTTGGAGATGTGCATTTGAGAACGAAGACGGGTGCGTTTCTTGTTCTCAAGGATGTTCGTCATGTCCCTGATATCCGTTTCAACCTGGTGTCGGTTGGAAGGTTGGATGACGAGGGATTCTTCAGTCTCTTCGAGAATAGTCAGTGGAAGCTTTCCAGAGGTTCGATGGTGATTGCCAGAGAAAGCAAGAAGTCCGATCTCTACTATATGGAGGGAAGCGCAGAGGGGGCACAGGAAGTGAACGCAGTCAGTGATGCGTCTACCGAGTTATGGCACAGGCGGCTCGGCCATATCAGCGAGAAGGGGATGAGCTACTTGGTGAATAGGAAGGTGATTCCGGGGCTCAGGTCTACAAAGTTGGAGAAATGCACGCACTGTTTAGCTGGGAAGCAAAATAGGGTGTCTTTCCAAAGTCACCCAAGTTCGAGGAAGCCAGCGTTGCTCGAGTTGATTTACTCGGATGTCTGCGGTCCTATGAAGGTAAAATCTCTTGGTGGTGCTTCTTACTTTGTAACCTTTATTGATGACTGTTCCAGGAAGGTTTGGGTCTATGCCTTAAAGACCAAGGATCAGGTGCTGCCGACTTTCAAAGAGTTTCAGGCCTCTGTTGAAAGGGAGACGGACAAGAAGTTGTTGTGTGTTCGGTCCGACAATGGCGGCGAATACATCGGTCCCTTTGATACGTATTGCAGAGAGCAAGGGATACGACACCAGAAGACTCCGCCAAAGACACCTCAGCTCAATGGTGTAGCGGAGCGCATGAACAGGACACTGATGGAGAGGGTGCGGTGTTTGCTGTCAGAAGCAAACTTGCCGGGAAGTTATTGGGGTGAGGCTCTTCTCACAGCTGCTTATATTATTAATTTATCTCCTAGTGCTTCTTTGCAGGGTGATGTGCCTGACAAAGTATGGTACGGCAAAGAGCCGTCATACAATCACCTGCGGGCGTTTGGTTGTAAGGCCTTCGTGCATGTACCGAAGGACGAGAGGACCAAACTTGAGCCGAACACGAGGTGATGCGTCTTTGTCGGCTACGGTCGGGATGAGTTTGGCTATAGACTCTACGACCCAGCGGAAGGATAGCTCTACAGAAACAGGGACGTGGTGTTCGTCGAGGATCAGACCATGACCAACACTCAGGATTCCGAGACGCCTTCTGAGGCTGAGGAATTGCCTGAGTTAGAGTCATTTCGCTTCGAGCAGTTTCCAGAGGACATCGCAGAGGATCCAGTTATGGAGGAGCCGGTACATGGAGTTGCTCCCAACCTTGATCATCAGCCTGCTGATAGTGGTCAGGGTGTCCCTCAGGAGGATGAGCATGCCGGAGAGGTAGTTCCTGAAAGGGCGGAGGCTGTCGGTATACAGCCAGCACCAGTGGTTCCTTTGAGGAGGAGTGACAGGGATCGTCGACCATCTACGAGATACTCACCAGATGAGTATGTGCTATTGACTGACGGGGGAGAGTCCGAAAGTTTTGCAGAGGCTATAGATGACGAACACAGGCAGGAGTGGATGGTGGCTATGTAGGAGAAGATGAGTTCCTTGCACACCAATTCCACTTATGATCTGGTGCGGTTGCCAAAGGGCAAGAAGGCTTTGAAAAATCGATGGATGTTCAGAGTGAAGCAGACGGATGATGCTACTCGCCCTCGATACAAAGCGAGGCTGGTAGTCAAAGGCTACGATCAGCAGAAAGGCGTGGATTATGATGAGATCTTTTTGCCTGTCATCAAGCATTCGTCTATTCGGGTGGTGCTAGCATTAGCAGCCAGTCTCGACTTGGAGGTCGAGCAGATGGACGTGAAGACGGCATTCCTCTACGGTGATCTTGAGGAGGAGTTGTACATGGAGCAGCTAGAGGGATTCTGTGAGAAGGGCAAGTCACATTTGGTCTGCCGGTTGAGGAAGAGCTTGTATGGTCTGAAGCAGGCTCCGAGGCAGTGGTACAGGAAGTTCGAGTCGTTTATGGGGGAGCATGGTTATGCACGGACGACGTCGGATCATTGTGCATTTGTAAGATATTTTGTCGATGATGATTTCATCATTTTATTGCTCTATGTAGATGATGTGCTATTAGTGGGTCGGAATGCCACTAGGATAGCGGAGTTGAAGCACCAACTGGGTGCGGCCTTCTCTATGAAGGATTTGGGCGTAGCAAAGACTATTCTTGGGATGGAGATCAGCCGAGAGAGAGAGAGTCCAAGCTACTACACTTGTCCCAAACGAAGTACATTCACCGGGTACTTCAGCGTTTCAGGATGGACGGGTCGAAGAAAGTGAGTTCCCCCCTCGCGGCTCACTTTAAGCTCACTGAGGAACAGTGTCCATCTACCGAGGACGAAAAGGAAGATATGGAGCGGGTTCCATATGCCTCAGCTGTGGAAAGCCTGATGTATGCTATGGTGTATACGAGGCCAGATATTGCTCATGCAGTTGGTACGGTTAGCAGGTATCTTTCAAATCTTAGAAGGGTACATTGGAGTGCGGTCAAGTGGATTCTACGTTATCTTCAGGGCACTGCCGGTTGGAGACTTTCCTTTGGTGGTGACGAGCCGAAGCTGGTTGGGTATACCGACGCTGATATGGCTGGAGATGTAGACACGAGGCGATCGACTTCGGGCTACGTGATGATGTTTGCGGGAGGAGCGGTATCGTGGCAGTCGCGGTTGCAGAAGTATGTTGCCTTGTCGACGACAGAGGCAGAGTACATTGCGGCGACGGAGGCTTGCAAGGAGCTGTTATGGATGAAGAAGCTGCTGCAGGAAATAGGACTGAAGCAAGAGCAGTATACTTTGCTTTGCGACAGTCAGAGTGCGATCCACCTTGTGAAGAATCAGACGTTTCATAGCCGATCCAAGCACATCGAGACCCGGTATCATTGGATACGGGATGTGGTTGAGAAGAAGGACGCGGAGCTTGAGAAAGTTCATACAGATGACAACAGAGCTGATATGTTCACGAGGATTCTACCAAAGGGGAAGTTTGAGTACTGCAGGCAGGTCGTCGGGATGACGACATCCTCCCCATAGTTGTGAAGGGGAAGATTTGTTGGAGTGGGTGGGGTTCCCAACCTATGTGGAGAAGACCCCGGAGTGCGACGAGCGCCGTTCGTGTGTCGAAGAAGCTCGGGAAGTAGGCGACGTGGAGTCGCTGCTGCTATTGGTGACCCAGAGGGAGATTCTGGACTGAGGCAGCCAAGTTCGGGCCGAACTCGGTCACAGGCCGAGTTCTGGCCGAACTCGGTCTGGCCATTCTAGGGCTTGGCTGTTCAATGCTGGTTGCCCCACACAGAGTTCTGGCCGAACTCTGTGTCGTCGGGGCTGAAGCAGAATTTCGGGTGAGTTTTCACCACTGGATCTAATCCAACGGTCCAGGTTTGCTGCGGGATTAGAGAGTTATATTGGGATTTCCCAACCCTAATTTATAGTGCAACATTATCGCAAGGCAACACAAGTTTGAGAGAGAAGGAGGCAAGAGTGCCATTACAACTTCGGAGAAGAAGACGGAGGATTGAAGGTCGTTGTTCGAAGGAGATAGTGTTCGGGTAATCTCTACTCGTCGTTCTCGCTCTTCGTAGCCTTGTAATCATTGTTCTTATCTCTGAGTGTTGTGGGGATCCGATTTGGATCGGAAGGAGTTTGTAGAGGGTGTAATTCTTCTATTCCATTAGTGGAGGCTTCTCAGGGTTGGACTCCGATCGTCCCGTGGTTTTTTTTTCCGTAAGGGTTTTCTACGTCAAAAATTCTCTGTGTCTGCGTGGATTGTTTTGTGTGTTTGTTTTCTGGGTTCGTGCGTTGTATTACTCGGTCCTCTGCAGGTACTCTCCGGTTTGGAGAAAGGTTTCCGCGCTTATTTCCCAACATTTGGAGGGGTGAGGGGGAGTTCTGTGGCGTGGTTAAGTAATTCTCCAGTCGTGTCTAGGATGGGCTCCTCGGGTGGGATGATAAGGGTGTCATCCGTGTAGCCGGTTGGATCATCAGCATATAGGAGATATCCAGCAGCGATAACCTGTTGTCCCCGAAGGACCTGCTCTGGTACCAAGATAGCGTGGGCTTTTGCACCGGGGATTTCATTACTGGAAGGGTGGACTGCTAAGGGCTGTGTTGATCCGAAATTCGGGTCTGGGGGATTCTCCGCAATGGCCTTCGGGCATGATTCTCCGGAGCTCACCTTCCCTGACTCCGGCTCTGGGTTCGCGGGCGATCCTTCGAGGAGGGCAATCTCCTGAGTGGTGTCATCCTCTTCTGTTAGTAAAGCGTTGAACCGATTTGTTAGGGTAGGCGCTGGGGGATGGTAGGGGACCATCGCTTTACCTGGTGACGAGCCTGGCTCACCTCCATTGGATTCAAATCTTATATAGGAATTTGGTAGTGGAAGTAGGGGGAGAGCGTCTGCGTTTGAGGTTTAAGCTTCCTGCTCACGTTGGCCTGTGAGTCTTTACGGACATGCTTCCTCTTGAGTTCTGGGTGTAGACGGAAACAATATTTTGGGAGATGCCCTCTCATGTGGCACTGATTGCAGAACGTGATATGGTTATCGTAAACTAATGGCTGGGTGTACGTCTGGCTGCCTAGCTCAATTAGGATATGATTAGGAGGTTCGTTGTTGAGATCGAGCTCAACACAGATCTTGGCATAGTGAGCCTTAGATAGATTGCTTGTCCCGACAGCGGTAGCCACGTATGTCCCGAAAGAGTTGGCAATGAGCCTGAGAGCCGCGGGGACGAAGAAAATCAGGGGAAGGTTGGGTAGGGTCACCCAAGCCACAATCGTGGCTGAGTCCACTTTAGTGTTAAAGTCCGGAAACCACATGATGATCTGCATCTGGTGAGTGTCCACCCTGCTGGTTCCCTTGGACCATACGGTCCGGTGGTCAAGCTCGGAGGAGAGGTGAAGCAAAAGATGCCTGGGGTTTAGAGGGGCAACCCTATATTCTGCAGAAAGCCCTCAACTAGCAATAACCTCCTGCACTCTGTTGAACTTAGGGCAGCCGGATGAGAATTTGAGGACAAAGTTGTGGGGAAAAGAGGTGAACAGCATGGTCAGTTCCTGATCAGAAAAGGGGACCTTAGACACGGCTGAATCAGGATTGTAAGCCACCTTGGGGAGAGGCACGTCGGGAAGGACAAACCCCTTTTTGGCTGATAAGTCCGGACGGAGATTCTCGACGAAGGAAGGAGTCGAGGCCACAGGCCTGGAAATACGGGAAGAGGGCACAGTCGGGGGGCAAAACCACTGCCGGCAAGGGGGACAACACCGAGGAGAAGAAGAGGGCGATAAGATCATCAGGAAAAAGCCGACCAGATGAGAAAGGGGAGGGGGCGGGCGAAGACCCGCACCAAGGTGCGCAGGGGACGCGCCACTCCGGACGGGAGCGCCCTGGGGAGCCGATCCAAAAGGAGCGCCTAAGGATCCAAAAGGAGCGCATAAGGATCCACCAACAGGGGCATCGCCACCACAGGGTGTGCCACCAGCAGACCTACAGGGTGCGCCACAGGGACCCTCACCAACAGCAACAAAAGAGGGCACGCCAGATGATGCGCCGAAACCGCCGAGAGGCACCACAAAAGGCTGCGCCACCAACAGATCCGCAGGGACGCCAAAGGTTGTGCCGAAACCGTCGGATGGTGCCGCTGAGGTCAGCGCCACAAGTGGACGTACATGTGCGTCGCACACTGACCCGCATGGTGCGCCGCTGGGGCTCACAACAAATGTGCCAAACGGGGCCCCCGAATGAACCAGAGCACCATAAGGTGTGCCGCAAGCGGGCACGAGGCTACCAGATCTGTAGGGTGCACCGTTGGGGCCCACGACAACTGCGCCGAGCGGGGCCCCCAAAGGATCGACAGCACCATAAGGTGCGCCACAAGCAAATGACTTGGAAGATTCACAGGGTGCGCCGCTGGGGCCCACGACTACTGCGCCGAGCGGGGCTCGTGGTTATTTTGGCCGATTGATCTTCAAATATGCTACTTTCAACAATTCTCGTTCCCTATATTTCTTCTTGGCTGCTTGGCCTGTAGTAGGTATCTGGTTCACCGCTTTAGAAATTGGTTCTTTGCAACCCCCAAAGGAATAAAAGCTTCATGAGGTGCGCCAGAAGCGAAAAAAAAGGACACGTGGCCGGGGGCCCATTGCAGCAAACTGCGCCAGAGCGTACATCCCCTAACTGGGGAGCGGGTCCCGAAGGGAGCACATGGCTCCCTGCAGCCGAAAGCCAGGCCGATTTCAAAAAATATAGGACGGGGGAAGATGGGCGGGAGTGCGGTGGGAGCCCCGAGGAGGGAGTAAGGGGGAGCTGGCTGGGGACAGCTCCGGGAAGGCGGCACCGGCCAGGCTGCTAGGCGCGAAGGGGGGAGGGCGAACGACATCCAGGGGGAAGCCGGAGGGAAACGGTAAAGGTGGCAGCAGAAGGGAGGAGGGGGAGGGGAGGAGAAGGGGTGATGGGGACGAGTGAGGAAGGAAGGAGGGGGTGGGGAAGCGAAGACCGGCGACGAAGAAGAAAGCACGGGGAAGGAGTGCGCCTGATCGGAGATGAGCCCCAGAAAGGCGAGGAGGTCGGCCGGGGTAGAGGCCATGGGGAGGGGGTGGGTTAAGGGGCGGGAAGGGGGACAGCCGAGCTCCGGCGTTGTCCCCAACGGCGGGCGGACGTGGCAGCACTAGCCGAGGCACAGCGCCCCTGGGGCACCCGAGCCAGAGAACAGCGGCCAAAACATGAGCAGCATCTCCTCTTTGTTCATATATATATATATATATATAACATGAACAATATATATAGGCGCGAAGGGGGGAGGGCGAATGGCGTCCAGGGGGAAGCCGGAGGGAGACGGTGAGGGTGGCAGCGGAAGGGAGGAGGGGGAGGGGAGGAGAAGGGGCGGTGGGGATGGGTGAGGAAGGAAGGAGGGGGGTGAGGAAGCGAAGACAGGTGGCAAAGAAGAAAGCGCGGGGAAGGAGTGCGCCGGATCGGAGATGAGCCCTAGAAAGGCGAGGAGGTCGGCCGGGGTAGAGGCCATGGGGAGGGGGGTGGGTTGAGGGGGGGGGGAGGGGACAGCCGAGCTCCGGCGTTGTCCCCAACGGCGGGCGGACGCGGCAACACTAGCCGGGGCACAGCGCCCCGGGGGCACCCGAGCCGGAGAATAGCGGCTATATATATATATATATATATATATATATATATATATATATATATATATATATATATATATATATATATATATATATATATATAACACGAACAAAATGAAATGAAGAAGAAAAAATATAATACATCTCACATTCTTAATGAAATTGCACATTAAATAACTAGTACATGTCACAAGTCTAAATGGATGGTACATTCTACAGTCAAAATATAGTACATGTCATGTCACAAGTCTAGATGGATTTTATTTTATTTTTAATCTTCTACCGTCATAATTACCGTGGTAACATCCATATGTGGCTCACAAAAGGATCGGGCTCCGATGCTAAAGTCACAAACACTTCGTGTGAGGTCGACTGATAGTAATTTTGCATGAAATCCTTCGAGTATAAATGAAATGTGACATCTACTTCTGAATAATATTTCAAGTTGCGACATCTCACGCACGAATACTTAATTTTTATGCCATCCATGTACTGGAAGGAACGTTGTGGCGAACTGCAGGAACTGTTCTACCCCTATATGAATTCATCACACACACCGCCCATGTCACGAGGATGACGTTTGTAGCAGGAACTGTTCTACCCCTATATGAATTCATCACACACACCGCCCATGTCACGAGGATGACGTTTGTACATCCACGAACGATGCCACAAGTAGTTTTTCATATCCGTTTTTAGATACTTCTGGAAAGATGGATACACAAATTTACTATTACTCATCATAGTAAATATTTTAGGTTATCGTAAATCTGAATTTATTTATCGTTTATGAAAAATTAGACGTGTCAAAACACTCATGACGAAACTATCCAGCATGGCTTGGGATATGAATCCACAACTTATACCACATATTCCTTCCAAATATTGATACTCTAAATTCTTCAACGGTAATCTAAAATTTCCTCGACCTTTGGTTTATCATTCATAATTAGAAAATTTCTAAGTCTTATGGAACCTAGACTTAATATGATATCTTTGACTCCTTTGTGACCTAAATCATGTTTGAAAAGCAAACCAATTCATTTCTAAAACCATCTTACTTGGATAATTTACTGTTACCCTATGTTCTTGCTAAGGCATCAAATTAAGCATAAATTAAAATCCGTCAACAGGGTATTGCAAAAAAAAAAAAAAATTACAATGCATCTCTTTGTTTCGAGTTCAATTAGAGAAAGCATAAACTATTGATGGGTAGCCTATAGCAACTATGCTCTTCTTCATGTTTCAATTTGAGGTTAAAATTGAGTAATAAGACGTATCATTTTAATTGAAAGTTTTATCAAACAGCATACGCAACAGACGTCATTTTGAGTTTAATACTAACGCGAGCATATTAAAAAATGACTTTTAACCTGCCTATTCTTGGAATTCACTTCTCACGTTCAAATTTAGACAAAACAGACATAGATATTTAACAAAAATCAACTACTCATTCTCATAACAAATTCTTCTATATATACTTCATAAGTATTTGATCTTCATCTCTAATTTTGGTTTACAATTTTCCTCTCCAATTTGATTGCAGTCACTTTCTATCAATCACTGCAAGAACATTTTGATCCATGGATTAGTTTCACTTAACAGTCAGGTCTTTCACATCTCAATCTTTGGTAGTGAGGGTGTCACCATTCGAAACTGCAAGATGATTGCACCTGGAAGCAGCCCCAACACTGATGGTATCCATGTCGGCATGTCAACTGGTGTCACGATCACGGCGGTCAAAATTACGACGGGCGACGATTGCATCTCCCTCGGCCCTGGCAGCACCAATGTCTGGGTTGAAAACATCTATTGTGGATTCGGGCATGGCATCAGGTGACAGTCAATCCAATTAATTGATCATCAACATAAGTTCTTGTAAAGTAATTAACTTATAATTACTAGTCAAATTCATTTCAGCATTGGAAGCCTAGCAGCAACACTGCTCGAGGAAGGAGTGAGCAACGTGACAATAAAAACGGTAGTATTATCGAGGACGACGAATGGGTTTCGCATAAAATCCTACGACCGCAACAGCCATGGTTTTGTTAATGGAGTGTCGTTCCGGAATGCCATCATGGAAGATGTCGAAAACCCTATAATTATCGATCAGAATTACTGTGCGAGCTATGCAGATTGTCCTAATCAAGTAAGGCACAAACTAATAAAATCAATATTAATTATGTCAGATTTAAAATATAGCTAGCTAGCTTATATAACTCAGGAATTCTTCACAGTAAGGATAAATAAATGAAGAAGAACAATTAATATGGACTATAAAAATGTACTATAGTGTCATTTTTTTTCTGGTGTGCAGGACTCAGGTATCAGTATTAGTAATGTGCTGTACAGTAATATCCAAGGAACATCCGCAACTTCATTTGCTATACAATTTGATTGCAGTCCCACATATCCATGCCAGGGTATCAGACTGAAAGATATAAAGCTCACCTATCACAATCGAGAAGCAGATTCAATCTGCAGAAATGTAAATGGCTCCTCCTCCGGATTTGTCAGCCCACCAAGTTGTATTTGATTTAAGGATCAAACTTTTTTTTTTATCTTCTGGAAATAAGGGATCCAAATTCCTGATTGCACATGATCGAGGGCTTAGTCAAGTCCAATATGTTTCAGTCACCACCATTTTTGGTGTGTTCTAGTATAAATATCCTTGAGATTCAGTCGTATATTCGGTTTTATATTTATAGACCGAGTCGTCTTATTATTAATAAAATGGATACTCTACATAGAGTATGAAGTTTTTTCCCCAATAACTATTCTCTTATACAATATGAAGATTGTCAACCATCATATCTTTCCCCCATTTACAATGCACATCCGGGCCGACCGTGACCTAGCACAGACTAGACAACAGTTCAGTGCCCAAAATTTTGTGGGATAATATTTTTTTTTTGGAAAATTGTGGGATATATATATATATATATATATATATATATATATATATATATATATATATATATATATATATATATACACACAAATGATTTTCCCGTGAAACTTTCAAGATTCATAAAATGCCCTTAACATCCATTATTTGATTAATTTAAAAATATAATAAATGGTGTAATCATAATTATAATATAATTATCATTAATTTCCACCAGTATCATTAATACCAACGATCATAATAAATATTTAGTATCCATTATTATATCTTTTCCCACTATTAATCTATACTACTACTAGTATATATGTACGTGCATTCGTATTTCATAAATTATTATTAGGAAAGACTAAAAGACTACTGTTGTAATATTCTAATATTTTTAATATTACTTAGGAAGACTAAAAGACGCATATCTTAATTATTCTAAAATTATTATTATATTAGTATCATTGTAGGATGTCGTTATTGGCACTCTTAAGTAATACACACGCACACATATCATAACATGGATGCCACCATCAATGGCACCCAAGTCATACTTAGATGCACACTACTAGAAATACCACTAGCAAACACAAATACTACAACATGAATTTAAACAGAGTAAGTATGGCAAGTATCTTGCCTGGAATAGCGAAAACAGTGTAAAGCAACGGTCCGGCTTCAACAACTGTAGGCAAACAATCACAAACTCCTAGAATATAAATAAACTAGATCAACACTAACTCCAAGACACACACACACACACACACACACACACACACACACACACACACACATATATATATATATATATATATATATATATATATATATATATATATATATATATATATATATATACTCGATCATATATACTAGCTAACTAGTATTCGACTACATATAATATACCATCCACACATAGTATCATGATAACATAAAATAATACTTCATAATATAAAATAATCATTTTAAATTATAAAATAAATCTAAATAAATTGAGTAATAATACGATTTGATGTCAAAATACACAACAAAGATTACATACTATATATAGTCTCAATCTAGTCATAAACCAGCTAACTAGCACATAATCATAAAAGTAAACAAATCTACTGTACAAAGTGTAACGTCCGTTAACCAAAATCTGGATTTTTTGAATATTTCTAAAATTTCTATTTCTTTGAATTTTTCCTAAATCTTTAAAAAATCTTGCAATTCTAATAATTGAGAAATATTTTCGGCCGTAATTGCTATCGGTGTTTGTTGGTCTTCGATTTGTAAAAACTATCTTTCTTGGTGCGTGATTTTATCCTAACCTAATTTTATGTCAATTTCGAGAAAAATCTATACGTTATAAATATTTATTTTTATAGAGAAAATATTTGTAAAGATTAAGTTTTGTAAATAAAAATATTTTATTATTAATTATTTTAGTTAAAGATTTTGATATTGGTAGGTTATTTCGTTTTCCCTCATAGCAGGCTAAGATAGTCTTGGTCCTAGTTTAGCCTACCAAGCCTAGGCTTGGATTGCGGGCTACGATTTGAATGTATAGTAGCTAAATTGTAATTAGCTCATAAATTAACTAGTACCAATATCTAAATTATAAACAATAAAACTTGTTGGATAGAATCTATCCAGATAGAGAAGGGTAGATTTGGTATATATTATGAATATTTTAATTTTTCTCATATGTCATACTTTTTTATGTCCAAAATACCCTTGTACCATATTTAAATTGGGGTTGGTTTAAAATTTAAATTTTTACTTATCTGTCATCATTAATTGTTAGCGTTCCAATGTAATTAATTCTTCTAATATCTCATCTTAACATTTTTAATGTTTACAGCCTTTTAGTTTTAGTCCATTACTTTTTCTTTGTTCCTGATTAGCCATTACTTTTTTCTTGATTATTTCTATTTCCTATTTATATTTATATTTTTCTATTTTCTATTATTTATTTTTTTGTTTAACTTTTAATTTTTAATTTTTAATTTTTAATTTTTAATTTTTAATTTTTAATTTTTAATTTTTAATTTTTAATTTTTAATTTTTAATTTTTAATTTTTAATTTTTCATTTTTAATTTCTTTATTATCTATTTTTAATTTTAATTTTTAGATTTTTTTTTAAATTTTTAATTTTAACTTAATTTTAAACTTTAAACTTTGAATTTTAATTTTGAAATTTAAATTTAAATTTAAAATTCAATTTAAATTTTAAATTTTAAATTTTAAATTTTAAATTTTAAATTTTAAATTTTAAATTTTAAATTTTAAATTTTAAATTTTAAAAATTTAAATTTTAGATTATAAATTATAAATTTTAAAATTTAAATTTTAAAATTTAAAATTTAAAATTTAAAATTTAAAATTTAAAATTTAAAATTTAAATTTAAAAATTTAAAATTTAAAAACTTGAAATTTAAAACTTAAAATTTAAATCTTAAACCTTAAGTCTTAATTCTTAATTCTTAAATCTTAAATCTTAAATCTTAAATTTTAAAATTTAAAGTTTAAAATTTAAATTTTAAATTTTAAAGTTTAATTTTTAATTTTTATTTTTTATTTTTAATTTTTAATTTTTTAATATTTAATATTTAATATTTAATTTTAATTTGTTATTTTTTATTTTTTAGTGTTCAAGTAGGTAGGGCTGTAAAAAGGTTCAACCAATCATTTACAACCTTCTTACAACCATTCATCCATTTTCTGACATGTGGGCCAGGTGGTGGCCTGGACCACATGTCAGCAAATGAGTGTAAGTTGTAAGAGGTTGTAAAAGTTTGGTTGTAAACCAAACATTTCCCTAAACTAAAGTTCCCTTCCAATAAGACATGCAGTGCTCTACCTACCAAGTTACAAACATAACATTGACATAATATCCAATTTTAAATTTTAAATTTTAAATTTTAGATTTTAGATTTAAAATTTAAAATTTTAGATTTTAAATCTTAAATCTTAAACCTTAAATCTTAAATCTTAAAATTTAAAACTTAAAATTTTAAACTTAAAATTTAAATCTTAAATATTAAGTCTTAATTCTTAAATCTTAAACCTTAAACCTTAAATCTTAGATCTTAAATTTTAAATTTTTAGTTTTTTTTTTTTTTTAATTTTTAGTGTTCACCTAGGTAGGGCTGTAAAAAGATTCAAGCCGTTGGGCTCATGTATCCTCAGTCAAAGTTTTATTCGAATCTCGTTCGTGGGTAGATCGGTACCTTAATTTTTAATTTTTAGTTTTTAGTTTAATCTTTAATTTTTACATTTTAATTCTAATTTGTATTTTTTTAGTTTAATATTTTAAATTTTAAATTGTAAATTTTACACCTTTAGTTTCTAATTTTTAATTTTTAATTTTTAGTTTTCAATTTTTAGTTTTTAGTTTTTAGTTTTTAGTTTTTTAGTTTTTAGCTTTTAGTTTTTAATTTTTAGTTTTTAGTTTTTAGTTTTTAATTTTTAATAGTTTTAATTTTTATTTTAAATTTTTAAATTTTAAATTAATTTTTTTTTAGTTTTTATTTTTTAGTTTTTAGTTTTTAATTTTAATTTTAATTTTAATTTTAATTTTAATTTTAATTTTTTGCTTTTTACTTTCTCCATTTTAGTTTTTAATTTTTAATTTTTAGTTTTTATTTTTTAGTTTTTAGTTTTTAGTTTTCTATTTTTGATCTTTTTCTTAATTCTTAATTTTACCTTTTACTTTTTTCTTTTTAAAATTTAAATTTTAAATTTTAACTTTTAGTTTTTAACTTTTAAATTTAGTTTAATTTTTTTAATTTTTAATTTCTATATTTTAATTGTTTATTTTTAGTTTTTAACTTTTTTATATCTCACATATAGTATAAGTTAATATTAGGTTTTGGTCTCCAAATTGTTTTTACGGGTCCAAATCAATGTTCACTAGGTAGTGATGTAAAAATTAAAAATTATATGTGAGACCCTATTACTTTATTATTATTATTATTATTATTATTATTATTATTATTATTATTATTATTATTATTATTATTATTATTATTATTATTATTATTATTTGTTTTCTATGTCCTATTTTATATTTAGGGTTTCCTATTTTCTATTTCCTATTTTCAGACCATATTTTATATGTGAGACCCTATTATTTTTTTATTTTTTATTTTTTAGTTTTCCTATTTTTTATTTCCTAATTCCTATTTCTTATTTCCTTTTTTACTATTTCCAAGTTCCTATTTTCTATTTTCTATTTATTTTTTATTTGCATAAATGTGATAAAACCTACACCACGACAAAGTGTCCGATGATCATAGGTCACCACCTAAATCATCAATGATCAGCCACCAACATAATTCGATGATCATACCAAATATAGATGTTCATACAATGCACTTGTGCCAACTTTTTCCATCAAATATATGTTTCTTGCTTTCTTTTTCAAATGCTTCTCTTTTTGTCCAGTTGCTCTCTACTATTTGTTCACATAACAACATTTAGTTAAACATGAAAGCAGACCTTAGGAAATTGCACCTTCATTATTGTTTAATTGGGTTGAACATTTGGAAAAGAGAAAAAAAAAAAAATTAAGGGTAACTAAGTAATTAAACAACCCAATGGAGTATTAATGACTGCACTAAATGGTTTCTATTCGGATAGATTCTATCCAAAAATCAGCATAACTAATAAATATTTAGTAATAATTAACTAAGTTAACGAATATAAATTGTTTCTAGTTAGTGTGGGGTTAGTAAGTTAGCAATTTTCACTAATTTTCTATTCTATTACATTTACATTTTTAGGGTTTCCCCCACTCCCCTATATATATGCATACTTCCCCCATGTGATAACCTAAAAATTTCCTAAATTTTCCTAGTAGCCTCCAGCCCACTTTGTTGCCATCCAACCCCCTGGCCATCGAGCTCCGCCCGGCCGTCCCCTATTCCAGCCGCTCCACAGATCCCTCTGCCATTACCATTAATCACCATCTACACTAGCTGACCACCCCTCGACCATCTCCATTGCCGCAGACTCCACCCAAGCCAACCGATCACCTCCTAGTCATTCTCACGACCAACGACACCGACCACCACCAACAACATAGCCACAGCGCCGCCACCACACCCGATGGCCGCTGACATCACAGCTCCCAGATCCCGGCCTACAGCCATTCACCATTGCCAGCCACCACCACCTCCAGGCTCACATTCCCCGTCAACCTCTCCCTGACACCCCCACAGCCACCAACACAACCACTATCATCCGCCGCCACCACAAAAAATAGGGGGGAAAGGATTGAGAGATCTAACCTGCCGACACCACTGTCGACAACTCCATTTCTCCCGACCGCTCTGTTTGGCGCCAACCCCATCCAGATCTGGACCGCCAAAGCTGGCGCACCCGTCGACGGTCTGTCGTCCAGAGCTGGCGCCTCCGCCCCGTGAGCCACCCATCCAGATCACCCGCTTGTCACCGCCAATCGCCCCCTCCAACCTCGCGTGGCCGACCCTGGCCTCGTCTACGCCTGGCCATTGCTACCTCCATCGAATCTAACTTTTTTGTGCCTCCACTGGAGAACCTGGGTGCCGCCTCACCGCGTCGCCCAAGCGCACCGTCTGCCGGTCTCCGCCCAGCGTTCCCGACTCGCCCGGCCATCCCCGTCGGCTCTGCCGATGCAAATCCCCCTTTGTGAGCTCCCTCTCCTTCTTTTTTTCTCGTGCTCCCCCCCTCAGTTTTCTTTCTCTCCTTTCAAATGATTTTGGGAATGAAGTATTCAACAGCTTCATCTGCTTATATTTGGGGTTTTTGGGATTTGAATATAAAGGATTAACTAATGGGCCCGGCTATACACACCTCAAGACTTGCTAAGGACACCCCAATTACTAAGTACACCCCATATATATTTAATAAAACTTAAAAACATACTAAGCACACCCCACTCTTTGACAGAAATGCCCTTTCTAAGCACACCCCACTCTTCTTTCTTCTCAAACCAACAATCCTAAGTACACCCATTCTATACAAAACCAAACACACCCCATTTCTATTCACCACTAACACTCCATTCTCTTCTCTCTCCCGAAGACCAAGCGGCCGAACCCCCCCTCCCGTTCGACGATAAGGAGTCCCGTTCGACGACAAGGAGTTTGTTTCGTTACAATGGCGGGCCAATCCGAAGACCGATCCCAAGATGAACCCTAATCCCAATAATATGGTGAGTTTTTCAAATCGAACCTCACCATTACTTCGAACTGAGTCTTTCGTTTAGGATCACTGAATTAGGGTTTCAAAAACCGGTCATTTTCTAGCCCGTGCATCTTCGTTTTCATTTTTTTTGATTTTCGCTGTTCTGCCCGAGCCTGGTTGGTCGGGCAGAAAATCGTACGTTCGACAACACGAAGTCGAACACTTGTGCAGACGTTCGGCAGTAATATGTCGAACACTCACGTATTGTTTGACAAACATATGTCGAACATCCTGCTTATGTTCGACCTGCATATGTCGAACAATAGGTTCTTGTTTGACCTGTAATGGTCGAACAGTATATATTTGTTCGACCAGTGTTGGTCGAACAGTTCATTTTGACTGTATATATTGTTTAATTTTTGATATTTCATTCAATTTAGCAGGAATGACATATATTAGGATATGACCTACAGCTTCTACTAGGAGGCGTCGGTTAGAAGAGTTGGCAGCTGTACGTAACAGTCGTCAAGAAGGAGCAACAGTTGCTCTGATTCAAATGCAAGAGCAATGTGCTGTGGAAGAAGAGGCAGCTGCACGTACGAGTCCAACAGCTATTATAAGTCAAATTAGCGAGCAACAACGTGCTGGAGAAGAAGAGAATGAGGAACATGTCGAGGAAGAAGAGGAACAAGAGGAAGCACATGATGAGGAAGAAGAGAAAGCACGTGCCGAGGAAGATGAGGAAGCACGTGCTGAGGAAGATGAGGAAGAAGGTGTTGACAGTGATATATTGACGGGCCCTTGTCCCGGTGGACCTCAGGATCCCCGACTTATCCCAAGTTTCAAGACTCATGTGGCGTTCCAGATTTGGAATGGGATTGAAAGGCCCTTATTGAGATGTTGGTGCCACACGACCAAGATGGAGACTTGGAAGTTTGGTCAAGGGGGTAATGAATTTAAGGAGTTGATCCATCGTTCCAAAATTCCAGACTTGAGATGGATTTCATATAAGACGCCGAACAAAAATCTAATTTGCGCGTTTGTTAAGCGTTGGCAACCGGAGACCAACTCATTCCATATGCCATTCGGTGAGATGACAATTACGTTGGATGACGTATTTTGTCTTACCGGACTCCCAGTTAGTGGATTACATGTGGTTGTACCAGAGTCGGCAAGGGGACCAGAGGAACCTAAGAAAATGATCAGTAGATTATTAGGGGTGACAGAAAGGGAGGCTATCGATGCTCTTCAGGGCCAGAGAGGTAGCTCGGTCCGGCTTGAGTGTATCCATTCACGATTTAGTGGAGATGTCACTAGTAGGGATGAGAGGAAAAGAAGACGTGCAGCCCGTGCATATTTATGGTTCGTGCTTGGATGCACAATATTTGCAGACAAGAGTGGCACACGTGTGGACACGAAAATTCTCAGTCTTCTAGAGACGGTCAACCGCGTCAATGAGTATGCTTGGGGAGCAGCTGCTCTAGCATACTTGTATCGACAGCTTGGTTTAGCATCTCGGAGTGGGGTGCGACAAATATGTGGATATCTGACGTTACTGGAGGTAGCTATCTCTCCTTCTTATATGCATGTTTTTATGTTATTATCTCCTTCTTTTATGTAGATATTTATGTTTTGTTTCTATGTCCGATATTTGTTTTTTTAGGCCTGGATATACGAGTATTTTCCCTTCACAAGGCCAACCCATAATGTCAATTATAAGTTGGGCGATCCACTTGCTTTGAGGTGGGCCAAGAGATCCCATTCTGCAGGAACTGCCAACCGGATATTGGCCTTGAGGGAGGTTCTGGACAATCTCCAAGTACATAGTGTGAGTGTTATTACATTCTTTTACGCCATTTATTAATGTGTTTTATGTATTAGTAATTATGTTTTTTATGATGTAGGTCAATTGGACACCCTACAATGGGATGCGGGGCTCTTATCCTCGGGACAATGTCACTTTCTACCACGGATGCATACGTGCATTTGACTGTGTAGAGTCGTATCATACCGACCGCATGCTTCGACAATTTGGCTTACTCCAGAAGATACCTGATTTTCCTTTAATTCCAAGTATTGTCCGTCGGGGAAATACGGGCCAGAAGTATAACCTGACGTGGGATATCTTGGGAGGTTACTTCCGATTCTGGAGCAGCCACGTACTATCGGCCGAAGCCCGCATGGGAGTGTTCAGACGATTATCTGCATTGGTATAGGACGTTTTTACATCCTATCATCCAGGATCCGGAGAACATCTCTACCGCCGTCGGCACTACATCTACCCAGGCAGGCCCACAACCATGGGAAATGATCGGAAATGCTTTGGGGTATTTAGAGCCGATCTACCAGCAATGGGTAGAGAATGAAGAGGGTCTAGACACATCGATGCTAGTCCCAGCTTTAGTCGGCGCCTATCATGCTTTGAAGATCGTGCCTGAAGAACCACCAGAATCTTCGAAGGGGGCGTCTACTAGTAGGAGTCGAAGGCATCGAAGATCATAGATTCATGTTATGAACTATGTTGTGAACTATGTTGTGAAATCTGTTGTGAACTTTGTTATGAACTCTGTGCTTTGTTATGAACTCTGTAAATGTACTCAATTTATGTGAATTTTGCTCAAATATGAAGTTGTACTCATATTTGCAAACATACTCAGTTTATGTGTCCTTTATGTGATCATTTTGAACTCTGCAAATGTACTGAAAATGTACTCAATTTATGTGTCCATTATGTGCTCATTTTGAACTCTGTAAACTTATTTTTTTTGCTGAAAATTGTACTGCTCGACCAGTAAAGGTCGAACAACATTCTTCTGTCCGGCAGTTACAAGTCGAACAGTAGGGTGATGTTCGACCTGTAATGGTCGAACAGAAGGGTGATGTTCGACCTGTAATGGTACAGTAATTTTCAAGAGAATGCAGAACAATACAGTGCATTGAACATCTCATAAAAATCTCATAATGTTGAACAATACAGTACATTGAACATCTCACAAAAATACAGTACATTAAAAAATATAGTACATTGAACATCTCATAAAAATACAGTACATTGAACATCTCATAATGTTGAACAATACAGTACATTAAACATCTCATAAAAATACAGTACATTGAAAAATACAGTACAATGATCTTATTATGGTAAAATTTCACATAAACTGAGTTTCACACTAATCGTCCAAACTAATCGGATCACCATCAACATGTGAGCTTTTGGAGGGAACACTTTCACGATATTTTTCAATCTGTTGTTAATAAATTTCACCCCAACCAGCAGCACATGGAAGACGCAGAGTAGACCATCTGTTGATAATGGGTGGTAGTGGTACGTCTGAGGCCAAATTTACCTGCATACAAATAAATAAAAAATACATTAATCGTGCATGTGAACGATGAAATGATACAACCTCAAACTTACATTAGAAAATAAACTTTGCCACGATGAAATGATTGGTATCAACAAATGTCATGCATACAAGCCGAGGGTTGGCTGGAACTTCTGTCCTCATGGGTAGAAACATAACGTTGACATTACCGTGCATGTGAACGATGGCCATGTTGTAGGCCGATGCCGCCAAGTAGTACATATCGGGAAATGACCACCAATACTTGTGGTCAAAAATCGGGGCTACGAAACAATTCAAAGATTCAAGTACCTGTTTTGGAGACCCCCTAATCAAGTTACATCTGTCGTATATATCTCCCAAGAGTGTGATCTCTTGGATGAGGTCACTTCGTACTTTTGGCCAAGATTCCTCCCCCAGCCCTAGTGCATGGGCTATGCATCGAAAACCACAATGTCCATCCCCTATTACATTTTCTGTACTCAATATATACGGATGATGTTGAGGTGGAACTTGTCCTATATATGTAATATCGGTGACATTGCGTGATGACTTTCGTCGAACATGTTGCTTTCCCCTTCGGATAGAAGTGAACATTGGTTTTGCCGAAGAAGGTCCATCGAGCATTATAGTTTCATCCAAAGGTGAACAACTATCACGAGCAGACTCAACAATTTAAAATTTGCTTGGTTCACGCTTGGTCGAATGTGAAGTACGGATTTTCGTTTTACTTGGCCTACCACGAGGTCGTACGTAGCCCACTGGTTCAAGCAGTGAAGATGACGAAGGAACTGATATCTCCCGAAGTCTTTTCAGCATCATCAACCTTTGAGCATCGGTAGCCGCATCGAACATATGATTAATAGTTCCTATGGTCTCCACGCAACGACTTCGGACATCTGCATCAGCTGCACTGTCCGTTTTAGAGGGTTCATAATCCAACTTCGTCCAAAATCTGTCAACCATATCTAACTGGATAACCTGACCATCCTGTTTCAATACTGCAAGTTCATGTGCACAAGGCAACCCGCAAGTTCTCCATAACACACAACCACAAAGGAAGGGATCTACACCGGTATTATCTATACCCTTCATCTCTTCGAATATCCTACCAAGTGCATGATGAGACACCAATCCTCGAATATTCTTAAATAGAGGGGAACTATAACGATGTGGTGCCACATTAAGGCTCATCTCAAATGAGGCCTTAATTTGGTTGTGTTGAGCGATCAACAAATCATGTATCCTGCTCCATGAGATCTCAAAATTGGATTGACTAGTGCCCAACTGTTTTTTCAATTTTGCATGTGCACTCTCCGCCCTGTGAGTATGAAATTCATACAGTCAAAGTCGTACATTATAGCGTAATTAACATATATATATGCAAACTATGGTTTAAAGACACGTACCTGCTACTTGTCGTGTTCTCAAAATGCATCACATTGTTAGTCCAACAAGAAACAAATCTTTCTTTAAACGGCTTAATCCAATTCTTAATGGCATAGTTAACTGCTTTTGGATAATCATGGAAATCTTGCTCCAATCTTCTAAGTAACTCATTAAATCTTGGTTGATCTTCGGCAAGAACCAACGAATTCCATGAGTTGTTAAAAGAATCCCACTTCTCCTTAGTACGAAACAACTTCTTGCAGTTGGCCAATATATTCTTGCTAATATGCCACTGACATAGCAAGTGTGTGGAGCTGGGAAACGTAACGCTTATAGCATTCATAAGTGCTACCTCACGATCAGTCACAATCACCTTCGGTAAGCATGATTGATCCACTAACCCTTTAAGCGTACTAAACGCCTATATATAATTATCCTCCCGCTCAGCCTCCATATAAACACATGCCACAGAAAATATAATATTTGTGGATGTGACCCCTACTACTTCCAAAAGTGGCATCCTGTACCTGTTTGTCTTGTAGGTACAATCCATCAATCAAATATTAGGAAAAGCACGCAACAAATCCACGCTAGTCGGGTGAGCATAAAATAGATCCTTCACTTTATCGGTTTGCTCACATCTCCTATCTAAATAATAGTACTTTTCTGAGTCCAACTTACCCAACAAGTACTGCGTTTGAGATAGACCCCCATGCTCGACAACTCTATGCTTTTGTCGAGCATTGTAAATTGTCTTCAATGTCGACTCATTCTCGCTAAAGGATTCCTTCAATGTGCTCAATATATCTTTCGACCTTACATTGTTCTTCGATAAGTCTTTCACAAGTTGATCTTCAGTCGGTGTTAGTCGACCGGCATATGAGTGTCCAACCAAATTGCGTTCGAGTGGGTGATTATGCGAGCCACATACAACAGTCAATGACCACTGTCCTAGGTCATTGAATTGCACTCCTTTCAATTGAAACGGACAGTCACATTTCTTCGTTCCTGTAAGCTTTTCCCGTCTTGCCTTCTTCGCAATGTTCGCCGAATTTGTTTCAGCAACTTTAGTCTTGGGAGGCCGATATTTACCACCGCGCACACAACCCAAAACTATCCGAGCCCGCCTTCCATCCCCGTTATCGGATCGTTTAACCAAAACGACCATATTATGACGTCTTCCTACCATCTGTGCCCACCTCAACAACGATTCACGATTATCAAATATCTCTTCCGTCTGAAATTCTTCTGAAAAATTAACTTGTTCATACATGGGAAAGTTAACAATACTCAATTCATTGTTCATTCCAGTGTCATTTGAAGAACTATCCTGAAAAGAAAAAGACCCACACAGTGCTCGACCATTACAAGTCGTACAAGTATCTTCTGTTCGAAAGTGACAGGTCGAACTTATCGAAAAACATCCGACTTAACAGGATCGAACAATACAAGACACGTTCAACAACTCCTAGTCGAACATCACTCTTATGTTCGACAACTAGGAGTCGAATAGAACATGAAATGCGCGACGAACACAGGTCGTGCATATCGCGATTTTTTTTTTTTGAATTTCTTGTTTGGAATGATTCTCATACTAATTTTAATACTTGAAAACGAGCAAGAAGGTGGAGAGAGTACGTATATTGTATCTTTCAGATGGACCACCTTCCTCCATGATGGCTTCTCAACTTAGGATTTTCTATGATTTTAGGGTTTTGTTGGAGAAGATGATGAAAGAAGAAAGAATGAGGAGGAGGATGGTGGGGTGTGAAAATGAGATAAGTGTGTTTGGGAAGGCTGATGGGGTGTGGTGGGGTGTGAAAATGAGAGAAGGGTATATTAGTGTTTTAACTTTTAAGTAATTTATTACTTAAGTTACTTGGGGTGTGCTAAGTAACTGCTGGGGTGCGTTTAGCCGTGCCCTTAACTAATGATATGTAGAGATTTGGGTTAAGTGTAAATGATTTTTGGATTAGAAAGTTTGAGCCAACAGCCCTCTCCCCTTTGTTCTAATAGGTTTGAGAATTTTGTGTATGTCCACATGGTTTGAGCAGTGCGTCCGTATGAGAAACCCCATATATATATATATATATATATATATATATATATATATATATATAAATTATTTGCTATTAATGATATTAATTAAGTTTTAAATCCCTCTCTCTTTACTGTTAATATCAGTGATTAGGGTTTTGGTTTTAAATTATTACCATATTTGCATGTAGAGAGTTGGTTGAAGTGATTTATGCGCTGTGGTTGGTCCAAGCCCAATTAATGGGTTCAAATATTTTAGGGTTATGTGTTAATTTACATATATATAATTTGTGTTTTGTTATTAGCAGTGGGTTGATAAGTTGAGCCACCTTTTAGATAGGGCTTGAGCCCACTAGTAATATTTTTCTTCTATAAACTCTGTTAATGTTATATGGGTAAGAGTATACGTGTACATTTTCAATTATTTAATTATTTTCTTCGGACATGAATGATTTATGGGTTAATTACTAGGGTTTTGAATAGAACGTATTTGGGCCCTATATTGTTAAGTTTAAATACTGAGTTGGGCTATACATGAATAAAATTAAATTTGGGGCCTATATAATTTACTATATATACTTCAAAATGATTTATGGGTTTCAACTATTATCTAAGGGCATTTTATAAATAAAATATATTTCCAAATATTATAGGTGATTTTCTAAGGTTTTGAAAGATTATCTTAAGAATTATGATTTCATGAATATAGTTTCTAAAAATATTATAAACAATTTTCAAATAGTTATATATATATATATATATATATATATATATATATATATATATATATAACATTTCTTTTTCTCTTAAAACCATAAATCGCGACTATTTAAGTCCTTTCCTATTCTGATTCGATTATCGTACCGAACCCTAATTTTGGACTATAATATATCAAACTAGGCTATTTGGACTATTCTGGACTCAATGGAACTGCCTGTGTCGTCGTTTGGGACCATCTTTGGAGCATAGATCCATACCTATCTTGTGTCGACACGTTCGTTTCACGCACGTCGACTCCAAACAAGTTCAGGCGAGTACATTCACTGATTGTTTTCATCATGATAGAATCTATATTGCTTGCTCTAGACTATTTTACTTGATGCTGACACATTGTTAACACGGATATTTTATGTTCATGTACATCGGATATTTCATGTTCATGTACATCGGGTATTTCATGTTCATGTACTTTTTCATGTACCTCGTGTACTCCTTGTACGTGTATTAGTCATGTACTCTCATGTGCTCTCGTGTACTCTCATGTTCTCACATGTGCTTCATGTTCAAACTAACTATCGTGTACGTAATATATCGTGATTGGATCCTTGTGTATTGATGGGTTGGGGGGAGTAAAAGTAGTTATGTGATTAATCCCTCTAATATATTCATGTACAAGTCGATTATACATTCACGTATAATGGAGTTACCATAGAATAATTATGTGCAACCTAAGCCAATCATATAACTGTCTTGTGCTCTAAATCATTTATATTTATTATAGTTTAATATGTTCTCTATTTTATTCATGTACTCAGTTCCCTTATATCTTCATGATGCTATTTCTCTATTTCTTGTACTTACTTTCCAGTATGTCACGTATTTTATTCTATTATGAGTTATATATTTCCTACAATGCTCTGAAACTGCTTTTGGAGTTATGTGCTTCGCTCCAATCCTGACTGGATAACTATTTTTAGGTAATGTTATGCTCTACACCCTGGACTTTATGATGTCAGATCTTGATACACTTTAGATCATGAGTTGACCCCTGGAGAGCTCTAGGCCATTATCTTTTATTCAGATTGTATTTGATTTATGCTTCACTATTGGATTTGTCTTCGATATCTTCTGGTCTTGTATATTCATTTGTAGACTTTAGTTATTTCAGAGTGTTGATATCTTTCTATTTCATACCTTTCTAGTTGTTGTGATGTGATTTGAGTACATTTGTCATCATGGAACACCTAGATATTGTAGACATTTATTGGGTACTTGATAGCGTTCTACTACCGATACTGCGACATAGGCTGGGCGTGGCCTACGCACTCGTGCCGAATATTCGGGTGCGGGTTATGACATATTTTTACTGTGGTCCATGTAGGTCTGTCTTTGCAACTAATGCAAAGTCGTGGTAGTACTTAATCTTAGCCATACTATTGCGAGCCTGCCCTTGGATTAGGATTGAATCATAGAATATTTTCAAAAATTTGGTACTCAATCACACATTAAGGACTCTTGATAGATTCCAGGGATGATCCCTGAGGATCTTACTTCGAAACTCTTTTGAGTCTATTCTCACTTACTTTTGCTTAACCTGATTCTCGAAACACCTATCCGTTGTCGAACCCTATTCTTGCATTAGGATGAGTTTTATGGACCCCAGAGAGAACTAGAAAGTAGAAGTTGAACTTATGCACCATTAGGTTGAAGAGAGAATGATTAGCCAACCTTATATATGAAGGTCGAGGATTATTTTAGACTAAATTCGGAGAATTTTGAATTTTCACCAAGATAGTACCTTTGGGATGACCCCTGAGAATCTCACTCTAAACCCTACCTCGGAATCTATTTCCACTTGTTTCTATTTACTTTTCCATGATTCGTTATTGAATTTGATTCTTGGTGTTCGTTGTTGACTTTGAAATTGTATCTAAATCATTTTTTTGGATTGAATTAAGGTATATTCTGATAACATATTTGATAAGAACAGTGAGAAAGGTAAATGACTGCTTTAGTTATGGAGTCTAGAATTTATCGCAACCATACTATCTAGCATGACAAGGACATAGAGCCTGATTTTGGATATACTGTCTTAGTTATGGAATTTAGATTTTCTTGCAGCCACACCGGGTTGGCGTAGTGAGAACTCTAGATAACATGATTATAGGGTATATACCATTGTTATGGACTCTATCGTTATTGCAGCTATGTTTACTAGCGTGGCAAAAATTCTGGTAACATGATTTCAGGAAGACGTGTATGGTTATCAGATCATATCTTAAATTGGTTCACTTCGTTATGACCAGATGTACAAGAACAAATTTCTATCATTATTTCTTCGTCTTACCATTATTTCCTTGTTTTACCATTATTTCTTCGTCTTACCATTATTTCTTTGTTTTACCATTATTTCTTCATCTTAATTAACTCTGTCCTAATTACATCGATCAACTATCTTGTATCTACTTCTGTCAGCTATACTTTGAAATCTTTTTGAATTTTCGTATCTCTTTACTTGGGAAAAACTGAGGAAGTATCGTAATCATCTAGCTCATGGAGGGACGTAATTGTCATCTAGTGGTGACCCTAGTAGGAATATAGAGCGATGGACATTGAGATAGAACTAGTGGAAGAAGATATGACTGAGATTGGAAATAAAATCAAGAGGCCGATATTAACAATTTGGAAACGATTACACTTAGAGAAATATTTGAGTATGAATTATTTTGGAAAGAACGCAGGAGGATATCGAGTAAGAAGAGCAATAACATAGATATTAACAGTTAGAACAAAAATATTTCACAGATGTATTTTAGAACTGACAAGGATATTCGAGGTTGAATTGTTTTTGAGAACTAAGATATTAGTAGGTTACTGATTCACAAGATATTTCGTTTTATGGCTGTGATACTAAAATTTTAGGAATTTAAATAAGGGAGTAGAGATTATTACCACAAGCAGTGATAATACGAGATTGAGCAAAGGATTGGTAGGAGAATGATTAAGAACTAGTAGGACATGATATTTTCAATTATAGAAGATTTTGAGGGGCTTCTAAATTTTTAAAAAGGGATAATATGTGAAGGAATAATGTTGAAGGAAACGCGAAGATTGATTATCTTTATATAGTAATGGTGGTATCACACTTTGAGTAATATGAGGGGTTTAACTTGAATGGATGTTCAAGGATATTTTATAAAAACTGATTCAGAGATTTCAGATCCAATTTAGGACAAGGTGGAGGAATTTGGGTTTCAAGATGATTAAGTTGATAGTGGAGTTCAAAATAAAAAAAAGGAGTTCTAACAAGAGCATGTTTCATGGGTAGTGCCTTTGGAATTAAGGTCAAGCCTATGGTATTTTTAAAAGGGTTCTATTTTCATGACCGAAGATTATGAATTTTGAAGTCATATATGTTTGCAAAAACAAAAGTTTCTATTACAAAGTAAGAAAAGAGTACAAGAGTACAATTGATTTCTGTAAAAGCACAACTATAGGAATCTGATCAGAAGATGGTCACTTTATCCCTTAGACGATGTGATATTGAAGGCACAAGACTTTGGAGAATGCAACATCACTTTAGCAGGAGATTATGATCATTAGTGATCCTTTGAGACTGATTTGAAATTTTTTTATAGAGTTCCTGAAATAACTATTAAGTAGTTATTCTGAGTGGCGCGCACTTCAGGTTGCGCGCCCCTTGTCCAGTTGCACGAGCGGTTACTTCAACTGCTGGTGACGCGTGGCATCATTTAAGTGAGATGCACATGGTCGTGGGCAGTGTAGTGGACACGTTCTTCGAGATTAGTGGCATGCGTGCCACGTCATCCTGCTTCTGGACATAAAATTTGATCAAGTGGCGCCAACAAGCCATGTTGCGTGCAGGTGCAACTTAACAACTGGCGCCTTTGACTGGGTCTTGTGATGTATTGATTAATTCTCGTGCCACTTGACGACTTGTGTGGGCCAGCTGTCAGTATTAATTATATGCTGACAAAATCCTCTCGAGCGCCACGTTGAGCAGGATTCGAATAGATTTTCTTCGATTTTCGTGCTGCCAGTTGTTAGTAATAATGAAAGCCGTTACAGCTTCTCGAGGAGGCTTGCCACGTGGTGCCGCTCACTCTGGCTTTGGTGCAACCTAAGACTGGCGCAACCTAATGATCTAGTGCCACTTGATGATGGCGCATTTTAATGAATGGTGCCCCTTGATTTTTAGCTTCTACAAGACCCCCTTCAAAGTTTGAAAGATTTCAAAATTTTGAAATACTTTGAATTCAGAAAAATTTGACACGGGTTGCGCCTGTCTTTGTTTAACCAACTCCGTTTTTTTAGCGCAAGTTGCACAATAGTCTGAAATACTCTTTAGGCTATAAATAGCCATTCAAAGATAACTTTTCATTCTTTACTGAGAGTTAATTTTCTCAAAACTCTTTTTTGCCTTCTTCTTTCCGAGCTTCTCCAACCCTCTAATGGCGCCAAAGAGATCTGCTGCTGACAAGGGAAAGGCCATTGCTTGGCCTTCGTCGCGTGCATCATCGAAGAGAGTATCTTAATATGCACCGCCCTCTTCGAGAATTGAGACAGCCAACCCGACAATGGAAGGTGACTCTTCGAGAACGAACTGAACATTAACAGAATCGACCAACTCTTTTTAGAGTTTTGGTTTTAATTTGCATGATTTCAATCGTGCACCTCCTTTTTTTAGAGTATAGGCGCGCTTCATAACTTGCGCCTTCCCTTTTTAGGGTTTGGTTGCTGTCCACACACTGTTCGTTTTTACGAACTCTGTTGCGCGAGTTTCGAACTTGTGCCTTCTGATTTTGTGTGATTGCACATGTCAAACTGGCACAACTTGAGGCCACGCGCAACACAGATGTTGCGCAATACATGTGTCGCACAACACATGTGTCGTGCAACACAGATGTCGCACAACCTGTGATTTTATGTATTCTGCTTCATAGAATCAGGCTCTTTTTTAGAGTAACTTGTGTTTGTTCTTCTTTTTGTAGTTGATCTTAGAGAGACCCTGATGCTGAGAAATTTGCTTCAGCTTTCAATGTACCAGAATACAAAGAAGACTTATCACATGTCTCATATCCACAATATGATGCACCTGAATCCAGAAAGGCTATACTCACTGCTCAAGAAAGTAACTTTATTTTGTCTAATGAACGGTGAACCTTTGGAGAGCGTAGACAATGTGGTTCATAAAAAATCGGCTTTCTTGTTTGGAGATGCAATCAAGAAGACATCTCAGTCAAAGGCCAAGAAAGAAGAAAGAATTTACCAATGTGGGGACAGAATTATGTATCTCACTGAGATGTCGAGACACATGTCCTTGTCCCGATATAAATTCTCAAGTCACCCTCATCGTATGGTATGGGACATGACTCCGATTCAACAAGCCAGGGTCGAGAAAATATGTTACAGGTTAGGTCCGCAAAGCAAGGACCTATTTTACAGTATTTCAGATATGTACAGTTCCCATCTAAGGGGTTTGAAGCCAAGCTGTATACCTCCGGAAGATTCATCGATGCTTCTTCCCGTCAGGGTCCCCAACACATTCGCTAAAGCTGAGAGAAGATATCCAGATCAGGCCATGCGTTTAACAGGCCTAGTGAACCATGACATTAAATATTGGAGCAGCTTAGTGATTTGGATTCTGGATCAGTTCAAGGACAAACTCCTCGAACTAGAACTTTATGAGGCCATCTGGACCACTGTTCACGGCTTTTGTCCGAATGCTCATATGTTCTTGGCTCTGATTGAAAGATACAACGACATAGTCGGTGCCTTCATGACTCCTTATGGAAAAATCGGTTTTTCACTTCATGAGATGAAATATCTCTCACATCTTACAATGGGTAACAACCCATATAAAGAATATATGTCCACTAATGAGGAACTAGATATCCTATCTGCAGAGAACGCTCAGATGGTGGCTGCGTTTGAGGAGCTTCTGTGCCATTATAAGATATGCTTCCTTTATTACAAAAGTGCTTCCACAGTGTCACGACCCGTACCTACTTTTCGGGATACGAGTGCGTGTCCAAGCCAGTCTACGCCGCAGTATCGATGGTAGAACGCTGTTTAGACCATAAATACTCAAAATCTCATAATAACAACTTTATTGCTCATTCACAAAACTAACTAATTTACAAGTTCACATGTTTTACATCAAAAGAAAATACAATGTTCTTACAAATGTTGAAAATGACTACAATACCTCTATCTAACTAATCTCTAGGTTTTGGCCTACAAGTATACCCGTATCTCTCAATGCTAAGAGAAGCCACGACTAACCTGAAAAATGTTGGTTTCTAGTTAGGAATGAACAAGCACACAAATCAACGGCAATTCAAAAACATAATAGAATTTGCAAGACATGAAAATAGTATATGTGAAAAACTAGATATCGAGTTAAATTATGGCATGTCTAAAATGAAACAAGTACTCTATGTAGTGCCCCGTCCCTACATCGTGCCCCGTACTCCATCTACGGGGTGCACGAGAAAGGAACACTGTCGCTATCGATTCGGTCGGGACCGATAGGTCGAAATCGATCGAGTCGATCGAACGGGAACGGTTGAATTAAGATCCATTCCTCGTTATGGAATATCTTCTTCGGAACCAAGTCCCATATTCAGCGGGTTGTGAATCAAGGATTGACTCTGCGGTTGAGTCGGGAGAGACCTCCCGTTGCTCTGCTTTTCACGCCGCTTGCGTTGGTTTTGGCTTTATTTTCTGAATGCGTTTTCGTAAATGTTTTCGATGGTTTTCATGGCTTATGTTTCGAACTCACATTTCCTATCGAACTTCTTGAATAATGCAGTGTTCTAATCGGTTGCTTGTGTGATTTTAGGTAATCGCGTAGGCGACGTCTAGCGCGACCAACAAGTTCTCTTGCCTGAAGTAAACTCAAGGTGAGTGGCTGACCCTTCTTTTCTCGACCCCCTTCTTAGGCAAAAATCGATAGTGTTGTTGCGAATGAAAAGATAAATGCAAGGGCACAAACACGAATGAATGAGCAAGTTTTCAAAGAAAATGTAGGCTATGTTTTAACAACTAAAAACATGTCTTTACACGGTCATGGATAACTTGTCGACAAGGTGAGCGTTTCCTCGCACGACAACCCGAGCTCACGGAAAAGTTGCGGCCGAAAAAGGAAACAAGTAATTAGCTGTGCTGGGCACGGGTTAGGCGAGGACTTGCAGCGGGGCTCGCTACTCGCGCTGAAAGGACCCAGTCTAACAAAAGCTAGAGGAGTCCACGATGGCTCTGGGAGCCCGTGACCAACCACACGTAATATTGCACTTGGTATGAAAATGATAACAATTGACAGGGAAGAATATGGTAAGTTTCATAAGGCGCGGCGCGGTCCGCCGTTGGTAAGTTCTAACGTACTTTACATTATGCTTGCCACATGCTTATTGAAATCCATTAGGATGGTTAGAAACATTCATACATTAAGACATATAAACTCTTCAACCAAATGAGAGCTTGGAACTTAATAGCCACGTACCAGTACAAAGTGTAATGTACTGATCCTCGCTCTCCACATAGGTACCCCAAACTACGAAAGGCGTGCCGCTTAAAATCTCAAGGCGGCGTGAACACTTTTGAAGCCTCGTCCACTTGTGAAGGCTTGTTCTGGATTCCTTTTGAAGAAGACCTCGCACTCAGTCCAAAAGAAGATGACGCCTCGACTACCCGTGATAGCAGGTGGAAAGTGTTATATTTTGCTTGTAAAAAGGGATGTAATGTATGGAACGACTATCTCATCGGCGTTCACTTTGTAAGTCGAGTCATGTTGTAGCCCGTGCGGCAATGAATGTAATGAAGTCAATGTAAAAGAAGTTTTATTATCAATAAAAAGTCTACTTCTATTTCAAATGTGTCAATCAATTTCTCTGCGTACTCTAACTTGATGTTGTGTTTCGGATAGCCTTATGAATGCACCTTGTGCGATCGTAACTTAGGTTCGCACGGCATCACGCCCGGGGAAGACTATCGATTCTACAGAATCGGGACGTGACATAATGGTATCAGAGCACGGCTTTACATCCTTTAGCCTCGCGTCTAGAGTTCCAAACCTTTGACCTCGCATCGATGAGATAAGTTATTCCATACAATGAGTCCGTAATAAATTGAGACTGATGCGTTGCCTTCGTATAGCAGAAGTGCCGGAACCCACGGTCGAGCAAGAACAGAGCGCTTCTAGCGGCTCTAGTAGTTCGCATCGTTCGCGGGCCGAACCTTCTAATGATACCATCGAAAGGATGCTGCGCATGATGGAGGCGCAGCAGAACCAGTCCGAGAACCGACATCAACAGACAGAGGAACGATAGGCCCAGTTTGAAGCTCGCTTTGACGCACATGCTAAACTTCAACAAAAGCAGCTAGATACCCTGCAGCAGATCGTACAGACAATGACGGCCAACGGAAATTCTGTGACTGTGCCTACCGTCACCGCACCTACTGCCACCGTGCCGACGATCCAACCCATTGAACTCGATACGGAGGAGCCCGAGCGTCAAACAGCGGCACCGAAAAAGTATAACTTTGAAGTGTCAGAATTCAAGAAGGCGTGCCGCACTTCCTTCAGCGGTACCAAACGCCCTTCCATGGCGATCCACTGGTTGGAAGAGCTGGAAGATCACTTTGAGTTTCTCGGTATTGAAAAATCAAAGCAAGTCGCCTGCACACAACTTCAACTACGGTTGAACGCGCACGACTGGTGGGCCGTGCGCAAACGGGCGATCCGACCGGACAACACCACCGCGCCGATCTCTTAGGCCATGTTCCGCAAAGCTTTTGAAGACCAGTACCTTTCGTCAGCCGTTCGTCAAGCGAAGGAAAATAAATTCATGCAGTTGAAGCAAGGGAGCCGGACAGTGGAACAGTGTGTCGCAGAATTCAACAAGTTCTCTAAATTTGCTAGTGCGTTTCTGCCTACAGAGGAGTGCCGTGTGCGACGGTTCGAAGTGGGTCTGCGACACTCTATCGGTGCACATATCGGGGTCCCGGAGTACAAGACCGTGGGCAAGGCTCTGAATCACGCTCTCCGCCTTGAGAACCTGCATCCTTCCGGTGCTGACGACGTTGTGCGCCACTCCAATCACAAACGTCCCAGCTATACGTGAGGCAATAACTACGCGTCAAAGTGTCCAAATAACGGTGGCTACAAGGGTGAGAAAATGATACCTCAGTACACCTACAAAATATATCAATCTGGACTCTTTTTACTATGCGCCTTTGGGCGCTATGTCAAGAAAGTCTAGGGCAGTGCGAGCTCAACCAGCCCAGTCAACTATCCAAGTTGCTGACTGTCAGTGGTCCCCGTTAACTGTTACATGGGCTCCTGACGGAAAGTTGTACAGAACCACCCGTGTCCAGTCCCCCAGGGCTAACGGACAGGGTGGGTCTTTAAAGTCTCCCTCTAAAGATCCAGAGAAAGTTCTTTTACTAGCCACGGATCAGGGAGCAAACATGATGCCTAAGCACCCGTGCGCTCGAGATTCCCGAGTTCACAAGTTTGGTGCAAAGGCAGAGCAGCTTCCTACCGACTTACGTGACGTGATTACTCACAAGCGCAAAATGGCAGCGTCAGCATGCAATGAGTCCCTCTCGGGGCGTCGTTGCACCCAAGTCATCATCAGCTGCTGTTGCAACAAATCAGCAGCACCTGAAGATCGGCAGTCAGTTTTCTAACGACTGCAACAGCCAGCTCCTGTCCGAAAGGTAAAAATTCTAGGGGACGGAGAGCTTCCTTTTGCCTCCTATAATTCAACTCAAAAGGTTCACCCTGGCAAGGGAGGAAAGAAGACAGGCTCTTCCAGCCCAGCCATCTCGTCCAATATTACAAGGAGACCCTCATTTGGGGGGTTCCCATCAGCCACATGGGGTATCTGTTTAGGCACTCGATCCAAAAAGAAGCTTCCGGCACCTGGGGGTGCGTCTTCAGCCTCCTTGAGAGTAGATGAAGCTGGGGGTAGCAGCCCCCTCAATGTATGCAACAACTCGGTGTACAAAGAGCACAAGCAGGGGGTAAAGATCCTCCAGAACTCTGTAACAGAATCAAATTTCCCTGAGGGCTACCTCCCTCACCAAGACGATGCGGCTTCCTGCGCAGGGGGTAGCACCCCTTCCGAGTCAGAGGAAGATGATATTCCGACATTTCCTGACGATTTCTCTATACAAGGGTACGGCACCGAGAGTACCTTTGTCATAATCCCTTCCACCTCTACCCACGTAAGGACAGTCTTTATGACTGACGACGATCATGAAGCGCCTTCCGACCGATAATGGCTAGAAGTGCTCGAAGCCATGCTCCTGTCCTTAGTCAAATTGGTGGATGAGATCAAAGCCGCCTTGCCAGCTCAACCAACGAGGACGCCCAGACAAACAAGCTTGGAACCCACAGTCAACGCGGACTCCAACACGACCACCCCTCCTTTGGGTGATGATCCCGTAGCACCATCCGTTCCTTCAGCTGCAGATGAAGCCAAGAAGGCAAGGAGGGAAGTCCAGGAGCTTTGAGCGATGTTCAATACCCGAGACTCCTTTCGAGATCTCAAAATATGGCAGCTATACCCCATTGCATGGAGAGATGTGCCTTTTCTACCACGGTACAAGCCGTTCCATATCGATTCTTATGATAGAAATACCTCTGTTAGTCGGTACATGACTTACTTTGAAGTCACAATCGACCACTTATCGCATAGTGACGCCATCCTCACATGATTATTCATCGGAGCATTGGAGGGGATCGCGTTTGACTGGTACCGCAACCTCCCCGACAATTATATCCATTCTTTCGACGGCTTCAAGTACATATTCCTGGAGAGATTTTACGAAGTAGGGCATGATGTCACGATGTCATCTCTCATGGACGTTGTTCAGGGAGAGAGAGAACTGACAAAGAACTATATCGAACGGTTCCACCAAACCACGATGAGATTGCCTCAGTGTAATCCCGAGAGCTGCCTAATTAAAATCTGCCAGAAGAAGCTACTCCCTGCAATTAGCCTCTGGATGGGAGACGATCAGTTCAGAGATTGGACGACTTTCATCATAAGTGCTACAAACGCGGAGGCAAAATTGAAGAAGGCTCGCCAGTTGGGATTACACCTCCCAGATGGAGAAGATAAGGACAGACGTCCTGGGTCCACCGCCAGCAACAACAACAGCGGCGCCACCACCAACCGGGACAACAAGGGCAAGCAGGCCATGGTCACTGATGCAACTCAGAAGCCCGAACAAAAATAGGCGGAAGGTCAGTGGCCCAAGATCAACTACTCATTCGAAGACAGTCATGTCAAACCTATCTTCGATATGCTCTTGCAAGGGGGTCGGATCCAGCTCCCGCCACCAAGGCACGAGCTTCGAGCAGCAGAAATGGAGGACCCAAAGTACTGTCATTTCTACTGCTATGTACATCATGCCACCCAGGATTGCTTCCAATTGAAGCGGTACATCCAGAGTCTTATCAACTCCAAAGCTATGTCGATAGACTTTGAAGAGGTTACTATCGTGGCGAACATGGTATCTATTCAGTTCGGCAATTTTCTTCCAACAAGCACTCCAGACGGGGTAGTACCTATCCCCCAGGATACGATGGAGGTTACTAATCTTCTACCCACCCGGAGCCAGACATCTGGATTGGTACCCCTTACCATATCGTGAAAAGAGATCATGTGGGTGCATCTAGAATTGGTGCCCGAAGTTACCCAGGGGGTATCATCTCCCCCAACAAGAAGAAGGACAGGAAGTCTAGAGCCTGCCACACAATTTTAGCTAAAATTGAAGAAACTATAGATGTTGATACCCGGTCTGGAGTGCAAGTCCAGCCCGCATGGGATAGTCCAGTTGAACATCCTCAGCCAGCAACGTTGCCTCCCTCTGATGTTCCAAAGCCATCTCAACCTCTGCTGGCGGATAAGTCCAAGACAAAGGAAACCCGCTTCGACAGGCCACTCCGCAATAATTCACCTCAGGGACTGGAGAGACCTTACAACTTCAACATATTAGCACAATTGGCTAATACGCCAGCAAAGTTGTCGCTATATGAGCTCTTAAGGCTCTCCAAGGATCTTTGTGTCATGTTAAGCGAAGCACTCCAGAATGCTGATGCCTATTTAGCTCAGGTCAAGCCTCCTAGGGAAGACCCGCCTGCAGATCTACAGGACGACGGTAGCACAAATGCAATGCCCAACATCGTATTTACTTCGCAGGACATGTTGATGAATACGAACTTACATGATCGCCCCTTGTACTACACTCGATACATAGGCGACATCAAGGTGGATAGGATGCATATCGACCCAGGCTCGTCAATAAGCATCATCCAAAAAGCCTGCTCCAACTTTTTGGCATCCCTATGCACCGGCTAGCAACAACTAACACTGCCATTGTTGGGTTTAACTCAGGGAGAAGCTATCCCCTAGGAAAGATCCGGTTTAAATGACAGATTGGTGACCTGAGGACGAAAGTTACCTGCTACGTCATAGATGCAGACACCTCCTACAACATCCTCCTAGGACGTCCGTGGATACATGACTATATGATCGTGCCATCCACTCTCCACTGGTGCTTCAAATATGTCAGTAAACACGGTTCCGTGAAGACCAAATTCGTCGATATTGATCCCTTCAAGGGGGTTGAATCTTATTACTCGCCGGAGGCTTGTCTATATGACGAATCCATAAAACATATAACGGACAAGCCGGAAGCCACCACACGGTTGGAAGAACCCTTGAGAATCCGTCTCCAAGCCCACAACCGGGCAAAGTCACACCCCTTGTTGCAACCATACATGAAGAGGTGCCTAGTTCTCTCATTCAAGCTGCGCAGTCGGAACCAACGGTCATCCGATGCCCAAATTCAAAATCCAGAGCACATTACAGGGCCGATGGTGATCCAATTACCAACATCCATCCGAAGACCATCAGAGGACACAGAATCCCTTGCCGAGCTAATTGTCACCCATCTTCCCAAAATGGGTCGGAAACTACATGTCGATCTGACATACTCAAGCAAGCGAATATTTCAAGTTCGACCCTTGGTGGTCAACTTGCCCAAGACGACATCCCAACCTTTGGGATCGCAGGGGGTAGCCGAAGAGGACGTAGAACTCGCCGAATACCTGGTGGCACAGGTGGATGGTACCTCTCCTGATGATGTAATCCCCATGGACGGAGTTCCTTATCTCATCAATAAGAGTTAAAAAAGAGAGAGAGAGAACAAATACTACCTAGAGTGTCGAGTTATGTACTCGGGTACCCCTGAACTTACACTATGTGTTCCCTCCCTTCTGAGAGGACTCACATTACATCCCTACGAGTGACAAGTCATGTCTATTGATACCTCTGAACTTTTGCCTTGATGTTTTGACCACCATATATCATGCCCATACCTCCCCTGTTGGGTTTTGTTTCAAAATCTATTATCCGTACCACCTGTGCGCAGAAGGATAATAGGTCCATAAAACTTATCTTAATCTATTTCTCGTACCATCTGTAACACCCCAGTCCCAAAATACGTAGGACTAGAATGCAATCATGCCAGCTGTATACATACGAAGTATATGGACCCTCGTATATATACATAAGCTGTAAAATGCAGTAACCAAGGTACTAAATCTCATCCACAAAGATAAATATGATATAAAAGTAACTATGAATTTGTCATATACACAATAGTTGGGCGGAGACAAAGTCCACTACCAACCAAATTAAATATGGAAAAATTTACAAGGAAAAAATTTAGCAAGCGAGAGCAATGGTGAGTCCAAGAGTAATCACCACGAAGGAAGGAATGGCCTTAGCTAGAGCACTTGCAAGAAATCACGGAACACACACCTGGCGAGATAACCAGGTCCTCAGAGGGACGTAACAAGATACATCAACATGCCACATAACTGAATATATATACTATGTCATAAATCACAAGTAAAGTAAAATAGTCACACTCGTAACAAGTTTCAATACCTCATCATCGAAACAGTGGACTATCCCTACAACCAAACAAGGACAAGGGGTAGTACACTATACCGCGATGCGATATTGTCCCAAGCTACTAATGGAACGGGGTGATATGACATTGACGAGGGTTACCTAACCATCTAAAGTGTTTATGCAGTAAGAACAAACCTTTAACGCATGAGCCCTGGCTGTAAATGGGATCGGCATAGTTCCCATATAGGGCACCAGGGGCCTAAGTCCATAACGCTCGAGAAGCGTCAGAGGGCACCATGTGCAAGGGGCTACGTCCATAACGCTCTGGATAACGTCAGAGGGCACCTGGAGCCTGCGTCTCCGGCGGAGCGCACAGGTAATGAGGGAAGTGCATAGAAGCCCATACGTCAGGTAATGTTCTCCCCATCCAATGTACCTGTCATGTCGCATCCACGACCATGTACCTCTACCAACTGCTAAGTCTCCTAACACGCCTCTACTAGCAGTTAGCCCTAACGCATGTGCATGGGGGATCAGCCCACACGCAAGAACCTCTACAAGATACTCATCTCACACATCCTCGTGGTACAACTGTGTCAAGGTATATGCAATACACCACAACGGTAGTCTCTTAACTCTAAGTCCATATGCAATCAAAGGATAATAACAAAGTATATCTAATATCACTGTGCAGACAATAAATCAAGAACTACAAGAACTGAAAATAATGAACAGTGATATATAATAAAATACAACTGAATATAAATAGTATAATGGCAAGGTATCTTGCCTGCGGGTGGTACGAGAAGCAGCAAAATCCAACAATCAGAATCGTCAACACGAAAGTCAAAATCCACAAGAACCTCCCGATGCTGAAACAAACATCACGAACGAGTTTGGAATAAAAGATATACATAGGAAACGCCTATCCAAAAGTTAAATTCTGGAACAGGGGCAAAATCGTAATTTTGGGTCAAAACGATATCCGTCGTTGGACCCGCTTTGCACCGAAATGCGCGCCAGAACCTACGATCTCTAAAGTCATCAAACTATATGTCTACGGATTTGTTTTGATGAGACGAATCCAACGGTATGTCCAATTTTGGATTCCGGTGGACTGTGCACAAAATCGCCCATTGAGTGGGATTGTGGGCCCGCCAAAATAGCGTCCCGATCAACAGTCTCAGAATCGGACCAAACTTGGCATACAGGACCAGAAAAATATTTTGAGTCCAATGGCACAAGTTTCATTGCGATATAATGAGTGTGCACAAAGATGTGAATTAATTTGCAAAGGGTTGATACGGGGTATCCCGACGGATACGTACTGATTTCGTCGCGCACATGCAACGAAATCGGGTTTCGTCAGTTCCTACACGTCGACAACATCCATACGCACCTTTCGATGCGTATAGTGCATGACCATGTTGCCCGGTTTGTCGGGACAGACGCCGTATCGGAGTGTTTCTCTACTTTTTGAAAATAGAATTTACAGTTTTTCGAAAAACTTTAACAACGTGTAACTTTCTACATACTAGATGAAAAGTGAATCCAAAAGGTGCATTACAATCTCGGTTAGGTTGTCTTTGACTGCCTTCAATTAGTTTTCATGAAAGCTTAATGGACAGCAAGAAAAGTGGCCGACAAGTTGGTGTTTCAAAACAGTTTTTAATATTCAGAAAAGTGGGTTTTTTTTTCCAACTTCGTCTCGATTTTTCGAGCAAGTTGGATGGCCATATCAAAATCCATCTAGGGGATCTCGAAGAGGGTCAAGTCTACTTTCCAGAACATTTTACGGATCGAAAATCGGAGTTACGAGTAAAAAGTTACGTCGTCGGAAAGTAGGGTACCTTGAGTGGAAAAACTGCTCCGTGGGTGACGCGGGGCTGACTTCCGATGCTCCGTTCGTCGTGCACACAACTCCGTTGCTGGTGAAACGAACTCGTAGGCGAAGAGGGTATGTTCTGCTAAAATTTTCGTTTTGGAAGTCTAGGGTTTTGAGGCTTGTGGAAAAAGTTATATATATAACAAGTTAGGTGAAAACCTAATACTACTATTATTACAATGCTAATAACCCATAGCCCACTCACGCAATTTTGGGTTGCTGACTTGCTGCGTTCAGCGCATGGATAGGGGAGGGGCCCGCCCCTTTAAGTGGGGGTGGGTTGACTTTTTTTTTTCTTTTTTTTTTTTCTTTTTTTTCTTATTCTTTTTCTTTTTCTTTCCTAAATCTTTTCAAACTTTATAAATATATATATATATCCATAAATACCCAAAAAATCTATTTAAAATTCAAATATCATTTAAAAGTCAACTATCCAATTATTTAATATATTTGAGCATATATATATATATATATATATATATATATATATATAAATTCAAAAAAAAAAATATATATATATATATATATATATAAATTCAATCCTTAATGAATCAACTCAAATAACAATAATATAATAATATCTAAATAGAATGAACATATTTTAATCTCCATGAAATAACTTAAATTATAATAAAACAATAATAATCGTCCCAATGGGTGAACTTTATCGCTCACCCATGTGTGGGTCCAAAAAATTATACCATCTTGTAAAATATTATTTTATTAATAAAATATAATTTTGTACCAAAAGTCAATAAATATTCAACAAGTCTCAAAATTATTTAAATATTTGTACACACATGAAATATTCCTACATGGCCATCTTGGTCACCCCACATGCTCACATGGGCTTAAATTTTGTTCAGGCCCTGTTCGGACTGAATTGGCCAAACCGGGTCATCAAAAAAATAAATAAGTAAAATTATAAATTGTATAAATTCAATTTGAGTCTAAATAATAATAAAAAAATAAAAAAATAGGGGTTTTACATCCTATCCAACTTATAAGAATTTCGTCCTCGAAATTTAGGATTAATAGGGTAGAGAGGGTTGAGGGATAGGAAGAGTTCGTCAATACCAAAATGCAATTAAATTTTGGAGGAGGCGATAAAACGGCGTTCAACACCACTATGCCGTAGAAAATTGTGGAGTCGATATATACAAAAAGATATCATGGTTATGGAATTGAATAAGGATCGCTAGTGAAGGTAACAGACATTTGGGAGATGTGGTTCCTAGAGAGGAACTAGAGACTAATCGCCTCGATTGAGAGTTTGATTTAAGTGAATGATTAGAATCATTCTCTAGTGCTCAAGAACATTTGGAAGGGCATGATAGTAATTCTAGGGTTGAGAAATGAGGAGTAGTTAAAGGCGAGGATATAGCCACATGAGTCGGTCGGTGGCTATCTACATTTGTGTATAATTAACCGATTTGGGCAACCAAAGATGATATCTTGAGTCTATTTAGCAAGTACAGTGCCTTGTCTTTCCAAAATAAGTAAAAGACAAGAACGACAATGGTTTCAAAGACGGTGTTATATATTGAATACGAATTGCGGGGTTCATAGGCGGCGAAAATAATTCAAAAGAGAATTGCTAAGGCTGTCGCGGAAGAGACCCTAAGGCAGGTTTAACTATGTCTCCATCCGCATAGAATAAGATATGATAAGCGAACCAAAGTGCAAAAGGTTGATCAGACCATCATGCACCGGTTCTGATTAGACAATATGTTAGTGGGTGCACCCAATAAAATATGTCATGATCAAGCTTGATACGAAATAAGCTTGCAAAACTGAAGCTACATTAGCAGCATGAGATAGTCAAAATATGAGCAAGGGAGGTACTGCTGAAGGAAATTTTTAAATAGTCCAAGATCTTTTAAATTCAAGGCTCGCCTGAAGTTTGGGCCTATACAGTTGTCCCAGTGTTTCTTCATATATGGCTGGATAGACTTGATAAGGTAGGGTCCTCTGAATTTATAGTCTAAGTGAATTTACCAATGTGGTTCACAAGGAAAAATGTTTGTTAGGTGGTGTGGTATTCTACCCAACTTACAAGGGTTAAACTAGTAATGGGATGGGACAATGGGTCAAGTATTCAAGATAAAGCACAAGGTTAGCATTTAAGGAATTAAGTAGAACAAAATTATATATCGGTCGAAAGAATTGAGTCGAGGTTGAATCCCTATCTGTGGTCGAAAAATATATCGGTATCATGGTAAAGATTATAGTTTGGTCATTTTGACCATAAGGTCATAACAAGAAATAGAGTACAAGGAGATGTGTATTAGTGGGACATGATATGTCTACATGAAGGTGGGCTTGTCTAGGCCTTACATATGGAATTTGTTGGAGGAAAAAGTCTAGTGTTGTACTCCAAATATTCAAGTCACGGTAAGGGACACCAAAAGACCTAAAATCGAAAGTGGGAGTTCACGAGGTGATAATTAATGCACAATAATAAAGGGGATCAAGTTAAAGCATGAGATAAAATTAATTAGAGAATCCCGTAAAAATAATTTAGGAACACAATTTCGGAGAGAAGATAGTCTTCTAGATGAATACAGTTAAGGAAGCATTAACTAATTAGTCAAATTGCAAATGGGTTAGGAGGTCGCAATTAAAAGATCTAGAATTGAAGGAAGGTCGAGTAAGCCGAGGTGGAAATACAGTCACATAGATGGGTAGATGACTAACAACACTTGTGTATATACTACTATCATGGTCATAAGTGACATGGCAATTAGTGTGGAATACTTCTAACTCATTAGGACTACCTTTGTGGCCTACAATTAATATTTCAACTCGAGTTTCCTCCAAAAAGTTTCAAAAAATTTAAACTTTCAAAAATAAACCAGCAAAATTTTGTATTCATTCCAAGCCGTTCAAATTCATCATAAATTTTTTTTTTAATCACTTCATAATCTCAAAGCAAAATTTTTTTTTATCACGTTTCTACTAACATTTTCCAAAATTAACGTTTAAACTCAACTATTTAATTCAAGAGTTCATAATTCACGAATCCATAAAGATTTCACAATCAATAAAAAAAATTTAGCACTCTAAAATTTTCAAATAACTCATAATAAAACTCTTAGCATTTAAAAGCAATAATAAAAAAATTTAAGCTCCATGCTCTCATAAATTTTAACTTCCATTCATGCTAAGTTATTCCAACAAAATCACAACTTTTAAATGGTAACTTCCTGTAATCAATCCAAAAAAATTTCCATCACATCCTTTGAAATTCTCCAAAAAATTTAATATTAGCAATCCCACATTAAACTAAAATTTTCAAATAATCTTATAAGTCAAAATCTTTTTTTTTTTCAAAATAGATCTGTAAATCCTCAATCATAGGACACAATTTAAAATAAAGAAAAATTCTCAAAAATTGTTTTCATAACTTTCAAATATTTTAAACCAAAATTCACCGTCATTACTTCCACTTAAAATTCAAAATTTACTAAACATGAAAATCGCAAGTTATACAACTCAAATTTAAAAAAATTCCTATGACCATTTTTTTTAAAAGCTAAGATCATTCTCAATTCAAATTTATAACTGTTCAAAGGTGCATAACTATAATACAATAAATCATGAACCTTAAAACTCGAAAGTCAAATAAATTTTATATTTGTTCAAAGATGTATATCTATCACCCAAAACTCATAAATATCACAACTCGAGAAGCAAATCAATTTTATACTTGTGCAAAGATGTATAACTATAACCCAATAAATCATAAATATCAAATCTCAAAAAAGCCAATCAATTTCTTAAATCAAGGGTATAAAGATTCTAGCTATTTTTTTTTCCTTCCTGCAGTATCAATCCTATGGTATTTACTATTTAGAAATCTCAAGATTAGAACCTTCTTTGGTAGTATCCTACTTTACAAATTACTAAACATTAAATCACACTCTAAAAAAAACTTTTAACTCAACTAGTCTTAAATGTATTCCAATTGCCAATATAATCATTCTAGACATGTGTTTGACCTACGAGCATATACTAGTGTAGTCATCTTCCTAGTTGATACTAAGCACAAAAATAAGAATCGACGGTAGAAAGGAATCAAGCAAGATGCAATTCAAGGAGGTCGATCGAGAGTTCGAAATGTGAAGCCAAGGGAAGAGGTCAAGCTGTATGGATGAGATTCCTAGATTCTAATCCTATGTTACAGGTTCACATCGGTACAGCAACGTAACTGATGTGACAAACTCGACCTGCATGGGCCACCACATAAACATGTAACACCCCAGTCCCAAAATACGTAGGACTAGAACACAATCATGCCAGTTGTATACATACGAAGTATATGGACCCTCGTATATATACATAAGCTGTAAAATGCAGTAACCAAGGTACTAAATCTCATCCACAAAGATAAATATGATATAAAAGTAACTATGAATTTGTCATATACACAATAGTTGGGCGGAGACAAAGTCCACTACCAACCAAATTAAATATGAAAAAATTTACAAGGAAAAAATTTAGCAAGCGAAGAGCAATGGCGAGTCCAAGAGTAATCACCACGAAGGAAGGAATGGCCTTAGCTAGAGCACCTGCAAGAAATCACGGAACACACACCTGGCGAGATAACCAGGTCCTCAGAGGGACGTAACAAGATACATCAACATGCCACATAACTGAATATATATATACTATGTCATAAATCACAAGTAAAGTAAAATAGTCACACTCGTAACAAGTTCCAATACCTCATCATCGAAACAGTGGACTACCCCTACAACCAAACAAGGACAAGGGGTAGTACACTATACCGCAATACGATATTGTCCCAAGCTACTAATGGAACGGGGTGATATGACATTGACGAGGGTTACCTAACCATCTAAAGTGTTTATGCAGTAAGAACAAACCTTTAACGCATGAGCCCTGGCTGTAAATGGGATCGGTATAGTTCCCATATAGGGCACCAGGGGCCTACGTCCATAACGCTCGGGAAGCGTCAGAGGGCACCATGTGCAAGGGGCTACGTCCATAACGCTCTGGATAACGTTAGAGGGCACCTGGAGCCTGTGTCTCCGGCAGAGCGCACAGGTAATGAGGGAAGTGCATAGAAGCCCATACGTCAGGTAATGTTCTCCCCACCCAATGTACCTGTCATGTCGCATCCACGACCATGTACCTCTACCAACTGCTAAGTCTCCTAACACGCCTCTACTAGCAGTTAGCCCTAACGCATGCGCATGGGGGATCAGCCCACACGCAAGAACCTCTACATGATACTCATCTTACACATCCTCGTGGTACAACTGTGTCAAGGTATATGCAATACACCACAACGGTAGTCTCTTAACTCTAAGTCCATATGCAATCAAAGGATAATAACAAAGTATATCTAATATCACTGTGCAGACAATAAATCAAGAACTACAAGAACTGAAAATAATGAACAGTGATATGTAATAAAATGCAACTGAATATAAATAGTATAATGGCAAGGTATCTTGCCTGCGGGTGGTGCGAGAAGCAGCAAAATCCAACAATCAGAATCGTCAACACGAAAGTCAAAATCCACCAGAAGCTCCCGATGCTGAAACAAACATCACAAACGAGTTTGGAATAAAAGATATACATAGAAAATGCCTGTCCAAAATTTAAATTCTGGAACAGGGGCAAAATCGTAATTTCGGGTCAAAACGATGTCCGCCGTTGGACCCGCTTTGCACCGAAATACGTGCCAGAATCTACGGTCTCTAAAGTCATCAAACTATATGTCTACAAATTTGTTTTGATGAGACGAACCCAACGGTATGTCCAATTTTGGATTCCGGTGGACTGTGCACAAAATCGCCCATTGAGTGGGATTGTGGGCCCACCAAAATAGCGTCCCGATCAACAGTCTCAGAATCGGACCAAACTTGGTATACAGGACCAGAAAAATATTTCGAGTCCAATGGCACAAGTTTCATTGCGATATAATGAGTGTGCACAAAGATGTGAATTAATTTGCAAAGGGTTGATACGGGGTATCCCGACGGATACGCACTGATTTTGTCGCGCACATGCAACGAAATCGGGTTCCGTCAGTTCCCACACGTCGACAACATCCATATGCGCCTTTCGATGCGTATAGTGCGCGACCACATCGCCCGGTTTGTCGGGACAGACGCCGTATCGGAGTGTTTATCTACTTTTTGAAAATGGAATTTACAGTTTTCCGGAAAACTTTAACAACGTGTAACTTTCTACATACTAGATAAAAAGTGAATCCAAAAGGTGCGTTACAATCTCGGTTAGGTTGTCTTTGACTTCCTTTAATTAGTTTTTATGAAAGCTTAATGGACAGCAAGAAAAGTGGCCGACAAGTTGGTGTTTCAAAACAGTTTTTAATATTCAGAAAAGTGGGTTTTTCTCCAACTTCGTCTCGATTTTTCGAGCAAGTTGGATGGCCATATCAAAATCCATCTAGGGAATCTCGAAGAGGGTCAAGTCTACTTTCCAGAACATTTTACAGATCAAAATCGGAGTTACGAGTAAAAGGTTACGTCGTAGGAAAGTAGGGTACCATGAGTGGAAAAACTGCTCCGTGGGTGACGCGGGGCTGACTTCCGATGCTCCGTTCGTCGTGCACACAACTCCTTTGCTGGTGAAACGAACTCGTAGGCGAAGAGGGTATGTTCTGCTAAAATTTTCGTTTTAGAAGTCTAGGGTTTTGAGGCTTGTGGAAAACGTTATATATATATCAAGTTAGGTGAAAACCTAATACTACTATTATTACAATGCTAATAACCCATAGCCCACTCACGCAATTTTGGGTTGCTGACTTGCTGCGTTCAGCGCATGGATAGGGGAGGGGCCCGCCCCTTTAAGTGGGGGAGGGTTGACTTTCTTTTTTTTTTCTTTTCTTTTTCTTTTTCTTTTTCTTTTTCTTATTCTTTTTCTTTACTAAATCTTTTCAAACTTTATAAATATCTATATATATCCATAAATACCCAAAAAATCTATTTAAAATTCAAATATCATTTAAAAGTCAACTATCCAATTATTTAATATATTTGAGCATATATATATATATATATATATATATATATATATATATATATATATATATATATATATAAATTCAATCCTTAATGAATCAACTCAAATAATAATAATATAATAATATCTAAATAGAATGAACATATTTTAATCTCCATGAAATAACTTAAATTATAATAAAACAATAATAATCATCCCAATGGGTGAACTTTATCGCTCACCCATGTGTGGGTCCAGAAAATTATACCATCTTGTAAAATATTATTTTATTAATAAAATATAAATTTTGTACCAAAAGTCAATAAATATTCAACAAGTCTCAAAATTATTTAGAAATATTTGTACACACATGAAATATTCCTACATGGCCATCTTGGTCACCCCACATGCTCACATGGGCTTAAATTTTGTTCAGGCCCTGTTCGGGCTGAATTGGCCAAACCGGGTCATCAAAAAAATAAATAAATAAAATCATAAATTATATAAATTCAATTTGAGTCTAATCAAATAATAATAAAAAAATAAAAAAATAGGGGTTTTACACCATCAGCGCACAAAAAGGGCAATAGGTCCACAAAATTCTCCAAATGGAAAAAACAACCATGTCCATATTACCTCTGAGTTGTTTTCCCACCCATCATTGACAAATCACCCAATACATAAGAACTTCCACGTTGATAGCACGTCTGAGTTGTTATGTGTATCTCTATTTGGCCTACTCCTACCACGTCCTCATTACCTCTGAGTAGGAAGGCTATACTTCAGACCCATATTTACCATGTCCTCATTACCTCTGAGTAAATGTGTCGGTCTTCTCTTCACTTGTTATCAGTACTCACCTCGCCAATACACAAAAATCGGTAACGAGTCCCCAAAAATTATCCTAATCTATTACTCGCACCATCGGTGTATCAAAAGAGTAGTAGGTCCACAAAATATCTTTTCAAATCTATTTGCTCGTATTTAAAAAAAAATACACCAAAGGGCAATAGGTCCACAAAAAAGTCCCCCCAGGGGATATTCTTCAATCAAAATGTCATTACAAGCTCATCAGAGCGCAGTAAATCTATTCTGCTCTGTCAAAAAAAAGACGGAGAGCAAAGTCCACTACTCATCAGCGACACACAACTTGTTAAGGGTGTCATCTAGCTTTGCAATTGAGCGTTCAATTCTCAGTTTGACTCGACGTTCAGCTTCCTGGGATAACCTTTCGGCATCCTCCAGATGTGCATGAGCATGCCAATTTTCTTTCAGTTTCTTCAGTGCTCCCTCTAAAGCAGCAGAGGTTCGGGTGACTTCATCAGTCTCCTTCCAGATCTTCCCACCCCCTTGACGGGTGACTTGGAGCTCAGTCTCCAGAGATGTTAACCTAGCCTGGAGCTGGAGGAGCTACTCGTTGATTTCGACCATAGCACGAGTAATGGTCTTCTCATGAGTCAAGAAAATCTCTCCCTCCCGGCACAACTTGTCATACTTAAGGGACAACTCCTGGAGGCCCTTCTCCAAAGAGGGCTTGGTTCTCTTGAACCGCCTTCACCTTTTCTACGACTGATACAAAAAAAATATGCTCCTGCTCCACCATGGCAGACGCATCTACTTGCCGCAATTTATGCAACTGGATTAGGCACTGATGAGCCTCTGCCAGCTTGCGCTCCAGAAGGACGGCCACCCCTTCTCCACCTGGGAGCGTCTTCAGCTGGGCAATCTGGCCTTGGGTGCAGTGGTGGGCCATAGCAAATGAAGTCCCTCTCCTCAAACCAGCCTCGACCCCACATTTCAAATGGCGATAAAAGCTCTCGACAATGTCCCTTGACGACTCGTCCAAATTCTCCAGAAAGGACAACATCGACGGGATAGCATCTAAGGAAGCTGAGGGCTTCTGGGAAGGAGGTACACTTGAGCTTGAAGATCTTGTTATAAGGAAAATTAACTTCGAGCTACGAGACTTCCGTACAGCAGCAATTTTCTTTTCTGCAGCCCGAAGGAGCTGAAGGCTGGACAGGACCGAAGGTTCAAGTTTCGAGAAAGAGGCAGTTCCAACCGATCCCGCATGCGCCAAAGAGGTGGAAGGAGCCGGGATGTTTTTACTCAACACGGTGGAAGGTGCCTCAACTCGAGCCGGTAAGGAAGAAGGAATGTTCCTTGCTCGTATCAGGTCGGCCCTTGGATCCTCTGCTATTTCCTCCTCGCGGCCACATCCGCCACCGGTAGCGGCGAGGCAGGTCCGGTAATTCCGGCGCAACTATCAATCAGCTTGACACGAAGAAGATGGAATTGATACAAATTTCCTCATTGGTAAAAAAGTGGTATAGCTTACCGGAGGAGAAGGGCAACGGCTGAGGCTCAACAGGTGTCGTCTTGACTCCTCCCACCGTTTCCACAACTCCGGTAGGGTCAACGGCGGCATCCGAATCATCAAGACTTGTTCCTGCCGCCCCTGTTGCTCCAGGTACAGACATAATGATATCAGCACCAACCTGTGAGGACCCCGCAACCTCAGGGTCAGCACCCAAAGAGGAAGTCGCATGGGAGGCAGCTGGTGATAAAAGGTTTGTCTCCTCCGATGCCTGTAAAGGAGAGCCTTTAGATAACATTCCAAAGACAACATTAGGACTTGTCGTGAAAGAACTTACCAACTTACCCTCATATCAACTTCGACGCCACTACCTGTTTCCCCCAGGTCAAGCTTACGGAACCTAGTCGCGGTCCGCTTCTGAGATCGAGGTCTACTAGCGACAAGAGGTTCGGGTCCGCTTGGTGCACATGGAGGATTCGACACAGGTGAATGCACACGTATAGCCAAAAGACTTGTAGAGGGCTGGAGACCCTCAGAGTCATCTTCCTCCTCCTCCATGCTGTCAGAGTCAGAATCAAAAACTTTTTATTTCCCTTCCTCGTCCTTTTTAGAGAGTCCCTCAGTCGCTCCTCCAATTTTGTACCGACAATAAAGCTGATACGTAGATCAAAGTCGTTGGAAGGCACATTCACAGATACGTGACAAAGAGCCACCGTGTATACGATACGTCCCGAAGTCTCGGCATCAGGTAAAACGAAGCTGGTCCGTGTATGGATCGCCGAATAATAGTGCCAGGCTCGGATACCATCCAAGACACTCCCATCGAAACCTAGGCAAGGGTTAGGGATATCCAAATATAATTGGCTATACCCAAACTGCCGAGAATACCGGCTAGGTAGGTATAGCTCTAGGTATACAATATTACGGTTGCGGTATACCAGATGGGAAGGACAGATACTCTGCAATCAGTAAAATAATTTTTCAGATAAAGACTCGGGCGCAACAGCACTATCAAAATGAACGCATCCTATCTCCTCCTCGGTAAAAGGTAGGACTGACACAAAAAAAGAGTATCTATCCTCTCATACGAGAGCGACTTGGCAATTAAGAAAGCTGGTACAGTTCCAGGGCATGTCACGATAATAGTAGATGAATGCATCGTCACTTGTCGTATCGCCCTCCGGACCTGGTCGCATCAGAGAGGGGTAATGCATCAATAATGACCCCATTAAATAATGATACGGCAATTCAATTTTGTTGAAGGGTTTCGTAAGATCACGATCAATGACTTTCGACGTAAACGAACGAAGACCCCTATGGATGCTGCATACCATCGCAGGAAGCAGAGCCAACTTGGCCCCAAAAACTAGCTTCACCGCTGGGAGGATCAGGTTGCGGCTAATCCTCTCGATCGTACCAGAACCCGCTGAAATAATGCAAACCCTCAACCAGATAATCGGATATCCGGCCAAGATAGCTTTCGCAGACAGAGGTTGAGTATCATGATAAAAATAGCTAAAGGTGTCACTCAGACTCCCAAATCTGTTACCAGCAGCACGGAACCTTTTAGTACTTCGCACCTGTACATCCACCTGCTGCAGAGATTGGGGACTCCTAACAGTAACTCGACCGGATGCGCTAAGGTTAAAAAGGTAGCCAATCCAGGCTGTGATGTGAGGAAGGTTCCCTTCTGAACTATCATCCTTCTTCTTGGATATTTGTTGACAGGTGCTGTGGTGACATAGTAATTCCTGATATACGACTAGGAACCCAGGATACCACCGTTCTAATTCTTCGTATTCTTTGTTTGTCGGGGTATACTCTTCATAAGCCTCATCGCCCCAGGGCAATCTGGACATACTATGCATTTCGTGGAGAGCGAGCCCCATCTCTCCACCTAGAGTAAAAAAAGGTCCCCGTCTGGCAATTATACATCTCAAGCAATGCCATAAATAACTTCGGATTCATAAACAAGACATAGCAGGAGCCTCTGATGGCATAGCAGAGGCCAGTCTGTCGAAGGGTACCCTCATACTGTGCCAGGATCCAAGAAGTTAGGTTAACCCAGGGAGGGGAACGATGCTGCCAATTTAGTAAGGACAGTCTCCCTGCAGGGTATGATCTTTTACGAGCAATCTGATTCAAAAAGGTGTCAGCTTCAGTGAAAAACATATTAGGCTTCAACCCGTTGATGAGACTGCCAGAAGCCAGCCCAATAACCGAGTAGCTCATTGATTCCTTCACTGCGACCACTGACTTCGTAAGGTTGTTGAAACGGATATGGCCTACAAAGATCCCCTGCTGATCCAAAGTTAGAGAACTCGACATCTTCCTCTCAAAAGGTACCATATTGAAACCAGATAAGGGAAAGTGGCGCTCCATCAAGGGTATGTGAATTGCCTCCTCCTAAAAATAGAAATCCTAACTCTCAAGAGTCTCTATGACGCTCGGATGTGAAACAGCTAGGGCATCCCCGAATAAAAACAGAGGCTTCAGATGAATGCCATTCAGTTGCCCGAAGTTCATCATACTGAGTACGTAAAAGAACGACTTGTTCCTAATCTTCCTTAACCTGTCTTCAGGCTAATTTCCGGTAATCTGAGTCGACACACGATCGACTATTTGGTCAAGCATCACACCCAACGCAGATTGGGCTTATCCTATCAAGAGTTCCCCCGAGGGAGCTAAAGGCATGTCCACTGCAAAAGACAGAGAAGAAATAAAAGTTAGAAGTCCATAGCCAAAACAAAATACTTCTACGGCATGAGACCCATGCGGTTAGGCTGCATGCTTATGCGGCACAGTTGAGGGATACTTATGCCGTCCAAAACAAAAAGGGTGGTCATGCGACTCAGTCATGAGATACATATGCGGCCTAGTTACAAAGTATTAACGCAATCAGGCACTAAGGCAGCTTGGACATGAAGCGCTCCTGCGGCTCGGGATATGAAACACCCATGCGGCTCAGTCAGGAGACACTTATGCAGCACAACCATGTAGCATTGATGAAGATCAATCCTGAGTCATTTATGCAGCACTTATGTATCTCAGCTTATACAGCCCTATCATACAGAACAATATGGTTCAAATGAGATAGGGCACGCATCGACCAAAGCTCATTGCACAGGAAGCGATATAGCACGACATTGCCATCGTCTCTCCACTGTTCTTACCTTTGATGGGAGGGTGCACGTCGGAGTGAGTGGAAGAGGAGTCCGCCGCCTTCGATGGAGAAGAAAGCCCCTTTCCTTTGGCCGCAGTCGACTTGGAAGCTTTGGAGGCCATTGAAGACAGGAAGACGAAGATGAAAGAGAAGGAAGTAGAAAGAGAAAATTTCCTCTTCAAAATCACTCCTATTTATAGAGCTTCCAAAGAGGGTGCCGCTTTGATTCTCGAGATCATTAAAGATAATGATGACGCTTGGGGATTTTATCCCTAGTAACCGTCAGCTTTATCTCGAAAAAAGAGAACCCAAATTCAAAATCAAATCAAGAGCATTAAATGCAGCAGTGACAGCTGACAGACTCTCTGCGGCTCAAAGCGCCCCTACGACTTAAGATTTATTCCGCGACACAGGATCCCCCTGCGGCTCAGTATTTCTTTGCGACTCGAGATCTCCTTTGAAGTTCGAAAACCACTCCCTGCAACTTGAAGACTCCCTACGGCTTGGCATATTTTTCATGCTTCTTATTCAAAGTATTCCAAATTTGCAATTTGGAAACTTTGAGGGGGGTTCTTGTAGAAACATAAAAAATATGGAGTTCATACGGATTACAAATTACCGCATAGGTATATTGGGCCAAACAGGTCCGTATGAAGGAAAGCCACATGACTGTTCAAAGACATATGCGGCCCATCGACGAACAGCTGTATATGACCAAAGAGAAGCAGTTCGACTGATAAAGCTGATAAGCCCTGGCAAAACATGACAGTTCTGACACTTCGACAAGAAAGATAAGACGCAGAGACGTCGCCCAAAAGCAGAGTTCGTACGCCTCCATGCGGCCAAAAGAGCGTCATCCAAGCCGTATGAACCTCATGCGGCCCCAGTTTCCAAGCTTCATGTAACTGTGATTCGAGCCGCATGAGTCTCATGCGACCCCACAAGATCAAAGACTGAGAATACCATACGTAACGGGACACGTGGCAATCTGACAAATTCCTTAACTACCCAGATTTGCTGCAACAAAATCCCAATAAACTGACAGATGGCAGCCTAAAAGCGGGTCTTTGTGTGCTAATCAGCCACGTGGCCATAAGCCGTCCATGCGGCTCAAAATCTATACTATTATAAATAACAGGGTGCTACACCCCTACAATGGCTGGCAACCTTCAAGAAAAAAGTAATATCTTCATGAGCTAGAGACTTCATCAGATAGTCAATGGAGTAAGGCAGAGTTGATAGCACTTTTCCGAGCGTCCACCGTCACCCCCAGAATCAAAACTAAACAATTGTACTTAGATTGTTTCCTAGGCTTTTTTTCTAGGTTCTTCTTTGTACAAGCGAGTTTGCAATCAATTCCAGTGTTCTATAATACCTGTTGTTGATTTTTTATGGCAAATACTATTAGCAGCTAATCCTATCGCACGACCTATAAGCATCAATGTACGGTCGGTATGCAAGTCCCAATCTATATGCAACTCACGACTTGTGGCTCACCGGTGTCAAGGCCAATGAATGCAGCACAAATAAGGAGTGGTCTCTTAAATCTAGGTGAAATGTGCGTGAATTAAATAACAAACAAAAAACAGAACTAAACAATAATTTTCATTTAAATACCACTTGAAAGAACAATTTTATATTACAAAAACTAAATAATAAATAAATGCATGCAATATGGAAATCTAAAGTAAACAAGTAGCAGATGGCAAGATATCTTTCCTAGTGGTGTGTGATGATCTGACATCGTTTCAATTTGTTCAATAGCCACGGTCGATATGAAAGAGTCTGAATTTGCGAGGAAATTGGAACGCATGATTAACTACGATCAAGATTGACAACAAAGGTGTTACTGTAAATAAATACATATACCATTTTAGAAAATATTTATAATATAAAAAAAACTATATTTCATCAATCAAAATATTTTTAGATAAATATTTTGAAACTCTATAACATCTTTTTAGGCTAAACTCAATTTTTTCAACTATATTTTAAATAGGTAGGAAATACTTTCATAATATTTAGGGTTTTCTAAATTCATTTTGAAATATTTTAAATAGGTAGGAAACACTTTCATAATATTTAGGGTTTTTGAAATTCATTTTGAAAATGAATGTAGGCCAATATTTATACAGTATTATATATATATATATATATATATATATATATATATATATATATCCAATGCTTGATCGGCCACCTAAGAGCAGCCATGATGTGGCCGAACTCCTGCCCCTATACAAGGAAACCCCTTTTATGTGCATATAAACCCATCAAAGCCAATACATATATATCATCAATACACAAAAATGTAACGCTAAAACATAACAAACCCTTCAACAATCCCATTGCCATTGACTCATACAACACCATCTCCATTGAACCCATTCATATATATATATATATATATATATATATATATATATATATATATATATATATATATATATATATATAAAATATATATATATAATATATATATATATATAAAATATATATATATAATATATATATATATATATATATATATTTTATATATATATATATATATATATAATATATATATATATATATATATATATAGAACACTCCATTTTATTCCAGCAAGACTCAAAATTGCCGATGCCCTATACAATATATATATATATATATATATATATATATATATATATATATATATATATATATATATATATATATATATATATATATATATATATATATATATATATAAAAATATATATATATTATATAAATATATATATATATATATATATATAAATATATATATATATATATATATATATATATATATATATATATATATATATATAGAATACTCTATTTTATTCCAGCAATGCTCAAAATGCTGATGCCTATACCAGTATACCAACAAACCGGAAACCTCAGGTTAGGTTAGGAGAGAAGAGAAGCCCAAAAACTGGTCTGCCCATGTGAACAACAGGACCTGATCTTCTGGCACTGCCTGGTGACCTCCCTAAAGATCTGGGCGGCATTGTACTGATAGCCCTCATATCTTGCTTTGTTGTGATTCTTCCAAATGACCTATATGGCAGCAGCTGCTATGATTTGGTGGCCGTGGGACGCTGAAGCCCAGCCAGCCCGGAGGTCATTGATGCACCCATCTCCCTGTGCCCTTCTGTACCTTTGAGATAGCATCCTCCAAACCCTGGCAGGTAATTCCCCTTGACAAAATATATGGTCGACATTTTTCGTCTGACGCTCTGAACAGCAGTTACATGCAGATGCCAAGCTGAATCCAATGGTATATAGGTTGTCGTCGATGGGTAACCTCCTCCGAGATGCTCTCCAAATAAGGATTGACCACTTCTTAGGAATGTATGTCTGCCCGAAAGCGGCGTTGATCTGTGATGGCGCTCCGCGACCACGACAACTTGCCTGGCCGAGCTCAACGAGAATCTTTTCGAAGGTTTGGCCGACCAACACAGCTCGTCTGCTTTGTTATATATCTTCAGGCCGTGTTGACGGATGCAATCTTCTACCTCATCACCGGTCCAATTGCGAATCCTGTCCCAATCCCAGCCATTCCCTGTCGGATCCCACAAATCCCTGATCCTGGTGATCCCACGTCCAGCCATACGGTTAGAGAGCAAGGTGTCCCCAGCCCAACGTTCAAGGAAAAAAGATAATTCGCCTGTGCCCAATTGAAGACGAATCTCCGGTTCGGCCATAGTGCATCCGATTAGGATATGCCGCCATGCTGCTAATGACCTACTATTGGGGATGGCCTGGGATGGGTGAATATGCTTGAAATATCTGGCCTTCATGAATCTAGCACATAAATTTTGACTCGTTCAAAGCTGCTACCACAGCTTCATAGAAAAGGCAACAACAATATGAAAGATTCTGGCAAATCCTATGCCTCCTTCCTCGGTAGGCCTGGCCATGGTGTCCCAGCTAGTCCAGTGATGTTTAATGTTCCTGCCACTATGTCCCCAAAAGAAGTCGCACATGATGCTTTCAATCAGGCGGATCACCTTCTTAGGGGGGAGCACGCTACGAGGGTATATATAGGGATGGATGTGAGTACTTGATTGATGAGGATCATCTTCCTGCCCGAAGATAGAGTAGCGTTGTGCCATCCCTCCAACTTTCTCCTGATTTTGTTAATCAGCCCGTTAAAGATGCCTGCATTAGTTCTACCATACACCAGTAGACATCCGAGGTAAAGAAAATGAGGGTGTTCAATGGAGAAAGAGGTAATATTAGAAATGTTAACCGCGCTCTCTCTCCCAATGTTGTGATCCGTGTATATAACACTCTTGGCGGAGTTGACCTTCTGTCCAGAGCTGGCTGCATATCTCTGTAGGGTGTTGTGGACCACCTCCACCGATCTGACATCCCCAGAGGAGAAGATGAGGATGTCATCAGCATAGGCTAGGTGGGTAATAATCGGACATCCGCTGGCGGTATGGAAGTGTTGGAAGTTTGGTGTTCCAACCATCTTATTCAGATTTCTGCTCAACGCTTCCGCCGTGATGATAAAGATGGTGGAAGATAAGGGGTCTCCTTGCCTGACGCCCCGACTAGATTTGAAGAAGCCGTCGGCTTGACCATTGATGACTGTGGAGAACCATTAGTTGCTGATCGATCTCCATACAATATTAGTCCAAATCTTCGAGAAGCCGAAAGCCCTGAAAACCTAAATCATGAATTGCCAGTCAAGCCTGTCATAAGCTTTCTCTATGTCTAGTTTGATTGCTATGATGCCACCTCTCGCAGGGAGTTTCATGCTGGTGATAAGCTCCTGAGCTAGTATTATGTTATCTTGGATGTTTCTACCCCGGACGAAGCCATTTTGCTCCTCAGAGATGATCTTGGGGAGTAAGCCTGACATACGGGAAGCGATAATCTTGGAGATGATCTTATTAGTGAAATTACACAAGCTAATGGGACAAAAATCACAAAAGGTTTTCGGATTATATTTTTTGGAGATTAGGATGAGATTGGCGGCGGATATGGCTCTGGGGTAGGTCGCTCCCTGAAAGAAGGCGACGACCGCTTCATGGATGTCCTTCTTGATGATGTCCGGACATTGACGAAAGAATAACCCGAAAAAGTCGTCGGGTCCCGGAGCGTTGTGGGCGTCCAGCGCCCAAACCGCGTCTTTGACCTCTATCTCAGTCTGGGGGAGCTCCAGCTGGGTGTTGTCATTGTCGTCGATGAGGAGGAGAATCTCAGCCAGAAGGTTGTTGTCTTTGTGGACCCTTTGTTTGGTGAAGAGCTGGGAGTAGAAATTAGCAGCAGCTGCTTGGATATCTCGCTGATTACTGATGATGTTACCCGATTCAGTCTTGATCTGGTGAAGGGTCAGTTTCTGCTTGCGACCGTTGGCACAGGCGTAGAAATATGCAAAGTTTTTGCCCCCCTCACTGTCCTATTTCAGTCTCGCTTTTTTGCTTCCAGTATTCCGTTTCCACTTTTAGACGAAATTTGAGAATGGCTTTGGTGAGGTTAAGGACGGTCTTGGCGGTCGACAATCGATCAGTCGAAAAGAGTGTCTCCATACGGGTGACATCATCTTCCGCCGCACAAACCTCCTGAAAAATATCCCCATAAGACTGTTTCCTCCAAGCTGTCAATGCTTTCCTTGTCACCTTAAGCTTGCTAGCCACTCTGAACAGCGGGTCAACATCGTCCACCTGATTCTATGCATCCGCGACGACATTCTTGAATTGAGGGTATTCGCTCCAGAGGTTGAGAAAGCGAAAGTTCTTTTTAATCTGGTTGGAGGAGTTATTGATTTCAATAAGCAGGGGAGCATGATCGGATTCGGTCGTGTTATGATGGGAGAGTCTGGGGCTGATGCCCATGCTGTGCCAGAGGGTGTTGGTGAGGGCTCTATCAAGGCGGGAGTATTGCCGACGATCGCCTTCTTGCATATTGCACCAAGTAAATGCAATTCACGAGAACTGGATCGATGAAAGGTTGGCATTAAAGATAAAGTTATTGAAGTCATGTATGGCCATAGGAGGAGACGGCCTGCTCCCTGACTTCTCCTTTCTATAAGTAATAGCGTTAAAGTCCTCGATACAAAGCCAGGAGGTATTGATGTGGTTGAAGTGGGTGTCGAGGAGGTCATCCCAAAGATGTTTGCGTTCAATAATGTCGCAGCTGCCATAAACAACAGACAGAATGGTGCGCTTGGAAAGGAAATAATGCTCATTCCAGCACGAAAGAGCCTGCCTGGAATCCTAGATAACTCCGATGAAGACGTCCGAAGAGATGGGGATCCAAATGTCATGGTCGTCGGCCACTGCATTCTGGAAACCTAGCTGAAGCTGAATAGATTTGATTTTCTTGGGGGGGATCTTGGGTTCGAGAATGATCAAAATGTCAATCTTGTGAAGTTTTTTGAGGGCAATGATCCGCCTCTTGGTGGGTTTGTTGGCCAGGCCGCGAACATTCCAGGATAGGATGTTAAGCATTAATATTCTGGTTGAGGGCATTTTTATCTGCTTGACTGCGGATATTGTGCAGATAGTTGTCATCTCGGTGGCATCTGCGGACTTATCATGGATTGGGTCCAGCGTGTTAGTGGCATGGTGAGCCTTTGCGGGGATGATCCTTTCTCTCGTAGAGTCCAGACTGGCCTCTCAGTGGGGTAAAATTAGTGTGTCTTCTATGCTTTCTGATACTGCTCCTGCTGACTGGAGGGAGAATCCTGCGACGATGACCTGCGTGCCTCTCCAGACCTCCTATGGTTCGAGGATCACCAGGGCCTCATCCACAATGACAAGATGTTCGTTGGGGGCAGACTTGAGGTCTTGAAAGGTGTCTGTGCCATCTTTCAAAAGGATATCGTTAGATGTGGCGGGCTCGGAGCTCGCTTCAATGTGCCTGTACGGTTCCTCAAAGAGGACAATGGCCTATAATGTCTCAGTGGATTCTGGTTCCTCAATGGTGACAATATCCTGTTCCGGCTCGGTGGCTTCCGAATCCAGGGCGTCGAACTTGTTGGTTAGGTTTAGGGATGCAGAGGTACGGAGGATCGCGTCTGCGGCATTGGAGTTGCCCCTATCCAGCGATTCGCCATGATCTTCGAACCTAACGTGGGTGTTTGGGAGCTAAAGCAGCGGGGAAGGTTGCTTCTGATTATTATTGTCGCCTTTACTCGGGACGTCTTTCCTGGCGGGTTGCCTCTTAAGCTCGGGGTGAAGGCAAAAACAGTGTGCTGCTAGGTGTCCCCGCTGGTGGCAGTGTTTGCAATAAATGATGTGGTTGTCGTAGACTATTCGCTGGGTATGCATCCGGTTGCCCAGCTCAAGGACGATGTGATTGGGGGGCTCATTGTTCAAGTCAAGTTCCACACAAATCTTAGCATAATGGGCCTTAGTGAGGTTGCTGGTTTCTTCTGCTGCAGCCACATAGGTCCCGAACGAGTTGGCGATGTGCGTGAGGGCCGCGGGGACAAAGCAGATTAGTGGAAGGTTAGGTAGGATCACCCATGCCGCAACCTTCGCAGAATCTTCTTTAGTGTTAAAATTTGGGGACTACCTGATAATCTTCATAAGGTGGGAGTCCACCCTACTTGTTCCCGTGGACCACACGGTCTTGTGATCTGTCGTTGAGGAAAGGTGCAGCAGGATATGTTTAGGGTCCTGGGAGGCAACCTTGTAATCCGCAGCCAGCCGCCAACTGAGGATAACTTCCTTGACCCGGTCAATCTTCGGGCAGCCAGTAGAAAATTTGAGGACAAAAGTGTGGGGGAAAGACGAGGATAGAGAGGTCAGTTCCAGAGCGAAAAAGGGGACCTAGGGTACCGAGGATTCCGAGGGGTAGACGACTTCCGGGAGCGGAACATCGAGAAATAGGCTACCCATCTTGACTGCACGATCTGGATGCAACACATCAGTGAAGGTAGGTGACGGGACACCTGACATGGGTTGGGAGGTCGAGGCTACGCTGATGGAAGGGGACCCGCAGGCAGGCAGGGGAGACGGAGTGGTAGACGGCTTGGAGTCCGCAGACGAGCCAAGGCCATGCAGGGGCAGGGCGGCAGGAGGAGGGAGACGGATGTAGAGACGCAGAAGCATGGGGGGAGCGGCGACGGAAGGTGGCTGAGGCTCCCCAGAAAGAGGACCGACAGCCAGAAGCTCCGCCGGAATAGCCCGACCCAGGGAAGGGATCGGTCCTGAAATGGGGAGAGCGTCGACGTAAGAGGGAGCCACCACGGGTCCCGGCTCCCCTGCTGCAGAGGAGGGACCGACGACCGAGGAAACCAAGACTGTGGTAGGAGGGGACGTAACACCGGAGGAGGGGGACCAAGACTCCGAGGAATGGGCCACCGCGGGGGTGACAGGCCATGCGCCCGCGGAAGGGAGCTGGCGAGCGCCCACAGGAACTTCGGCGAGGGATAGGGCCATGCGCTCACACCAGGAGTTGTGGACAATGCGCCCATAGGATGGAACACTGAGGGCCATGCACCCGCGGGGGCAAGGAAGCTAGCTCCCGCAGGAGGGAGATAACATACGCCAATTTCATAGTGGAGGGGCCATGCGCCCCCCCGAAGGAAGGGGCCATGCGCCCGGGAATACGTTGGGATGCCATGCATCCTGGGATGCCGACGTTGGCCAAGCACCATCAGGAAAGCATGCGCCCGCGCGGGTAGATGGCCATGCGCCCGAATATGGAATGGACCATGCACCCAATGCTGAACTTCCCTCATGGAGCGCAAGGCTTGAGGCAAGGCCAGACCCGGAGGATTCGAAATTCGAAAAGAAGTGGGGAGTCGGGCGGGAAATCATCATTCCCGAGGGTGGAAAAATGGGCGGGTCCCCCACGAGGACCACCAAGTCTGAGGGGGCGGAGGGGACACCACCGGAGGCGGTAGCCGGAGCGACGTGCGAAACTACTGAAGAAAAGCGACCAGCCAGGGGGTAGGGGATGGTGGAAGGGGCGGTGGGAAGTGGCGGCTCGGCGGATCTACCACAGAGGGACGGAAGGGGGCGGCTGGCGGAGTGGAGGAGGAAGGCTGGCGGAGTAGGATCGGTGGTGGGAACGGGTGGGGGTAGGCCTGGCGGAGGGGGAAAGCTGGCGGAGGGGGGTGCGAGGAGGGTCGGGGATGAGACCACCGGAGGGGGTCCGGTGGAGGCTATGAGGACCGGGGGAGACGCCATGGACAAAGGGGGGGTGGAGGAAGGGAGGAGGGGAGAGAGGCCCGCCGGCCACCGACTAGCGGCGGGGGGGGGGGGGGGGGGAGGGTGGGAGCCGTAGAATGGAAGCGGAGGGAAAGAAGAGAACAGCCATTGATGAATATATATATATATATATATATATATATATATATATATAATGCAGATACAAATATTTGAACAATTAAAGAAATCAGACATTCAAAAAAATAAAACAAATAGAAGAGGAATTTAAACTACAAATTTGTAGTAATATTCCTAATGACTTTGGGACAGGAATCAACATACTATTTCACTTTCCTATGTGGGTAACTTTAATGAAGAGGATATCCCCACTATGGCCAGGCCATGCCAGATGAATCAACAATATCTGAAAATATGTAAAAAAGAAATACAAGGCTAACAATAATACATCTGGCTTAACTCTTGATAAGAAGGATTCTACTATTGTTAGTAACAATACTACAATTACTAGTTTCTAAATAAATTAGGCTTTCAGATGAGGAGCAACTCAATCCAATACAGATTGAGAAATCTTTCATACAAATTCAAAATGAGGAAACCTCTGAAAGAATTAATACTGTTAAATATGATAAGCCAAATTTGGTAAAATAATACTATTAAAGACCTTCCCCTGTAGATGTACTCTACGAAGAGAATGATTTTGTTATTCAGAATCATTATTGTAGTGGAGAAATCTATGAATGGAATATTGATGGTCTTTCAGATAAACAAATACACGATCAATTAGATAGAATGGTAATATATTCTAATATAGCTAAAGCTGTTGGTAATAATGATAAGCAGATTGTTATATTTATTGCTAATGGGTTTACCGGTTTCCTTAAAGGATGGTGGGATAATTGCCTAACCCAAGAGCAAAAACTAGAAATAGTGAATACCACTAAAATAGAAGAAAATCAGCAAAAGGCAGATGATGTTTATACTTTAATATTAAATATCTTGGATCATTTTACAGGACAAATTTCCGATGCGAGTAGAATATCGACACTTTTACAAAATTTAAGGTGTCCTACTTTAACCCATTTTAGATGGTATAAGGATACATTTTTAAGTAGAGTAATAAGACTCACTGATGCCAATGCATCACATTGGAAGTCTAAATTTATTGATGGACTACCAAATTTGTTTGCTGAAAGAATAAGACAAAAATTGAGAGAGAAAAACAATGGAGAAATTCCATATGAACATTATACATATGGAGCATTAATAAATGCATGTGTTCAAGAGGGTTTAGCCCTTTGTAATGATTTAAAACTGAGAAATAAGTTAAAATCTCAAAGGCTTTCAAAAAAAAGCAGTTAGAAGAATTTTGTAGCCAATTTGCTTTGGATGATTATAAGCCACCTTTAGATAGAAAAGAAAAGGCAAAGAAAGAATATAGGGACAAGGGAAATAAGCCCTATTATAAAAGAAGAATGACGAAAAATTTCCCTAAGATTTTAGAAGAAAGGATAGAAGCAAAGAGAAGAAAATTTCTTCTAAAAAGCGAAAAGCTTCTAAAGAAATAAAATGATATAAATGCGGCAAATTGGGCCATTACGCTAATAGATGTTATATAAAACGAAAGATTGAATAAATTGAGGATGAAGGGTTAAAAAGAACCCTATACAAAAGATTAATCAATTTGATGAAGAATTAGGTTCATCAGAAGAATCAAATAATGATGATTCTATTAATATGTGTGAACGTGATAGTGATTGTAGCTGTGAAGAATGTTCCAATAAACATGATTTGAATTACAATAAATCTATAATAGAAATGAATGGTTTGTCAATCAATGTATTGACTACCCAAGACAAAAAATAGAATCTCTAATGTCTACTGAAATCAGTAGGACAGTAAGAGAAAAGCTTGTTGACACAAAATCACAGTCAACCAAATATTGATAGAATTGACTACATGATACTTGTGATAATTCAATACGACACATGAAGACTACATCCAGTACATGTCAGACGATAGCTCGGATTTGCAATACAGTTATTTTGAGTCTGTATTTTTATAATTTTATTGAGTCTAGACTTATGTAAACTGAGCTGTGCTGAGCATCTGAGACTTAACCTATACCTATACCCAAAATCCAAAAGCTCCACACAAACCAAAAATAAGCCCATTGGACCATTGACCCATTCTGTGCTCTGGAGACAGAGTTCGGGCCGAACTCTGCCTCCACACAGAGTTCGGGCCAAACTCTGTCTCCTAAAAATTAGCACCCTAATTTTTAGGGTCGCCTGGTTGCAAGTTGTCCAACGGCCAATTTTTTGAAAATTCCAAACAGAATTCTGGCCGAATTCTGCCTACCTGATATCCTATAAATAGGCCATGAATTCCCTCATTTTTGATTCATCCAATCTTCTCTTCTCTTTTCTTCTCTCTAAAGCTCAATACAAGCTATACCTTTCTTCATCTACTAGCCACAAGCTTCCTAAGCCTCAAGTGCTCAGCATTTTTCAGTTAGGAGTTTGTGCAAGAGTTCAAGAAGTTGCTTGGAAAATTCCAAGCATCACCACTGCGATCTTTGTAAGAAGTTGACGTGCTCTTCTGAAGAAAAGGCACGGGGTGTAACTACTATTTCACAAATAGTGGATTAATCCTAAGCTAGAGTTCTCAGGCTTGGACTAGTCCTCCACGAGAAAAAACCAGGTTAAAATCGGCTGTATTTGCGTATGCTTTCTTGCTCCTTATTTATTTTCGTATTACTCTAATTACTTTCACTTGTAAAAAAGTTTAATTTTTAATTGGCTATTATCGCTATAAACTCTATTCACCCCCCTCTAGAGTTGCCATCTGTTCTTTAATTGGTATCAGAGCTCTGTTCTCTCAACAAGGACTAATATCCTAGAGCTGATCCATGGCAACCACACAATCCTTGATCTCCAATCACGGTGAAGGGCAGTCCATTCATAGGCCTCCCCTATTTGATGGAACTAACTACACCTATTGGAAAACAAGGATGAGCTTTTATCTCAAGTCGCTAGACTTCGACCTGTGGACCATCGTCACCGATGGTTACAAAAATCTGCCAGGATAGTTGTCAATAGTGATCTCGTTGAGAAACCACATGACAAATATTCTGACGAGGAGAAGAAACAAGCAAGTCTTGACGCGAGAGCTATTAATGCTTTATTCTATGCTATAGACAGGAATGAGTTCAACAGGGTCTCAACATGCACCACCTCTCACGAAGTATAGAGACTTCTAGAAGTGACGCATGAAGGAACCACCCAAGTCAAGGAATCGAAGATAAGCCGTCTCACTCAAGAATATGAGGCTTTCAAGATGAAGCCAATGAGACGATCACGCAATTGTTCATAAGATTCCTCGACATCATCAATCCCCTATCTTCTCTCTGCAAATAATATTTAAATCACGAGAAGATTCACAAGCTACTTAGGGGGCTACCAAAGATTTAGAACCCTAAGGTGACAGCCATCATAGAAGGAAATGATCTCACAACCATGTCCATGGAGACCTTGATGGGAAAGCTGATGACTAATGAGCTTGACCTCAAGGACTTCGAAGAGCCTGCTCCTAAGGCTAAGTGATCGCCCTCAAAGCTCACCGACGAAGGACTGACTCCGAAGAGACGGATGACGACAACTCGGAAGGTGATGATCAAGCTCTCCTTGTCCGCAACTTCAAGAAATTCCTTCGCTTCAACCGAAGAAAGAAGGAACCACAAGAAGATGACGAAGAAGAGCCAACATGCTATGGTTGTAAGAAGACGGGACACGTCCGAAAAGACTGTCCATTCTTAAAGAAGAACAACCGCTATGAGAAACCTTACAAGAAGGCTTCCTAAAAGAAATATGCCAACACAAGCATTTGGCATGAAAGCGAAGCTAGTGACTCCGAGAAAGAAAAGGACTCTCTTCAAGACGCTGCAAACGTGTGCCTAATGGCAACGTCCGACAAGGTATCAAACGAAACTCTTGATAATTTCACTTTTGATGAACTTGGCGATGCTTTCACCGATTTACTTGATGATCACAAAAAGGTCATTGGTAAATATAAATATGCCAAGGAAAAGATCAAAAGTCATGAAGTCGAAATTCAAAGACTTTCTTTACTGCTTGATAACATTAGAGACACTTCACCCACGGATGTCACAAATGAGATATCTAAGCTTAAAATAAGCTTACATGATGCCGAACACACATTAAACAACAAACACAGAAATTACAGCACTCAACACGGAGCTTGCAGAAGAAAAGAGTAGACACAAGATTTCTATTACTAAGATATATAGTTTGAATGCTAAGGTTACAGAACTGCGGGCTGTCTCTAAGAAATTAGAGAATAAATTGGGAAAACATATTGCTCAACCTCAAACCCAATCACATGAGACACACACAAAGCATGACACTACTCATGCTAGTCAACCACGTCATCCACATGCAGCTCATAATCATGCTTACATATACACACACTTTCATAAAGCACACAAACCACATGCACGTAGAAATAATTCTCATTTGTCACAAAATCATTATGCTATACATAGATACAATCATCACTATGTTGCACAAATCATCATCACCATGATATTCCATATAGACATCGTCACCATGCTACTCCATATAGACATTATCACCACATTGCTCCACATCGCTCTACATATAGACATAATCACCATTCTAACTCTACATATCATCATGCTACTCCACATCACTCTACTCATAGACATCATATGCATGCTCCTGACATAAATAGGAATGCTATATGTACTTATTGTGGATTACATGGATACATTTCACCATAATATAGAATTAGAAGATTAGTAGATAGAAAGATATATGTATGGTTTCCGAAAACTAACTTTTCAGGACCCTCAAGAACTTGGGTACCAAAGGTCACATCTACTCTTGATGTAGGTGGACCTTCTCTCCTCAACTAAGAATAAGTGGATTCTCGATAGTAGATGCTCGCGACATATGACGAGAGACACAAATCTTTTCACATCACTATCGATGAAAAGAGAAGGATACGTATCCTTCGGTAACAACCTAAAAGGGTATATTATAGGTAATGGTATTATTGGTCATCATTCCTCTTCCGTGATAAAGGATGTCTGCTTACTGACCGAGTTAAAGCATAACCTGCTCAACATTAGTCATCTTGTTGAACATGGATATGACATTAACTTTGGACAAAATAAATGCTTTATTTATGACAGGTCAACAGGAGACATCCCTTATGAAGGGATAAGAGAGGATAATATTTATATTTTCTATTTGTCTAGAGATACTAACAATGCAAGTAGATGCCTATATGCTCATAAGGATGAAAGATTACTATGGCACCAGCGTCTTGGTTATACCAACATAGATACTATATCCAGGCTATCGACTAAGAAGCTAGTTAGAGGCTTGCCCGACATCACATTCAAAAAGGACACGGTATGTGTCGAATGTGAATTGAATAAGGCAACCAAGTCCTTATTTCATTCCATAAACTCTGTAAGTACCACTAGACCTTTGCAACTTCTTCATATGGATTTATTTGGCCCTAGTAGAGTAGCCAGTCTTGGTGGAAAACTCTACGCTTTTGTTACTGTTGATGATTTTTCTAGATTTACATGGGTTTTCTTTCTTACAATAAAAGCGATGCTGTTTCGGTTTTCAAGATTTTTGTTAAGAAAGTTCAAAACGAAAAAGCTACATGATTACTCGAATCCGAAATGATCATGGAGGCGAATTCGAAAATACTGATTTTGAAAAGTTTTGTGATTCTAATGGTTTCGATCATGAGTTTTCTTCTCCAAGAACTCCTCAACAAAATGGTGTTGTGGAGCGGAAGAATAGGACTCTTGGCGATATGGCTAGAGTCATATTGAACAAGTTTTCACTTCCGAAATACTTTTGGGCTGAAGCTGTCAGTACAGCATGCCATATTTTAAATAGGGTGCTTATTCGTCCTATTACGAAGAAAACACCCTATGAGCTTTGGTTTGGAAGAACCCCAAATGTTTCTTATTTTAGAGTTTTTGGTTGTAGATGTTTTATCCTTAACACCAAAGACAACTTAGGCAAATTTGATGCCAAAGCTGACGATGGTATTTTCCTTGGCTATGCTGCCAAGAGCAAGGGATATATAGTTTTTAACAAACGCTCATTAATTATGGAAGAGTCTACCAATGTGACTTTTGATGAAGATAACAGTGCAGCAGCTACTCTTGATGATGATGTTGAGCCATCAACTTCTACTCCAATGAATACCACCACCGAAACCAATTCATTGGAGGGCTTGCCTAAGAAATTCTCTTTCAAGCCGTCACATCAGAAAATTTGGTAATAGGTGAGGTTTCACGTGGAGTAACTATATCACCCTCATTTCCCGTATTTCCTGTATTTTGTATTTATACTCGTATCTGGATTTTGACATGTATTTTTATTTTTCTCAACTTGTAGAATTTTGGTATTTCTCGTATTTTGGGTTTCGTCATGGTTCGGTTTTAATTGGTTTGGATTGGGTTGGTTTGATTTAGTTTATTATGCGTAGGAACACCTTAACCTACACTCCACCCTCAATACACCACAACCCACCCTCTTTATATTCTCCACCAATATTTTCTCTCTCCTCATAACCACCATTTATTTCCTTCTTCTTCTTCTTCTCCTTCCTCTACACAACTCTCCCAACCCTAGACAAGTGCATCTTGCCACTACATGAGAACCCTCTTTTATTTGTCTATTTGCTAGATTAGGATATGGTGATCACATTAGTTCTGGGTATTTTATGATTTGGAGTCTCTATTGTTCTAGATCTAAGTCTTCCTATTTTCAGATTTTTGCATGTTTTGATCTATTTTAGTTGGTTTTCTATGAGTTTTGATGTTTCCATGTGGAAGAGCATTCAATTCCACCCAAATTAGAACTTTGGAAATCCAGATTTGGAGTTTGGATGGCCAAGTTATGATGCTGTGTAGCCTTGAGTTCAACCATGGTGTTCTTGCTGTTTGGAGAAGACAGTGAGCAGTGTGCAGAGCTATTTAGCTTACGCACAATGAGCTGCGCGCGCTCTTTAGCGTGCGTACGTAGACTTGGGTACGCTTCCTGTTGGAAGCGTGTCTCTCTCAGCGTGCGTGACTTTTTACCTACGCTGCTCCCTGTAGCGTGCGTGACTTTTCACCTACGTTGCTCTCTGAAGCATGCGTGACTTTTCACCTACGCTGCTCTCTCAGCGTGCGTGACTTTTCACCTACGCTGCTCCCCGTAGCGTGCGTGATTTCACCTACGCTGCTCTCTCAGCGTGCGTGACTTTTCACCTACGCTGCTCCCTGTAGCGTGCGTGACTTTTCACCTACGCTGCTCTCTCAGCGTACGTGACTTTTCACCTACGCTGCTCTCTGTAGCTGCGTGACTTTTCACCTATGCTGCTCTTTCAGCGTGCGTGACTTTTCACCTACGCTGCTCCCTGTAGCGTGCGTGACTTTTCACCTACGCTGCTCTCTCAGCGTGCGTGACTTTTCACCTACGCTGCTCTCTGGCGTGCGTGACTTTTCACCTATGCTGCTCCCCTGACCCCTTGCTTAACCCATTGGCTCTTGGAGTTGTGGTCTTATTTCTTTAAGCTTGGCTTTTCTATAGCCCTGTATATTGATATTTTATTAGTATTTTATGCCCATTTTATATCCTTACGCCTTTTGTCATGAACTTGATTTTTACTTAATATGTTTGGAATGACTATTGTACATGGCATGGTATGACAAGGAACTAGCATAACACGGCAGTAACCCGTAGTGGTGCACTCCTGACATGACCAACCTGATATGATAGTGGCCCATCGTGGCTCACTCCTGACAAGTACCCTGACATGATTTATCTTGATGCTGTTGCGACGGCTAATTTAACTTGACTTGCCTTGACACCGTGGGTGGTTCTTTCTTGCTTGCTTGTTAAATCCATTTGTCCTGTCTTGCATCATTTCTAGGATGGGACTCCTGAGTACCACGGTCAGGAGCACCTACTAAAATGGATTAAGGTTAATAACTAGAATAACACAGTAGTCATGAAGAGATGACAAAGCTACAGGCAATCCCGTTACCTGGGCGCTCTTGGGATCTGTAGCCTGCCGTCGAGTAGGACACATTTCCAGCACACCGTCGCGTGTTGTACCCTCTAAGTCTCCTAAGGGTACATTTATCTTTTGGGCGATGTACCCACCAGAATTCAACCCTAATCTTTCGTCCTGGGTAGCCTGGATGGTCTGCAGGGCTTGTGGCTGTGGAACAATCTCACTGCATCTTGTTAGTAATTAGGCCTGTGATAACCCTAGTTAGTTAAAGTAGCAAGCCGTAGTATCTGCTTGGCCGTGATTGATTGAATGAGGTATAACCAGTCTAGCCATGTCTTGATTCAGTAAAAGATTGCTCCCTGTCTTGAATTCTTGCATTATTATCTTGCCGATAAATGGTGGGAAACCAAGTTCTGTTCAGATGAAGGGTTACAACCCCGGTCCTTGTTTGGTTTACGGGTTGTAACCTGGCTATCGGAATAGTTCCATGGTTATCTCGTCGTATATCACCCTGCCATGTTTTCATAAATTCTAGTTTTAATATGTTTAATTCTCTTGTGCTAATTGCTGGCTTTTGTTCTTATTTCGTGGCCCCTTGTGGCACTTGCTCTTTCTGGGGTTGACCCAGCTGGTTTTGTGTGGCCAGATTTCGGAGCAGCTCCCAAGGATCTACCAAGCTTCCAGTCCAATGGTGGCGACTAGAAGGAACCCGGGCTACGAGTGGATTTTCTATTTTGTTTCGCTCACTCTATTGTAAAACTATTCTTTTGAGGCGTTTAGCCGACGAGCACCTGTTAGCTCGATGCACTTTACTTACTGTCTGCCTACGGGCTGTAACATGATTAACAAATCCTAGGGTTGATCATGTATGACTTAACTCTTGCTAGTCCACGCATTTTGTACGACTAGCTTCATGATCAGCTGAATATGTAATATTTGGGACACCTTATTATTGTATATTTAATGATCATACATCTTGAGACCTTACTTACTTACTCGTGATTGAGACATTAGGCTTGTTCATGACCATAAGGGACTGTTGGCTTGTAGTAAACCCTCATATTTCTAGACAGCCGTGACCGTATATCGAGGTGGTTTCCATTTTAATATACGTAGCTGGCTATGTCTGACCCCGCTCTCCAGTATTCTGGTTCTGGGGCGTGACATGGTTTAATTGGTGGCCCATGCAGGTCTTATAAATCAAGATATGTGGGGGTTTACCAGATAGATGTCTCAATCAGTACTCGTCCTTGATCTCTGTTCGTACCCTCTGAATCCCTGAATTCTTGTCCTGAATCCTGTTCTTATATTATTGATCTATCCTGGTCCTTTCCTTATTGTTCCCTGTGTCGTTTTCTTCAGCAGTACTGTACCTGGTCCTACCGATCGATGAGGTGGAGCACTTCCCGTGGATCAGCAGCAACCCGGGTATCAATCCCAGCATTCCGAGGTAGCCTCCAGAGTTGTGCCTACTGGAGGAGAGTCACCAGTTCGGCCCATCCAGCCCGCAGAGCCAGATGATGGTACCTTAGTCGGCCTCATCAGAACCTTGATAGCTTCCCAGGATCGTCGAAGCGACGCCCTGCACCAGACAGTTCAAGATGCTTTGACCCGAGGCGGACATCCAGGGAACCAGGCGGCAAACAGCTTCAAGCGATTGAACCCTCCTTTCTTCGACGGCAGCGAGGATGCGGTTGCCGCGGATGCATGGCTTCAGGATACCGAGGTGATTCTGGAAGCAGCTAGGACACCCGAGAATGAGAAGGTGGCGGTGGTATGCCTGCAGTTGTTGGACTTGGCTCGCAGTTGGTGGGCGGCGCAAGCCATGGGATTAGTGGCACCCATTGCTTGGGCAGTGTTTATAGAGAGATTCCAGACGAAGTATTTCGATGCTGTGGCTCAGTACGACCTGCAGACTAGATTTACCTTCTTGAAGCAAGGAGGCAGAACAGTCGACAGTTATGCATCGGAGTTTTCTAGACTCAGTAGGTTTGCCCCCACCTTGGTGGCGACCGAGTTCGATAGGGCCCAGCGATTCCAGCAGGGACTGCATTTGGAGATCTTGTTGGCGGTTGAGCAGTTCGAGCACCAGACGTTCGATGCAGTCTTGAGAGCAGCTAGGAGGCATGAGTATACCACCCAGAGGATCGTGGATAGGACCGGAGGTAGGAAGCGGTCCCACAGTCAGATGCACCAATCATCAGCTCCAGCCCCGGCAGATAGGGGATTGACCATTAGAACTCCGAGGCGAGCGGCCTCCGTAACGTCGGTTCAGCATTCGACCCCGACGTACCCGCAGCAGCAGAGCAGAAGCAGACTTCCGCGATAGGATGTTCTCATTGCGGGAAGCCAGGGCATGTGGTGGCAGACTGTCACAGGGCGCAGGGATTGTGCGTGGCTTGTGGAGCAGCAGATCATAGGATAGGGGCTTGCCCGAATAGGGGTGGTTCATCAGTATCCAACCCTTCTAGCTCTTCGGTGAGAGGATCGGCCCCATCACCAGTTCAGCAGCAGCAGTATCAGTCTTCGAGGCCCTTGCCGCCTCAGTCTCAGGCATTCCAGCAACAGCACCCCAGCAGTATGCACAGGCCCAAGCTCAGACCCAGAATAGGCAGAGAGGTTTCCAGCAGAGGGGACCAGCAGCCAGGGGACAAGGTCAGGCCATGATGATGGCTATGAAAGAAGAAGTTGCACCAGATGAGGTTGTGGCAGGTACTATTCTTGTCAACTCCTCTCCAGCATCTGTATTATTTGATTCTGGTACATCGCATTCATTTATGTCTACACGATTCGTGACACGGATAGGATTGGAGCCCGAGTCATTATCAGTGAGGCTCAATATACTTACTGGTAATGGCCTTGTTGGAGTAGATCGAGTGTTTTCCTCGTGTCGGATCGTAGTTAGCGGTAGGGAGTTCCCCGCTAGATTTATAGAGTTTCCTATGGCAGATTATGATGTAGTCCTAGGCATGGATTGGTTGAGGAACCAATATGCTAGGATAGACTGCCATATTGGCAGAGTTGACTTTAGTATCCCCGGCGAGCCGGAGTTTTCGTTTTCTAGAGGCACAGTGGAGCCATCTTCCCCAGCATTGCGGATGGCAGTAGCAGCAGTACAGTTACCCTAGATAGTTGAAGAGTTTCCAGATGTCTTTCCAGAGGAGCTTCCAGGGATGCCGCCGGAACGGGAGATTGAGTTTACTATAGACTTGATTCCCGGGACGGCACCAGTATCAGAGCGAGTCTACAGAATGACGCCTTCAGAGTTGGAGATTTTGTACAAGATGATTGAAGAACTGAGGACCAAGGGATTCATCCATGCAAGTGGATTGCCTTGGGGAGCCCCGATGCTTCTTGTGAAAAAGAAGGATGGTACGTCCAGGCTATGTGTTGATTACCGTACCTTGAATTCGGTGACAATCAAGAACAGATACCCTCTTCCGAGGATAGATGACTTGTTTGATCAGCTCAGAGGGGCTTCAGTGTTCTCGAAGATCGACTTGCGGTCGGGATACCACCAGATCAGAGTCAGAGAGCAGGACATCCCGAAGACAGCATTCAGATCGAGGTATGGGCATTGGGAGTTCCTTGTTATGCCCTTTGGAGCGACCAATGCGCCGACTGTATCATGGACCTCATGAATCGCATTTTATGCCTTACTTGGATCAATTTGTGATCGTGTTCCTAGATGACATCCTGGTCTACAGCAAGAGTGAAGCAGAGCATGAGCAGCATCTCAGAGTCGTCCTCCAGACGCTTAGGGAGCATCAGTTATACGCCAAGTTCAGTAAATGCGAGTTCTGGCTCGATCGCATTTCATACTTGGGTCACATCATTATCCGAGGAGGAGTGGAAGTGGATCCCCATAAGGTTGTGGCTATCGAGTCATGGTCGGTACCCAGCTCAGTGGCAGAGGTTCACAGCTTCCTTGGATTGGTCGGCTACTACCGGCGGTTCGTTTCAGATTTCGCAAGGATTTCAGCGCCGATGACCCAGTTGACCCGCAAGGATGTGTCGTTTGTTTGGATAGCAGAGTGTCAGGAATATTTTGAGAAGTTGAAGCGAGGTTTGATAACGGCTCCCATTCTCACCCTTCCAGATGGGACCGGAGGATTCACAGCTTATTGCGACGCTTCAGGCAGAGGATTGGGGTGTGTCTTGATGCAGCATGGGAAGGTAATATCTTATGCGTCACGTCAACTACGTGATCATGATAAAAATTACCCGACCCACGACTTGGAATTGGCGGCGGTAGTGCTTGCTTTGAAGTTGTGGAGACACTACTTGTACGGAGATAGAGTGGAGATCTTTACTGATCATAAGAGCCTGAAGTATGTTTTCACCCAGAAGGACCTTAATACGCAGCAGAGAAGATGGCTCGAGCTACTGGTGGACTATGATGTGGATTTGCAGTATCATCCCGGGAAGGCCAACGTTGTAGCAGATGTATTGAGCAGGAGAGCCGGAGTTTATTTCCTGACGGCACAACCAGAATTATTGGCAGATCTTCAGAAGATGGGAATTGAAGTGGTTCTTCCAACCAGCGTAGCATTGATGGCCAGCTTACAGGTTCAGTCCAGCATAGTTGAGAGAATCCGGGTGGCACAGTCAACAGATTCTAAGATCCAGCGACTCAGAGCAGAGTGTGTGTCACGCCCCGCTCCCGTAGGAGCGATCGTCCTCGCTAAGGCGTGATGCCGCACGAGCCTAGATTGCGCTCGTGCAAGGCGGGTTCCATAACGGCCGATTTCAGCGGCTGCGACGGGGTCGTCGCAGAGAAGTCCCGTGCAGAGACATTGATTTATAGCAGCGGAATAAGAACCAAACACAAGATTATTCAAAAGAAGCTCTTTATTGATATTGAAACAACGATTACATTGGGGCGCAAGGCCAAGATTACAATTCTCTCAAGCTCACTCAAGCTCATATTACAAGTCACTCAGCTCTCTTTCATCTCTCAATTACAAGTCTTGATCCAGCGGAAGCTTCGGAAGGCGATGTCCATACATTATGTCCCGTATAAGTCTTTAGTCCATGCGGCCGCACGCTTCGAATCACCAAGGAACTCCATGTCTCGACGCATCCAAGCGAGCTCCGCGCCACGAGCTTCTACCTGTGCCTGCACATGTAAACTATGTGGGTGTCAGTACCACTGTACTGGTGGAATGAGCTCCTCGCCCACTCATACAAAACCCGCACGTTTTATTTACTTTGTGCAACATAGTCCCTTTTTATCCATTGTCTTTCTAGTCTTGCCTTAGGATCAGTTTTAGGACCGGCGCCTTGGCGTAACTTGTGTATCAGAACCATCCTGTGCTTGTAATGTCAACGTGAACTCAATCTTTGCCTCAAGACCCTTCTTGTGCCAACAACGTTAACCTATCGAGTCGTGTTTGCCTTACGGCCAAAATCAGAGACGTACTACATGATAGTACCAAATTCCTTGTGACCGTGCTACAAATCCTTGCTGAGGCCGTGCCTCGCAATTTAGTGAGACTTAACCATATCCCTGCCTCGCGGCCCTGCCGCCTTGCGTCCCTTGCTACTTTGATCACCAACTGACCCAAACTTAGACATGTGAATGTTAGTGTCACTCAACCAACTTTGCCTTGCGGCGGTTTCCGACTTAAACAACTCAACCAACTTAAGCAACTTATATGCTGACAACTCAAGACTTGACGCCATATCCCGTGCCAAAGCACGACGCCTATGTTGAAACCCAATCTTAGGCCCAAACTTTGTGTTCTAATTGTACACTCCTTCAGCTCAACTCAATCCAAAGGCATACATGCGGTTAGCCGCTATTTGCCGACATCTATATGAACTTGGCCACCAGCATCACAAGCTGTACCTTGACGTATAGTTTTGTTAATCGGGATCCTTTCGACGCAAGTAGCTAGCCCCGTCGCAAGTCTCCGCTTAACCAGTGCCAAAACCTTACGCACGACTATACCCTGTTCCCTCCTAGGCCGAGTCGGCCCCCATGGCCCAGGGGTTACCGCTCGAGGGTTCATCGCCCTTGTCGACAAGTTGTCAAATGACCATGCAAGACTCGATGCAAACTGACGTCTCACACAGTCATTCCTTTACTAAAACCAAGACTTCTATCCTTGAGACCCCTCGACGACCCACGGTCGCGAGCATTCCTTTCCTTGAGACCCCTCGACGACCCACGGTCGCGAGCATTCTTTCCTTGAGACCCTATCATTTGGTTCAACTCATAAATGCCTATTTGATATCCCTTTCTTAAAACTCACCTTGAATCATAGTCCTTGCCTTAGACACTAAGCCCGTGCATCGTGCCTTAAGCCAATCGTGCTCTACATGATACTCCTGCCCAAGTCGACGGGCCTTGAGATCGCAGGACTACTTAACTTGACAACCGCAGAATGGGCGGGACAGCACTTGGAACGACTTAGGTCGACCGGCATAACTTTGCCTAACTTACTCAAGCCTACGACTTAACCCGAGGGACGAGCAAAGGCTATGCCAAGCCTTGCTCAATGGGACCGTGCACGCTTTATCAAGCGTTTATGTGGACGACGCCTATGACTTAGGCTAACTCTTAGCTTTTGCACCGAAGACCAATATTCCTTCTCCCAAGCCACGGGACGAAGGGCCGAGTGTCATTTTCAAAGCACGCCGTGCACCAACTCTAAGCCGACCGTTGGACCTTTTTCCATGTTCTAACTCATTTCAACCCGTCGGGATTATTTCCTTTAGCTATGTGGATTCATTTTATTATTAAGCCTACTTATGCAAGTTGAAAACATGCATATTATTATGTGAAGGCAAAGATGAGGCAAGTTCACCGAAACTACCCCACCTGAGCGATGTCTTCAAGTCGCCGTTGTAAGGCCAAGCCGAACGTCGTCGACGTTTCGATTCCTCCGATTGACTGAGCGGGCGGGGCACTACATCATACACCACTCAGAAAAAGTTTCGTCCTCGAAACTAACTGAGTACACTTATCGACTTGTCACTTTACTCAACATTCAAGACTCTCGCACACAATTCTCCTATGCCTTTCCCAAATCCGAGCCACGCTCGTGCTACCCACAATCCATTCTTCAAAACTTAATATCTCAAAATCCTCGACACTTTCCTGTTCCTCCAGTCTCACTTGATTCAACATATCACTTAGTATGGATCGTGCACATATCTTAGGCGTCCCTAAAATACATGCTTTTCAACCAAGCCTCGTGATAGCGAATCCCGCCATCACCACTCGAGTCGGATCGTGCACGCATTCAAGCGTCCTTGATATACATGCATGTCAACCGAGCCTCATGAGTGGTGCCTTCACCATTCCTATCGCTCCGCACCGGAACGTCTGCCTAACTGCTAGGCTATGTCTTTCCGTCAGTATTGGAATCATAGTTCCCAAACAACGATATCAACACTGACCCCATCCTAAGGTCAAACCAAGTTGATAGTACGGGGTTTTCTACCCAAGCTCGCATCACTCTGATTTCTAAACATCGAGCATAGATTGCCTACGCACATCCCAACATTTGTCGCACGGGGTCCGAGTCATTCAGCAAAGCCATCCTATGATAACTCACGTTTTAACCAATTCCTTAACATATCAATCTCACTCGTTCAACAAGCCCTTTCGCATAGTCTATCCCTTCGAACACGTTCGACGTAATTCGCCTATCAATCTCTCTCAATTCAAGCACGCTACGACACAACACATCGCTAAACCATAATTCACATTTCATACTCCCAAGTCATTTATCCCAATCCACGAAATCGATCACAAGGTCATCTGACTTAACAATACGTTGCGCCCCGATCTCACGCGAGTCAAATTTTCCACAGTGGGCATGAATCATCATGCACGCTCCCGCGGGATAATCATCCTCATCAGGACGTAACTCTTGTTTTGTGTCTAGACTAATTCATTCTCGATGCGTGGATTGGACCTATTCAATCCTCAAGTTTCAATCATCAATCGCAAGTCCTACAAATCTTCGAGTTTTCCTTTGCATCAAACCGACAAGTCGAGACAATCAAAGTTGCCACGTCCTGATTTTCTGAGTTCGATCATTCCCGCGACATGAATCACCATGTCAGCGCTCACACGGAACAATCGCCCCAAATCCGACGCAACGTATGTGCGAGGCTGGAGTTGCGCTCGCGCAAGACAAGATCGTCGACGTTGTGGCTATCAACGTAACCATCAAGACACGATCATTTTCACCCAACATTCATCTCGATCAAAATCCTACGTATCGCATCCATCCGAACAATAACACTTGCACGATCGTCATTCGCCGAGTCAGAGTACCCCCGAGTTATCGCATATCGATCTCTGATACGCCTCAATACCATCGATGACATGCGTAACCTGACGATCTTCCTTTGCGACAAGTTTCGAGTCGTACGAACGATGCTATCATCCGACTGGATAATCTCCTCGACATTCAAAATCAAGTTCGATCATTATCCCTCGAATCATTCACAACATCGATTTTCCTCAAACCAAATTCATGTATCGTTCATCCGTTTATCTTAAGTCATCGACCAATGTATTTCTTCAATTTGCATCATTCCTTGCTAACTCAAATCATCGAGCAATATTCAATCCAATCCTTAGAGTCATTGTGTAACTTCAAAAACCAAACTTTTCATGCACGTTATCGTCATCGTGCTAACTTTTTCTATATGATCTGTATCAATTTTCTCGATCAAGTCATCCATTTGTACACCCTAACTTTTCCTCAATTCGATTTCACCTACTCAATCATTCTTGCGTTTCATACTTCGCATAATCCTCAATCCCGTGCACGTCCCGTGTGCGTCAATTTCTAAGTTGTTCGAATCCACTTATCAAACTTCCAGACCACGACACATTCAATCGCACCCGATCTAAGGCTTTGCATGTGTGCGACGCTTGCTGATAGACTCACCGACCCCGAATCCTCAATCGATTGATCGACATTCCTGAGGCTATCGCATACACCACTCAGAGATAAAGTCATTCAACAAATCCTTAACACATCCGTTCGAATCAAAATCGACTTCCTTGAATCCCGTTCGACCTATTCCTCTATTTCCAAGCACGCTCACCTATATCGCATCGACGATACCGTCGCTCGATAGCACCCCTATCGACAGTCATCCCACTTACTCAACCAAGTCCAACTCATCCTTGTTCGAAACATTATGAATCCCGTACTCGACTTTGCTAAGGTCGACACAATCCTTGGTGTATATGCCCAGCCCGACTTAGCCAATCGTGCTTAAGTAACCCTCTTTTTGTTTCTTATCAAAAACTGTTCTCCTATGTTTTTTTGCAAAATAGATAGACTTATTGTATGGACATCCCGTGGGACAATTTAGAGAGAGCGCACCAACGATTTCAACTTTACGGAAGCAACGATTCAGAGTTTGCGGAAACAACGAGTTAAAGAATTCAATCGATAGTCCAAGGACGTAAAGCCGTGCTCTGATACCATTATGTCACGCCCTGCTCCCGTAGGAGCGATCGTCCTCGCTAAGGCATGATGCCGCACGAGCCTAGATTGCGCTCGTGCAAGGCGGGTTCCATAACAGCCGATTTCAGCGGCTGCGACGGGGTCGTCGCAGAGAAGTCCCGTGCAGAGACATTGATTTATAGCAGCGGAATAAGAACCAAACACAAGATTATTCAAAAGAAGCTCTTTATTGATATTGAAACAACGATTACATTGGGGCGCAAGGCCAAGATTACAATTCTCTCAAGCTCACTCAAGCTCACATTACAAGTCACTCAGCTCTCTCTCATCTCTCAATTACAAGTCTTGATCCAGCGGAAGCTTCGGAAGGCGATGTCCATACATTATGTCCCGTATAAGTCTTTAGTCCATGCGGTCGCACGCTTCGAATCACCAAGGAACTCCATGCCTCGACGCATCCAAGCGAGCTCCGTGCCACGAGCTTCTACCTGTGCCTGCACATGTAAACTATGTGGGTGTCAGTACCACTGTACTGGTGGAATGAGCTCCTCGCCCACCCATACAAAACCCGCACGTTTTATTTTACTTTGTGCAACATAGTCCCTTTTTATCTATTGTCTTTCTAGTCTTGCCTTAGGATCAGTTTTAGGACCGGCGCCTTGGCGCAACTTGTGTATCAGAACCATCCTGTGCTTGTAATGTCAACGTGAACTCAATCTTTGCCTCAAGACCCTTCTTGTGCCAACAACGTTAACCTATCGAGTCGTATTTGCCTTACGGCCAAAATCAGAGACGCACTACATGATAGTACCAAATTCTTTGTGACCGTGCTACAAATCCTTGCTGAGGCCGTGCCTCACAATTTAGTGAGACTTAACCATATCCCTGCCTCGCGGCCCTGTCGCCTTGCGTCCCTTGCTACTTTGATCACCAACTGACCCAAACTTAGACATGTGAATGTTAGTGTCACTCAACCAACTTTGCCTTGCGGCGGTTTTCGACTTAAACAACTCAACCAACTTAAGCAACTTATATGCTGACAACTCAAGACTTGACGCCATATCCCGTGCCAAAGCACGACGCCTATGTTGAAACCCAATCTTAGGCCCAAACTTTGTGTTCTAATTATACACTCCTTCAGCTCAACTCAATCCAAAGGCATACATGCGGTTAGCCGCTATTTGCCGACATCTATATGAACTTGGCCACCAGCATCACAAGCTGTACTTTGACGTATAGTTTTGTTAATCGGGATCCTTTCGACGCAAGTAGCTAGCCCCGTCGCAAGTCCCTGCTTAACCTGTGCCAAAACCTTACGCACGACTATACCCTGTTCCCTCCTAGGCCGAGTCGGCCCCCATGGCCCAGGGGTTACCGCTCGAGGGTTCATCGCCCTTGTCGACAAGTTATCAAATGACCATACAAGACTCGATGCAAACTGACGTCTCACACAGTCATTCCTTTACTAAAACCAAGACTTCTATCCTTGAGACCCCTCGACGACCCACGGTCGCGAGCATTCCTTTCCTTGAGACCCCTCGACGACCCACGGTCGCGAGCATTCTTTCCTTGAGATCCTATCATTTGGTTCAACTCATAAATGCCTATTTGATATGCCTTTCTTAAAACTCACCTTGAATCATAGTCCTTGCCTTAGACACTAAGCCCGTGCATCGTGCCTTAAGCCAATCGTGCTCTACGTGATACTCCTGCCCAAGTCGACGGGCCTTGAGATCGCAGGACTACTTAACTTGACAACCGCAGAATGGGCGGGACAGCACTTGGAACGACTTAGGTCGACCGGCATAACTTTGCCTAACTTACTCAAGCCTACGACTTAACCCGAGGGACGAGCAAAGGCTATGCCAAGCCTTGCTCAATGGGACCGTGCACGCTTTATCAAGCGTTTATGTGGACGACGCCTATGACTTAGGCTAACTCTTAGCTTTTGCACCGAAGACCAACATTCCTTCTCCCAAGCCACGGGACGAAGGGCCGAGTGTCATTTTCAAAGCACGCCGTGCACCAACTCTAAGCCGACCGTTGGACCTTTTTCCATGTTCTAACTCATTTCAACCCGTCAGGATTATTCCCTTTAGCTATGTGGATTCATCTCTTTTATTATTAAGCCTACTTGTGCAAGTTGAAAACATGCGTATTATTATGTGAAGGCAAAGATGAGGCAAGTTCACCGAAACTACCCCACCTGAGCGATGTCTTCAAGTCGCCGTTGTAAGGCCAAGCCGAACGCCGTCGACGTTTCGATTCCTCCGATTGACTGAGCGGGACGGGGCACTACAGTGTGAAGCAGGAAGAAGGCCAAAGTTATGTATCCATGGAGACGGTACACTTCGGCACGACACTCGTCTTTGTGTACCCAGTGGAGATATCAGACAGGAAGTCATGGCAGAAGCCCACAGTTCAATATTCTATTCATCCGGGTGGTACGAAGAAGTACCGTGATATTCGTCAGCATTTCTGGTGGAATGGCATGAAGAGGGAGATAGCCCGGTTTGTCTTTCGGTGTTTGGTTTGCCAACAGGTTAAAGCTGAACATCAGAGGCCCGCTGGACTTCTTCAACCCTTACCGATCCCAGAATAGAAATGGGAACATATAACCATGGATTTCGTGACCGGATTGCCCAGATCTCCGGCCGGCAGAGATGCTATTTGGGTAATTGTGGACAGGCTTACCAAGGTGGCACACTTTTTCCCATTCAGAGTTGGGCAGTCGACGGCGCAGTTAGCAGAGATGTATCTCAGGAAGATTGTCAGGCTTCACGGTGTGCCAGTCAGCATCACCTCGGACAGGGATTCAAGATTCACATCACACTTTTGGCACAACTTGCAGAAGAGTTTGGGGACTCGCCTTCAATTCCGCTCAGCTTATCACCCGCAGACGGATGGTCAATCAGAGCGCACAATCCAGACCTTTGAAGATATGTTGAGATCCTGTACCCTTGACTTCGGTGGTTCATGGGAGAATCATCTGCACCTGGTGGAATTCTCGTACAACAACAATTATCAGGCCAGTATCCAGATGGCACCTTTCGAGGCTCTTTATGGCAGGAAGTACAGATCCCCGCTAGCTTGGGACGATGTCGGAGAGAGGCAGATGCTCGGACCCGAATTGATTTCACAGACGGTGGAAGTGGTCAGGAAGGTCAGAGATCACCTCCGAGTTGCCCAGGACCGCCAGCGCCATTGGGCCGATGCTCATCGGCGTCCCTTAGAATTTGCTGTCGGCGACCATGTATTCCTTAGGATCTCTCCTAACCGCGGCGTCATTCGCTTCGGCGTGCGGGGAAAGCTTAGTCCTAGGTATATAGGGCCGTTCGATATTCTAGAGCGAGTAGGAGATGTATCCTATCGTCTCGCTCTTCCGCCGTCGCTAAGTGAGGTGCATGATGTATTCCATGTGTCCCAATTACGACGGTATATTTCGGACCCGAGACACATCCTAGACCATTCGGAATTGGTTGTTGGTACCAACCCTTCGTATGAGGAGAGGCCCGTGTCTATATTGGACCGGAGGGAGAAGATACTCAAGAACAAGACTATTAAATTAGTCCGTATTGCTTGGGGTCATCACTCTCTAGATGAGTCAACATGGGAGCGTGAGGACGACATCCGGTCGCGATATCCCTACCTGTTTGACTCGTGAGGTATAATGTCTTTCTTATGCCTTATGTTTTCCTTCTTGCTTGTATGATTGCATGATTGAACTACTTAGTGTAACTTGCCTGTGCTTAGTGTAGCTTGTCGTGACAATCTCTAGCTCCTTGATTAAATTCCGAGGACGAAATTCTTTTAAGGTGGGTAGAGTTGTCACCCTCATTTCCCGTATTTACTATATTTCGTATTTATACTCGTATCTGGATTTTGGCATGTATTTTTATTTTTCTCAACTTGTGGAATTTCGGTATTTCTCGTATTTGGGTTTCGTCATGGTTCGGTTTTAATTGGTTTGGATTGGGTTGGTTTGATTTGGTTTATTATGCGTAGGAACACCTTAACCTACACTCCACCCTCAACACACCACAACCTACCCTCTTTATTTTCTCCACCAATATTTTCTCTCTCCTCATAACCACCATTTATTTCCTTCTTCTTCTTCTTCTCCTTCTGCTACACAACTCTCCCAACCCTAAGTAAGTGCATCCACTACATGAGAACCCTCTTTTATTTGTCCATTTGCTAGATTAGGACATGGTGATCAACATTAGTTCTGGGCATTTTGTGATTTGGAGTCTCCATTGTTCTAGATCTAAGTCTTCCTATTTTTGGATTTTTGCATGTTTTGATCTATTTTAGTTGGTTTTCTATGAGTTTTGATGTTTCCATGTGGAATAGCATTCAATTCCACCCAAATTGGAACTTTAGAAATCCGGATTTGGAGTTCGGATGGCCAAGTTATGATACTGTGTAGCCTTGAGTTCAACCATGGTGTTCTTGCTGTTTGGAGAAGACAGTGAGCAGTGTGCAGAGCTGTTTAGCTTACGCACACTGAGCTGCACGCGCTCTTTAGCGTGCGTACGCAGACTTGGGTACGCTTCCTGTTGGAAGCGTGTCTCTCTCAGCGTGCGTGACTTTTCACCTACGCTGCTCCCTGTAGCGTGTGTGACTTTTCACCTACGCTGCTCTCTGAAGCGTGCGTGACTTTTACCTACGCTGCTCTCTCAGCGTGCGTGACTTTTCACCTACGCTGCTCCCTGTAGCGTGCGTGACTTTTCACCTACGCTGCTCTCTCAGCGTGCGTGACTTTTTACCTACGCTGCTCCCCGTAGCGTGCGTGACTTTTCACCTACGCTCTCTCAGCATGCGTGACTTTTCACCTACGCTGCTCCCTGTAGCGTGCGTGACTTTTCACCTACGCTGCTCTCTCAGCGTGCGTGACTTTTCACCTACGCTGCTCCCTGTAGCGTGCGTGACTTTTCACCTACGCTGCTCTCTCAACGTGCGTGACTTTTCACCTACGCTGCTCCCTGTAGCGTGCATGACTTTTCACCTACGCTGCTCTCTGGCGTGCGTGACTTTTACCTACGCTGCCCCTGACCCCTTGCTTAACCCATTGGCTCTTGGAGTTGTGGTCTTATTTCTTTAAGCTTGGCTTTTCTATAGCCCTGTATATTGATATTTTATTAGATACTTTTCACCTACGCTGCTCCCCTGACCCCTTGCTTAACCCATTGGCTTTTGTCATGAACTTGATTTTTACTTAATATATTTGGAATGACTATTGTACATGGTATGGTATGACAAGGAACTAGCATAACACGGCAGTGACCCGTAGTGGTGCACTCCTGACATGACCAACCTGACATGATAGTGGCCCGTTGTGGCGCACTCCTGACAAGTACCCTGACATGATTTATCTTGATGCTGTTGCGACGGCTAATTTAACTTGACTTGCCTTGACACCGTGGGTGGTTCTTTCTTGCTTGCTTGTTAAATCCACTTGTCCTGTCTTGCATTTTCTAGGATGGGACTCCTGAGTACCACGGTCAGGAGCACCTACTAAAATGGATTAAGGTTAATAACTAGAATAACACAGTAGTCATGAAGAGATGACACAGCTACAGGCAATCCCGTTACCTGGGCGCTCTTGGGATCTGTAGCCTGCCGTCGAGTAGGGCACATTTCCAGCACACCGTCGCGTGTTGCACCCTCTAAGTCACCTAAGGGTACATTTGTCTTCTGGGCGATGTACCCACCTGAATTCAACCATAATCTTTCGTCCTGGGTAGCCTGGATGGTCTGCAGGGCTTGTAGCTGTGGAACAATCTCACTGCATCTTGTTAGTAATTAGGCCTGTGATAACCCTAGTTAGTTAAAGTAGCAAGCCGTAGTATCTGCTTGGCCGTGATTGATTGAATGAGGTATAACCAGTCTAGCCATGTCTTGATTCAGTACAAGATTGCTCATTGTCTTGAATTCTTGCATTATTATCTTACCGATAAATGGTGGGAAACCAAGTTCTGTTCAGATGAAGGGTTACAACCCCGGTCCTTGTTTGGCTTACGGGTTGTAACCTGGCTATCGGAATAGTTCCATGGTTATCTCGTCGTATATCACCCTGCCATGTTTTCATAAATTCTAGTTTTTAATATGTTTAATTCTCTTGTGCTAATTGCTGGCTTTTGTTCTTATTTCGTGGCCCCCTTGTGGCATTTGCTCTTTCTGGGGTTGACCCAGCTGGTTTTGTGTGGCCAGATTTCGGAGCAGCTCCCGAGGATCTACCAAGCTTCCAGTCCAATGGTGGCGACTAGAAGGAACCCGGGCTACGAGTGGGTTTTCTATTTTGTTTCGCTCACTCTATTGTAAAACTATTCTTTTGAGGCGTTTAGCCGACGAGCACCTGTTAGCTCGATGCACTTTACTTACTGTCTGCCTACGGGCTGTAACATGATTAACAAATCCTAGGGTTGATCATGTATGACTTAACTCTTGCTAGTCCTCGCATTTTGTACGACTAGCTTCATGATCAGCTAAATATATATTTGGGACGCCTTATTATTGTATATTTAATGATCATACATCTTGAGACCTTACTTACTTACTCGTGATTGAGACATTAGGCTTGTTCATGACCAAAAGGGACTGTTGGCTTGTAGTAAACCCTCATATTTCTAGACAGCCGTGACCGTATATCGAGGTGGTTTCCATTTCAATATACGTAGCTGGCTATGTCTGCCCCCGCTCTCCAGTATTCTGGTTCTGGGGCGTGACAAACTACTAGATCATCATTAAGAGACTCTATTTCTAGCACTGCCTTCATTTCACAAATTGAGCCGAAAAATATTTTAGAAGCTTTTAATGATGAATTTTGGATTTCTGCTATGCAAGAGGAACTCAACCAATTCGAGAGGAGCCGAGTTCCCATACCGGCAAATCATTCGATTATTGGTACTAAATGGATTTTTAGAAACAAAGTAAATGAAGATTGTTCAGTTACACGCAAGAAAGCTCGTCTAGTAGCCCAAGGATACAACCAAGAGGAAGGTATCGACTACGATGAGATGTATGCTCCTGTTGCGAGATTGGAATCCATTCGGATACTTTATGCATTTACAAATTTTCAAATTTTCAAATTATTTCAAATGGATGCTAAAAGTGCTTTCTTGAATGAATTTATTAAGGAAGAAGTTTATGTAAAACAACCCCCTGGTTTTGAAAATCACAAATTTCCAACCATGTTTTCAAGCTAAAGAAAGCGCTATATGGCCTCAAACAAGCCCCTAGAGCTTGGTATGAATGGCTAAACAATTTCTTGCTTGAGAAAGGTTTTCAAAAAGGAAAATTGACACCACACTTTCGTAAAATCTTTTAAAGATACTATTCTCTTAGTGCAAATATACGTAGATGATATTATATTTAGTTCTACTGATGAAACCCTCTGTCAAGATTTTTCCAAGTGTATGCAGACCGAGTTTGAATTGAGCATGATGGGAGAGCTCAACTACTTTCTTGGACTGCAAGTCAAACAAATGTCAAATGGAACTTTCATCTGTCAGTCAAAGTATACAAAGGACATGCTGAAGAAATTCGACCTTGACAACGTCAAACCAATCAGCACTCCAATGGCTACTACAACTAAACTAGAACCAGATGAAAGCGGCAAACCTGTGGATCAACGTAAGTATCGAGGTATGATAGGCAGTCTACTCTATTTAACTGCTGGTCGCCCTGATATTATTTAGCGTTTGCCGGTGTGCTAGATATCAAGCAAATCCTAAGGAATCACACATAACCGTGTTAAGCGTATCTTTCGATAGCTTAAGGGTACGGTTACAGTGGGCCTATGGTATCCCAAGTCAACATCATTTGACCTCATGGTTACTCTGATGCTGATTTCCGGTTGCAAGGTCGACCGTAAAAGTACGAGCGGTACGTGTCATTTATTAGGAAAGGCTTTAGTCTCTTGGTTTAGCAAGAAGCAGAATTCTGTCGCACTATCCACAACAGAAGCTGAATACATCGCAGTTGGGCATTGTTGTGCACAAATTCTGTGGATGAAGCAAACCCTTGAAGACTACAACTTATCTTTTATGCACATTCCAATCTTTTGTGACAACACTTGTGCTATAAATCTCACTAAGAACCCCATATGTCACTCACGCACGAAACACATAGAAATACGTCACCACTTTTGCGTGATCATCAGCAAAATGGCACTATTAACTTAGAATTTATTGACACTGATCATCAGCTAGCAGATTTTTTCACAAAACTATTATCCAAAGAGCGCTTCAATTTTCTCTGTCGTGAACTTGGAATTTTTGATGAAGCTGTTATTAATTAAAATAAAACTGCATAAATATCGAGTATGTCTTGATTCTTTTATGATGAAATTGCTATGTGTACAAGCCGAAAGGGTCCTTCTGACAACAAGGCAAAACCTAAGCGACACGGTGCACTAGTCCTCAGGACTACCGCTAGCTGGGATCCGACCCCTGCAGCTAACCCATAGCAGCTTCAAAATATTGAATTATGACATAATTCTTATTTTTACATGGTTCATTTTATTTATCACATGCTGAAATGCAAATTTTCCAAACTTCACTTTGCTTCAGAGTTAACTTTCTGTCATTCTCCACTTGAGTCCTTCTTGTATATGTACTCACTTTTACTTTTCCTTTGGTCTCTCATACTTAACCATTTTTCTTCTCAGCCTGATTTCTGTTCTGTCAACAGAATCCGAAATTCGGGCCAAACTCTGCCCTACCCAGAGTTCGGTCGAATTCGGTCTGGCTATTCCAGAATCAGGAACAGCCTCAGCCGCTGATCAAAAATGGATCCAATGGTCCATATTTCTTCCGACCAATTGGAACCCTTCACATATTTTTGGGCTCCTCTCCCTTCTCCTCCATTGCCACCTTTTCTACTTCTCCAAACACTTTTTCTCAAAACCCTAACCCTAGTTCTTCCTACCTAGAGCTCATCTCTTCCCCAAACTCAAGGAGAAGGCCTCCCTCATCATTCACCTTCATTGTTCATCATCACTTTGAGGTATATCTCAACACTTTCTATATCTCAATTTCTCTATTATCTTTATTGTTTCATGGCTCCATGTTTGTTCAATCGCGGGAAGAGACTACGAACCGAGGGAGCATCATTCGAATGCTCCTTCTCGTGGTGAACCGCTCGTTGAACAACAACCACCTATCCATCGTTGTTCAACCCGCCTCGTCCACTTGACCCAAACACGTTTGACGACCGAATATTTGTATCACTCGATGCGTCAAATGACTGGTTTAGTAATTTTTGGACACGTCGATGTTTGCGGGTCACTCTATCAATTTTACTATTTTCTCTCAATATGATCTACTTTTTCATGACCTTTGCCTTGACGAACTTGTCACAACCAACTCGGTCATATATCGTAGTGCTATTCAAATGTTCTACTGCAACCTAACTCATGATGATATACATATTTATTTACGGGTTGCGGAATTGACATCTCGTTTGATGATTTCGATTTGGCCGAACACCTTGAACTCCAAGAGCCAAACTCATAGGAAAAGCTTGTTGAAGCTCGATCGTTTGAATTTTCCGATGGGTCTTCACTTGAAAGCTTCAAGGACGACTTGTGTACCCCTAACACACGTCCTCGTAAGCTTTTGGCCAAGTATCTCAATCCCTAATTTTAGGAACTTCATCGGATTATCTTTAACACCATTCTACCCAAAGCGGGATCCACCAATGAAGTCACCTACTTTGAAATCTCGGCCTTATATCACCTCCACTTTATGTACATTTAATCTTAACGTACCATGATGGACTGGATGATTAATTCTAGGAAGAAACCAAGATCCTTAGTTTATGCTTTGTATCCTATGGTATTTGTGCTTTTCGCATACCTCTTGATGAGTGTCAGTTCTTACCTGCTCCTGCCTTTCTTTCAAAGACACGGAGGCTTCAGGCAGTTGGCTCACCAGTCGTGTCTGAGCATTCTGATGATGAGCCAGATCCCTCCTCTTGGACAGGATCCTCCTCCTCTCCTGCCACTCTTGAGTCTCTTCAGACCATGCTCCGCGATCGTTTCACCTTAAGGATGATCGCTGGACTCAGATGGATTACCGGACTACCCTGCAGATGAGTGCCATCAGCAACGCTGTACGATATTCGGTACTCCATGTCTCGCCATCCTTCCATGCCTATCCTATGGAGCGGGACCCTGGTCGTGAGGGATATCGTATCGACGATCCTTGGGTTATTCGTTACTTGTATCCGGATGCGCCTCTGTGGACCCTCATCGTTCCTTTACTGATCCATCAGACGACGCTGGGCCTTCACGAGCTCGATGATGGATATGGACGTCTACTTGCTGCTGCTACCGAGGATCATAGTTTATGTTTTTATGCACTTTGGATTTTAGTTGCTTTTATGCACTTTGGTTGTATTAGACTTATTATGAGTTTTGACTCTTGAGACATTCAGTAGTTTTATCAGTTTCTTCTATAATCTTTTGGTGTGCTTGCAGTGTTTAATATTTATGGTTAATTGTGCGCTGCTCCCCGCCGCCCCCCGCAGCCCGCGCGCGCCAGCACCCGTCCCACCTGCCGTCCCTCCCACCCCCTCGCTGCCCCTCCACCCGTCGCCGGCCCCCCAGTGTGTGCCCGGCGCGCGCCACCCCCGCCGTCCCCGCTGCCCTGGAGTGTGCTGCCCCCCGCCGCCCGCCGTAGCCCATGTGCGCCCGTCGCAGCCCCGTGTGCTGCCGTGCGCGCCACCCCCGCAGTCTCCGACACCCCCGCAGCCCACGACGCCCCGATAGCCCACGACACCCACGACCACCGAGAGAGAGAGAGATTACCTTTGGGAGAGAGAGAGAGAGGTCGCCGATCACCGCCACGGGAGAAAGAGAGAGGAGAGTGAGGTCGCCAACTGCCGTGGGAGAGAGAGAGAGAGAGAGGAAAGAGAATGAAATTTGGGGGAATGAAAAGTTCCTCCCGATGTTTTAATTTAAGCCTGGGCCCTTTATTTAGTGACGGATCAGCGACGGGTTCTATCCGCCGCTAGGTCGTCGCTTTTTGATACTTGCCGACGGAATATCGTTGTTACATAGTCAAAGAATTGTCCCACCATTTCCCTCAACAATTCCTGCGAAATAATCGACTGTATGGCGACGGCTCATTATCCGTCGCTATATCTCCGATGCCTTAGCGACGGATTAGCGACATTTTCTCCCCTTTAAAATAAAATAAAAATTGTATCGTCTAGTCGTCGGTACGCCGTCGGTTATTTGCCGCAAATCGTCGCTAACGCCGAAGGAAAGTTTCCGTCGCTAATGTGCCGTTGCTAATTTACTGTATTTTGGTAGTGGTTATGCACAAGTAGTAAACAAGTAGGTGTATGATCACATAACATCTAATAACTCCCCATCCCTAAGTAGTATAATAAATCCAGACATGATAGGTCATGACACGGGATTCGAAGGCAAGGGGCCAGCCCACTCCCAAATCGGTGTCTATACAAGTACAAGAAACAATATCGAACAATATACTCATATGCCAGGTAAACTAGGAATGACATCTTGACGAGATTCAATGTATACTAGTCCGTGTATCCTCGTATCGAAAATCAAGTATAACGCTACAACTGAATCGGATATAGTAGATATCAAAGAAATAAAAACTATCAGAGAATGTACTTGTCTGTTGCCTTGAGCTGAGAAAAACGACTCTACCAATCACTCAAATAAGCCACAAGCGGTCAACTTGCACAACAATCTCCTAATGCTGAAATAGACATTACCAACATTCTAAGAATGGTCAAATTAGCTTGAAATGCCTACCCATAAGTCTAATTCTGGACACAAGGGGCAAAACGGTAATTTTGGATCAAAATGGCCTCCGCCGTTGGACCCACTTTACACCGAAAAATGTACAAGAACCTACAGTCTCTAAAGTCATCAAACTACATGTCTACAAGTCGGGTTTGACGAGACGAACCCAACCGTATGTCCAAAGTTGAATTTCGGTAGGCCGTGCACAAATTTGCCCGTTGGATCGGTTCGCGGGCCCACCAAAATAGCGTTTCGGTCGACCTTCTCAGAATCGGACGAATCTTGGCATAGAGGACCAGTTGAAAAATGGCCGATACGGTGAATTTTGACGGATACGCATCAAATTCGTCGCGCAACACGACCAATTTAAATTTCGTCCATGAAGTCGATACACATCTTTCGATGCTTTTGGTTCGCGAACACGTCGCCCGGATTGACAGGACGGACGGCGTATCGGGACAATTTTTTCCCAAAATTCAGTTTTAAAAACCAGTTTTTTGTCAAACTTCACAAACAAATAATTTTTGTATAATGCATGAAAATCAAATCTAGAAGAAGGGTTTTGATCTCCTATATGTTGTCTACAAGTCTCTTCAGAAGGTTTTCCAAGGTTCACAATAATCTGGTTGCAAATCGACTACAAATATAGTGTTTCGGGACACGTAGATGTATGGATTGTCTACATGTAGAATTTTACGGATCTCGATTTGATCGAGTGTACACGTAGATACAAGATGGAGAAGGTGGGTACCTGGAAATTTATTCTGCTGTGCGGCCGTGTATTTCACGCGCGTGCGTGCGACGATTCTGGCTATTGCTAGCTGCCTCCGGTGGTCGTGGTGGTCGCCGAGGTGGTCGGGAAGGTGGCAGGGTTGCGCATGTGGGTTGGCGGCGTTAGGGTTTTGCTAAAAATCTCTTTCTCTTTCTAACGAATATATAAACTGTATATAGGTGTCGGGTTCGAAAGCTTATGCTCGGTTTGGCTTTGCTCCTCTAAAGGGGGGGGGGGAAGGTTTTTGGGCTTGTACTGTGCGTGTGTGTTTTGTTTTATGGGTGTTTGCTTTCAATTTTGGCTTTTTTTATTTTGAATTTTTTTTAAACCTATGATTATATATATATAAATATAATTAATATATATATAATATAATAGATATATATATATATTATATATATTATATATAATTATAATATATATATAATATTAAAAAATATTATATATATTATAATATATATTTTTTTTTTTATAATATATATATATAAATATATATATATAATATATATATAATTATAATATATATTATATATTTATATATATATAATATATATATATATATATATATATATATAAAAAAAAATATATTATATATATATATATCAAATATATATAATATATTTTTCAAATATTATATAATATATATATATAATATATATATATATATATATATTGTATATATACACAAAATATTAATTTATTATAAAATAATTATTTACATTCTATATATTTAATATATATAAAGATTTTATAAATAAAAAACTCTATTGAACATGTATATATCTATATCAACAAAATACCTATTTAACTAATAATGTAAAAACACTAGAAATAATAATTTAAATAATATTAAAATAGTCAAATAATGTAAATGACCATATTAGCCCCATTCAGGAAAGTGGGGGTGACAAATCTACCCTCCTAAAAAAATTTGTCCACGAAATTAAAGCAAACTAGCACAATAAGAACAAAGAAAAAAAAATCTCAAGGCTCGAAGAGATAAGGGTAACGCTCCTACATCGTCCTCCCTCTCCCAGGTAGACTCTCCTGGAGAGTGATGCCTCCATATGACACGAACCAAAGGAATAACTGAAGAACAGATGGCAACTCTAGAGGGGGGTGAATAGAGTTTATAATGATAATATCCAATTAAAAATTAAACTCTTTCACATGCTGAAAGTAATCAGAGTAAATGCGGAAATAAATAAGGTGCAAGAAAGCATACGCAAACACAGCCGATGTCCAACCTAGTTTCCCTCGTGGAGGACTAGTCTAGGCCTGAGAACTCTAGCTCAGGATTAAATCCACTATTTGTGAAATTGTAGTTACACCCCGTGCATTTTCTTCAGAAGAGCACGTCAACTTCTTACAAAGATCGCAGTGGCGATGCTTGGAATTTTTCAACCGACTTCTTGAACTCTTGCACAAACTTCTGACTGAAAAGTACTGAGCACTTGAGGCTTAGGGAGCTTGTGGCTAGTAGATGAAGAAGGGTATGGCTTGTATAGAGCTTTAGAGAGAAGAGAAGAGAAGATTGGATGAATGAAAATGAGAGAATTCATGGCCTATTTATAGGATACCAGGTAGGCAGAATTCGGCCAGAATTCTGGTTGGAATTTTCAAAAAATTGGCCGTTGGACAACTTGCAATAGCCAACCCTAAAAATTAGGATGCTAATTTTTAGGAGGCAGAGTTCGGCCCGAACTCTGTGGTAGGCAAAGTTCGGCCCGAACTCTATCTCCAGAGCACAGAATGGGTCATGGGTCCAATTGGCTTATTGGATATATATGGAGCTATTGGATTTTGGGTATGGGTATAGGCTAAATCTCAGATGCTCAGCACAGCTCAGTTTACATAAGTCTAGACTCAATAAAATTGTAAAATACAGACTCAAAATAACTTGTATTGCAAATCCGAGCTGTCGTCTGACTTGTACTGGATGTATTCTTCATGTGTCGTATTGAATTATCACAAGTATCATGTAGTCAATTCTATCAATATTTGGTTGACTGTGATTTGTGTCAACAATCCCCCCAATAATAATTGACAAAATGATAGTTTTATATTCAATATTCATACCTGGACACATTTATGAGAAATGGCATAGCTCCCCGTAATCAGTGCCGAGCTAGCAATAGCTACCCGTAAACATTGCTTTGAATCCTGTTGGCCTGATAAAAATATTCTCCCCAAAGCACAGATACAGATACAAAAGAATATAGAATATACCAAAATTTCTCCCTCGTTTGGCATTTAGCAATAACCATAAACAAATAAGAACTGGCAAGCACACCAAAAGAAAATAGATGAAACTGCATAGATACTAATAAAACTACTGAATGTCTCAAGAGTCACATAATAATAAGTCTAATACAACCAAAGTGCTTAAAATCAACTAAAGACCAAAATGCATAAAACATAAACTAAGATCCTCAGTAGCAGCAGCAAGTAGAAGTCCATATCCATCATCGAGCTCGTGAAGGCCCAGCGTCGTCGGATGGATCAGTGAAGGAACGACGAGGGTCCACGAAGGCCGCATCCGGATCCAAGTAGCGAATAACCCAAGGGTCATCGATACGATACCCTTCACGACCAGGATCCCGCTCCATAGGAATAGGCATGGAAGGATGGCGAGACATGGAGTACCGAATATCGTGCAGTGAGTTGCTAATGGCACTCATCTGCAAGGTAGTCCGATAGTCAAGCTGAGTCCATCCTCCAAGGTGAAACGATCGCGGAGCATAGTCTGGAGTGACTCGAGAGTGGCAGGAGGAGGAGGAGGATCCTGTCCCAGAGGAGGGACATCGGGCTCATCGTCAGAGTGCTCGAACACAACAGGTGAGCCAACTGCTGCCTGATGCCTCGTGCCTTAGAGAGGAAGGTAGGGGCAGGTAAGAACTGGCACTCATCAAGAGGTATACGAAAAGCACGAAAGACCATAGAAAGATACAAAGAATAAACCAAGGATCTTGGTTCTTTCTAGAATTAATCATCCAGTCCATTATGGTACATGGAAGATTAAATGGAACATGAAAATACAAAGCCGAGATTTCAAAGTAGTTGACTTCATCGGTGGATCCCGCTTTGGGCAAAATAGTCTTAAAGTTAATCCGATGAAGTTCATAAAAATAGGGATTGAGATACTTGGCCAAAAGCTTGCGAGGACGTGTGTTAGGGGTACACAAGTCGTCCTTAAAGATTTCAAGGGAAGACCCATCGGAAAATTGAAACGTTCGAGCTTCAATAAGCTTTTCCCATGAGTTAGGCTCTTGGAGTTCAAGGTGTTCGGCCAAATCAAAATTATCAAACGAGATGTCAGTGCTCGTAACCGTGAGAAAATATGTGTATCATCATGAGTTAGGTTGCAGTAGAACATTTGAATAGCAGTACGATATATCACGAGTTGGTGGTGACAAGTTCGTCAAACAAAGATCATAAAAAAGTGAATCATATTGAGAGAAAATAGTAAAATTGATAGGATGACCCGCAAATACCGAACGTGTCCGAAAATCACTAAACCATTTATTTGACGCGTCAAGTGATATAAATATCCGGTCGTCAAATGTGTTTGGGTCAAGTGGACGAGGTGGGTTGAATAACGGGTGGATAGGTGGTTGTTGTTCAACGGGCGGTTCAACACGAGGAGGAGCATTCGAAGAGGACGCTCCCTCAGTTCGAAGTCTCTTTCCTCGATTGAACAATCGTGGAGCCATAAAAATAAGAAAGACAATAGAGAAAATTGAGATAAAGAGGAGTGTTGAAATATACCTCAATGTGATGAAGAACAATAAAGGAGAATGGTGAGGGAAGCCTTCTCCTTGAGTTTGGAGAAGAGATATGCTCTAGAAAGGAAGAACTAGGGTTAGGGTTTTGAGAAAATATGTTTAGAGAAGTGGAAAAGGTGGCAATGGAGGAGAAAGAAGAGGGGAAACCAAAAATTTGTATAAGGGTTTGAATGGTCGGAATGGATGTGGGCCATTGGATCAAGTTTTGATCAGCGACTGAGACTGCTCTCGATTCTGGAACAGTCAAGCCGAATTCGGCCCGAACTCTGGGTTGGGCAGAGTTCGGCCCGAATTTCGGATTCTGGAAACAGAACAGAAATCTGGCTGAATTGAAAAATGATTAAGTGAGAGAGAGACCAAAGGAAAATTACATATACAAGATTGAAAAAACCCAAGTGGAAAAAATTTCCAGAAAGTTAACTTCGTAGCAAAGTGAAGTTGGAAAATCTACATTTCAGCATGTGATAGATAAAAAATGAACCATGTAATAAACAAGGAATTATGCCATAATTCAATATTTTGAAGTTGCCATGGGTTAGCTGCAGGGGCCGGATCCCAGCTCGCGGTAGTCCTGAGGACTAGTACACGTATCGCTTAGGCTTTTACGCCTTGTTATCAGAAGGACCCTTTCGGCTTGTACCCATAGCAATTTCATCATAAAAGAATCAAGACATACTCGATATTACGTAAGTTATTTTAATTAATAACAGCTTCGTCCAAAATTCCAAGTTCACGACAGAGAAAATTGAAGCGCTCTTCGGATAATGATTTTGTAAAGAAATCTGCTAGCCGATGATCAGTGTCAATAAATTCTAAATTAATAGTGCCATTTTACTGATGATCACGCAAAAAGTGGTGACGAATTTTAATGTATTCGTGCGTGAGTGACATATGGGGTTCTTAGTGAGATTTATAGCACTAGTGTGTTACAAAAGATTGGAATGTGCATAAAAGATAAGTTGTAGTCTTCAAGGGTTTGCTTCATCCACAGAATTTGTGCACAACAACGCCCAACTGCGATGTATTCAGCTTCTGTTGTGGAACGCGACAGAATTCTGCTTCTTGCTAAACCAAGAGACTAAAGCCTTTCCTAATAAATGACACGTACCGCTCGTACTTTTACGGTCGACCTTGCATCCGGCGAAATCAGCATCAGAGTAACCAATAAGATCAAATGATGTTGACTTGGGATACCATAGGCCCACTGTAACCGTACCCTTAAGGTATCGAAAGATATACTTAACGCAGTCATGTGTGATTCCTTAGGATTTGCTTGATATCTAGCACACAGGCAAACGCTAAACATAATATCAGGGCGACTAGCAGTTAAATAGAGTAGACTGCCTATCATACCTCGAAACTTACGTTGATCCACGGGTTTACCGCTTTCATCTGGTTCTAGTTTAGTTGTAGTAGCCATTGAGTGCTGATTGGTTTGACGTTGTCAAGGTCAAATTTCTTCAGCATGTCCTTTGTATACTTTGACTGACAGATGAAAGTTCATTTGACATTTGTTTGACTTGCAGTCCAAGAAAGTAGTTGAGCTCCCCCATCATGCTCATCTCAAACTCGGTCTGCATACACTTGGCAAAATCTTGACAGAGGGTTTCATCAGTAGAACCAAATATAATATCATCTACGTATATTTGTACTAAGAGAATAGTTTCTTTGAAAGATTTTATGAAAAGTGTGGTGTCAATTTTCCCCTTTGAAAAACCTTTCTCAAGCAAGAAATTGCTTAGCCGTTCATACCAAGCTCTAGGGGCTTGTTTGAGGCCATATAGCGCTTTCTTTAGCTTAAAAATATGGTTGGGAAATTTGTGATTTTTAAAACCAGGGGGTTGTTTTACATAAACTTCCTCCTTAATAAATCCATTCAAGAAAGTACTTTTAACATCCATTTGAAATAATTTGAAATTTTGAAAATTTGCAAATGCACAAAGCATTCGAATGGATTCCAATCTCGTAACAGGAGCATACGTCTCATCGTAGTCGATACCTTCCTCTTGGTTGTATCCTTGGGCTACTTGACGAGCTTTGTTGCGTGTAACTGAACCATCTTCATTTACTTTGTTTCTAAAAACCTATTTAGTGCCAATAATCGAGTGATTTGCTGGTCTAGGAACGAGTTCCCATACTTGGCTCCTCTCGAATTGGTTGAGTTCCTCTTGTATAGCAGAAATCCAAAATTATCATTAAAAGCTTCTAAAATGTTTTTCGGCTCAATTTGTGAAATGAAGGCAGTGTTAGCAATGGAGTCTCTTAATGATGATCTAGTAGTTACTCCAGTGAAACCTCATCTATTACCAAATTTTTTGGATGTGACGGCTTGAAAGAGAATTTTTTGGCAAGCCCTCTAGAGAATTGGTTTCGGTGGTGGTATTCATTGGAGTAGAAGTTGATGGCTCAACATCATCATCAAGAGTAGCTGCTGCACTGTTATCTTCATCAAAAGTCACATTGGTAGACTCTTCCATAATTAATGAACGTTTGTTAAATACTCTATATCCCTTGCTCTTGGCAGCATAGCCAAGGAAAATACCATCGTCAGCTTTGCATCAAATTTGCCTAAGTTGTCTTTGGTGTTAAGGATAAAACATCTACAACCAAAAACTCTAAAATAAAAACATTTGGGGTTCTTCCAAACCAAAGCTCATAGGGTGTTTTCTTCGTAATAGGACGAATAAGCACCCTATTTAAAATGTGGCATGCTGTACTGACAGCTTCAGCCCAAAAGTATTTCGGAAGTGAAAACTTATTCAACATGAATCTAGCCATATCTCCAAGAGTCCTATTCTTCCGCTCCACAACAGCATTTTGTTGAGGAGTTCTTGGACAATAAAACTCATGATCAAAACCATTATAATCACAAAACTTTTTAAAATCAGTATTTTCGAATTCGCCTCCATGATCACTTCGGATTCGAGTAATCATGTAGCCTTTTTCGTTTTGAACTTTCTTAAAAAAACTTGAAAACTGAAATAGCATCGCTTTTATTTGTAAGAAAGAAAACCCAAGTAATTCTAGAAAAGTCATCAACAATAACAAAAGCATAGAGTTTTCCACCAATACTGGCTACTCTACTAGGGCCAAATAAGTACATATTGAGTAATTGCAAGGATCTAGTAGTGCTTACAGAGTTTATGGAATGAAATGAGGACTTGGTTACCTTATTCAGTTCACATTCAGCACATACAGTGTCCTTTTTGAATGTGATGTCGAGCAAGCCTCTAACTAGCTTCTTAGTCGATAGCCTGGATATAGTATCCATGTTGGCATGACCAAGACGCTGGTGCCACAGTAATCTTTCAACCTTATGAGCATATAGGCATCTACCTGCATTGTTAGTATCTCTAGACAGATAGAAAATATAAATATTATCCTCTCTTACCCCTTCAAAAGCAATATCTCCCGTTGACCTATCATAAATAAAGCATTTGTTTTGTCCAAAGTTAATGTCATATCCATGGTCAGCAAGATGACTAATGCTGAGCAGGTTATGCTTTAACTCGGTCACTAGGCAAACATCCTTTATTACGGAGAGGGAGGATGACCAATAATACCATTACCAATAATATACCCTTTTGGTTGTTACCGAAGGATACATATCCTTCTCTTCATCGATAGTGATGCAAAAATATTTGCATCTTCCGTCATATGTCGCGAGCATCCACTATCGAGAATCCACTTACTCTTAGTTGAGGAGGGAAGGTCCACCTACATCAAGAGTAGATGTGACCTTTGGTACCCAAGTTCTTGAGGGTCCTAAAAGTTAGTTTTCGGAAACCATGTATATATCTTTCTATCTACTAATCTTCTAATTCTACATGATGGTAAAATGTGTCCATGTAATCCACAATAAGAACATATAGCATTCCTATTTATGTTAGGAGCATGCAGATGATGTCTATGAGTAGAGTGATGTAAAGTAGCATGATGATATGTAGAGTTAGAATGGTGATGATGTCTATATATAGAGTGATGTGGAGTAGCATGGTGATAATGTCTATATGGAATAGCATGGTGATGACGTCTATATGTTGAGTGATGGTGATTTTGTGCAACATAGTGATGATTGTATCTATGTGTAGCATGATGATTATGTGACATATGAGAATTATTTACATGCATGTGGTTTGTGTACTTTATGAAAGTGTGTGTATATGTAAGCATGATTACGTGCTGCAGGTGGATGACGTGGTTGACTAGTATGAGTAGTGTCATGCTTTGTGTGTATCTCATGTGATTGGGTTTGAGGTTGAGCAACCTGTTTTCCAATTTAGTCTCTAATTTCTTATAGACAGCCTGCAGTTCAGTAACCTTAGCATTCAAACCACATATCTTAGCAATAGCAAGCTCCGTGTTGAGTGCTGTGATTTCTTGTGTTTGTTGTTCAATGCGTGCTTCGGCATCATGTAGGCTTATTTTAAGCTTAGATACCTCATTTGTGACTTCCGTGGATGAAGTGTCTCTAATGTTATCAAGCAGTAAAGAGAGTCTTTGAATTTCGACTTCATGTCTTTTGATCTTTTCCTTGGCATGTTTATATTTACCAATGATTTCTTATGGTCATCAAGTAAATCGGTGAAAGTATCGCCAAGTTCATCAAAAGTGAAATCATCAAGAGTTTCGTTTGATACCTTGTCGGACGTTGCCATTAGGCATACGTTTGCAGTGTCTTGAGGAGAGTCCTTTTCTTCCTCGGAGTCACTAGCTTCTTTCATGCCAAATACTTGTGTTGGCATATTTTTTGAGGAAGCCTTCTTGTATGGTTTCTCATAGCGGTTGTTCTTCTTTAGGAATGGACAGTCTTTTCGGACGTGTCCCGTCTTCTTGCAATCGTAGCAAGTTGGCTCTTCTTCGTCATCTTCTTGTGGTTTCTTCTTTCTTCGGTTGAAGCAAAGGGATTTCTTGAAGTTACGGACAAGAAGAGCTTGATTATCACCTTCCGAGTTGTCGTCATCCGTCTCTTCGGAGTCAGTCCTTCGTCGGTGAGCTTTGAGGGCAATCTCCTTAGCCTTAGGAGCAGGCTCTTCGAAGTCCTTGAGGTCAAGCTCATGAGTCATCAGCTTTCCCATCAAGGTCTCCATGGACATAGTTGTGAGATCATTTCTTCTATGATGGCTGTCACCTTAGGGTTCTAAATCTTTGGTAGCCCCTAAGTAGCTTGCAAATTTTCTCGTGATTCGTATTTGTTTGCCGAGCGAAGATAGGGGATTAATGATGTCGAGGAATCTTGTGAACATTTGTGTGATCGTCTCATTTGGCTTCATCTTGAAAGTCTCACATTCTTGAGTGAGACGGCTTATCTTCGATTCCTTGACTTGGGTGGTTCCTTCATGCGTCACTTCTAGAAGTCTCCATACTTCGTGAGGTGGTGTATGTTGAGACCCTGTTGAACTCATTCCTGTCTATAGCACAGAATAAGCATTAATAGCTATCGCGTCTAGACTTGCCTGTTTCTTCTTTTCGTCAGAATATTTGTCATGTGGTTTCTCAACGAGATCACCATTGACAACTATCCTGCAGGCTTTTTGTAACCATCGGTGACGATAGTCCACAGGTCGAAGTCTAGCGACTTGAGATAAAAGCTCATCCTTGTTTTCCAATAGGTGTAGTTAGTTCCATCAAATAGGGGAGGCCTATGAGTGGACTGCCCTTCACCGTAATTGGAAATTAAGGTTTGTGTGGTTGCCATGGATCAGCTCTAGGATATTAGTCCTTGTTGAGAGAACGAGCTCTGATACCACTTGAAGAACATATGGCAACTCTAGAGGGGGTGAATAGAGTTTATAACAATAATATCCAATTAAAAATTAAACTCTTTCATAAGCTGAAAGTAATCAGAGTAAATGCGAAAATAAATAAGGAGCAAAAAAGCATACGCAAATACAGTCGATTTTTAACCTGGTTTCCCTCGTGGAGGACTAGTCCAGGCCTGAGAACTCTAGCTAAGGATTAATTCCACTATTTGTGAAATAGTAGTTATACCCCGTGCTTTTCTTCAGAAGAGCACGTCAACTTCTTACAAAGATCGCAGTGGCGATGCTTGGAATTTTCCAAGCGACTTCTTGAACTCTTGCACAAACTCCTGACTGAAAGTTCTGAGCACTTGAGGCTTAGGGAGCTTGTGGCTAGTAGATGAAGAAGGGTATGGCTTGTATAGAGCTTTAGAGAGAAGAGAAGAGAAGATTGGATGAATGAAAATGAGAGAATACATGGCCTATTTATAGGATACCAGGTAGGCAGAATTCGGCCAGAATTCTGGTTGGAATTTTCAAAAAATTGGCCGTTGGACAACTTGCAACCAGCCAACCCTAAAAATTAGGATGCTGATTTTTAGGAGGCAGAGTTCGGCCCGAACTCTGTCTCCAGAGCACAGAATGGGTCATGGGTCCAATTGGCTTATTTGGATATGTGTGGAGCTATTGGATTTTGGGTACGGGTATAGGCTAAATCTCATATGCTCAGCACAGCTCAGATTACATAAGTCTAGACTCAATAAAATTGTAAAAATACAGACTCAAAATAACTTGTATTGCAAATTCGAGCTGTCGTCTGACTTGTACTGGATGTAGTCTTTATGTGTCCTATTGAATTATCACAAGTATCATGTAGTCAATTCTATCAATATTTGGTTGACTGTGATTTTGTGTCAACAATAACTTGGTTCTGGAGCACCTTCTCACGATGATCCAGAATCTCTACAGGCTGCTTTGGATAGCGGAGAGTAGGCCCCACCTCTAACTGGAGTGATCTAGTACGTGACTAGGGTCTGCCACGTACCGCCACAACTGCGACACATGGAACACGTTATGAACTCCCTCGAGCGTAGACGGCAAGTCTAGTCGATAGGCCACTGCACGGACCCTTCCAAGAATAGTGAAAGGTCCAATGAAGCGTAGACTACCTTCCCGCCTCGGCCAAAACGAATCGTGTCCCGTGTCGGAGAAATCCTCAGGAAAACCATATCACCAACCTAGACACAAGACAAGACTCAATACAAGACCCTAAAGCAAACAATCACAAACAAGCACAAACAGAAAAACTGATACTAAACTCGAACTCTAATGGTCTTCGGTGGCTATCGGCCCAATGTTGCTGTCTATCCTGAGCCACCCGAAGTCTATATCTGATCAACTTAACCTTCTCTGCTGCATCCACCACCATCGCCGGGCCAAGCAAAACTCTCTCACTGACATCATCCCATGACAAAAGAGTGCCACATCTCTGTCCGTATAGAGCCTCGAATGGCGACATCTCTATACTGGCCTGATAGTTGTTATTGTAAGCAAACTCTACAAGGTGAAGATGGTCCTCTCAAGACACCCCAAAATCTAACACACAAGTGCGAAGCATATCCTCGAGTGTCTGGATGGTCCTCTCCGACTGCCCATCTGTCTGGGGGTGATACGCGGTACTGAACTTGAGTTGGGTGCCTAAGCTAGTATGCAAACTCCTTCAGAAGTGGGAAGTGAAATGACTATACCGATCCGAGACTATGTTTATCGAAACTCTGTGCAATCTGACTATCTACCGCACATACATCTTTGCCAGCTTCTCCGTAGACAGACCCACCTTGAAAGGCAAAAAGTGGGCCAATTTGGTCAATCTATCAACGATGACCTAAATCGCGTCTTTCCCTCTTGGAGATCGTGGAAGTCCAGACACAAAGTCCATAGTGATGTGCTCTACTTCCACTCTGGAATGAGTAGTGGCTGAAGCAGACCACATGGCCTCCGTCTCTCGACTTTTACCTGCTGGCACACCAAGAATCGAGATACAAACTGAGCTACCTCTCGCTTCATGCCATACCACCATACGTGCTCTCTCAAGTCTCTGTACATCTTATTGGCTCCAGGATGTATAGAGTACTGAGAATGATGTGCTTCCTGCAGAATCTCCTCTCGAAGCACTCCACTCGGAACACACAATCTAGTACCGTGCCTTAGCGACCCATCTTCGGCTATAGAGAAATCGTCTAGCAATCCTGCCTACACCTGTTCCCTGATGCTCCTCAGGGCCACGTTATCAAGCTTTGCTGATCTGACTCTGTCCATTAATGCAGACTGAATCTGTAAACCCGATATCTGAATCTCTATACTCAGAATGATCACCTCGATACCCAACCGTTCCAGATCAGCCAATAGATGACGATCTGCCGCCAAATACATTACGACTGAATACCTGCTCAAGGTATCTGCAACTACGTTGGCCTTCCCTGGATGGTACTGCAAAGAGATATTGAAGTCCTTCATCAGCTCAAGCCACCTCCTCTGCCTCATGTTCAATTCCTTCTGGGTGAACACGTACTTTAAGCTCTTGTGATCCTTGAAGATCTCAACTTACTGGCATACTCTATCCAGGATACTATACTGCACTTATGGGATACTACCTTCTATTGTCTTCCTCAAATGAATGCGGGTAAATAAGTAGCATGCGGGACTAAGTTGAATGGGACACAAGTGTCATGTGGGTAGTAGGCTTAATGTGGGTCGTGTCCATATTTTGGGTCAACAAGTTGGGTCGAAATGGTGCCCCCAATTCGAGTCGGAAATAAAAGTGACTTCGTGGGGTGAATCAAGATTGGGTCTTATGTCAGGAAAGTTGTGTGATAAAATAAAGCACAAGACGGTGTGCCAGAGTGGGACACGAAGGTCATGGACGTAGGGTGTCTTGTCTAGATCATGCATATAAAGTTAGTTTTGAGAAAACAACTAGTCTTGTGCTCCTAAATTAAAAGTCATGGCAATGTGTATATGATAATCATAAATAAAAGTGGGAATGGTCAATGGCCTAAATTGATCCAAAAGTTATGTGATACAAAGATTATACAATAGAACGAGTTTGAGTGGGACATGATATATCAAAATGAAGAGAATCTTGTCTACTACAAACTCATGAAGAAAGTTTTCAGAGATTGACATCTCTGACGCTCCAGAAATCAAAGTCACGGAAGAACATTCGTCTAACTAGGATACTCTCTCTAGGGTGTCTACCCAACTCTGGACGCTGTCTACACAAGGCACTAACTCATCTATATGATACTTGGATGATACTTTTATACTAGGTTACTCATGTCCCTCCTCTAACTAGTCACTTAAAATGTTGGTGCCTAAACCTCTATAACACTTGAAATACTCTGGCTATTGCTACTAGGGTACTCCTCCTATTCTGGCACCTGGTACAACACCTACCTTAACACTCATAATCACTCTAAGGTTCTCATCTATATCTAATTATCAAAAATCATATACAATACTTCCTAACTATACTCTAAACTATTAACACAATTACTCAAAGATACAAACCAATTACAGATCACCAAGCCATCACACTACAAATAAGCTATAATGAAATAAGAATCTACAAGAACCTGGACTAAAGAATCGAATGTATTCTTACTCCTAAGCTAATTGAGGATGTAACAGAATCTATAATAACAGAAGTGGAATGATAGAGATGACATGTTAGGACCCTTCTCAAGATACAATCTGATAATCATACGCGTCTGTCCAAAATTATGATACTCAGAATTATGGCCACGCCAGTAAGCAAGGCTGCGATAAACGGTAGATTCCATAACTAGGGATACACCTCTATAATCATATCATCTGGAATCCTCTCCATGTCGACTGGTATAGCTGCAAGAAATCTCAAATCTCATGACCAAGATATGTACATCCGAAGCCAGGTCTCTATGTTTCTGCCATGCCGGCTAATATAGCTGCGATAAACTCCAGGTTCCATAACAAAGTAGATGTTTACCTTCCCTATTATGTCCGTCAACATATGTTATTAGAAGATACCGTAATTCAGGCCATAGAATTCATCTCGATATGAAAATCAAATTCAGCGATGATCTAACAAAAATTAAATTCAATAATAAGGAACAAGGGTGAACAGTAACAAAAGGAAAGAATTTTAAATTGACGTTCAACCAAGATTCAAAAGGGTCATCGCAGGAATCTCTTAAAAGTCCTAAGCAAAGAGATCAATATGTGACATGATAAGATATCGTCAAGGAAGGACAATTTATTTCGAAATGCAAAAAGGGTTTGTCATGGTAATCAAAAGATCAGAATTTTCCTAATATGTGATTGAGTAACTCCTATCATAACCTAGAACCTATATCCTAATAGCAGGCTCGTAATTACCACTCTAAGTCGAGCACCATTACGAAATTGCACTAGTTGCGACTCTGACCTGCATGGGCCACCATAAAAATGTGTCATAATCTGTACCCTGTTTAGGGGCAAGAGCACTTGGGTACGTCCAGCCTACGCCGCAGTGCCGGCGGTAGAACATTGTAAAGGTCATCTAGAATATATAGAATCTAAGACACAATAATATGACTTGTCATCTCTGCACGGAGGAATATAATCACCACTCAATCACATAAATCTAAGGAATATAAGCACGATGATAAAGATAAGGATAAAGATAAGATAAATAGTCTGAAACAACGCTGAGTCGAAATCACTAGTTCAGAAACCAAGACATAAAATCATATCCCAGAAATAAATACTACAAGTCTCAAAGTATCAAACTGGAATGTAATCCAAACAAAATCTAGGTAAACTAGGTCACTACTGGCGGTACGTCCTCTACAAGCGCCGGGTCCACAGGCAGGTCCTGGTCGTAGGCTCCATCTATGCCAAACCCATAGTAGGTCTGGCAATCTGCATCTAAATCCTCTGAAAAATAACGGAGGTTATCCTGTCAGGATATAAGCAAGTACAAACACCAACAACAGTTCTATGTGAATTGACAAATACTATAAGAGACAATTATAATGAAATACAAGATGAAATGTCAAGACTGAAAGTAAACAGTACAAGAGAACTGGATATCATGTCATGTGTGAGATATAAGATAAAACTGGAATATAAATAATAGAAAGTAATCCGAGGTATGATGTAAGCATAAAAATAAAGTTCCATGAGATATTAAAGCGTTGTGTGATCGGCTTGGGTCAAGATCAGGCTGTTCCATTTGAACGACTATGCACAGGTAGTATAATAGTCTAGGGATTAGGCTGGTCAAAATGGAAAGCTATGCACAAGTAGTATAAGGTCAGGCTACACCCTACGTGTAGTGAGGGTGGAGCTATGCACAAGTAATAAACAAGTAGGGGTATGATGACATAACCTCTAATAACTCCCCATCCCCGAGTAGTATAATGATTCCAGACATGACATGTCATGACACGAGATTTGAAGAGCAAGGGGCCATCCCACTCCCAAATTGGTGTCTATACAAGTACATGAAACAATATCGAACAATATACTCATATACCAGGTAAACCGGGAATGACATCTCATGACAAGATTCAATGTATACTAGTCCATGTATCCTCGTGTCAAAAATCAAGTATAATACTACAACTGAATCGAATATAGTAGATATCAAAGCAATAAAAACTATCAGAGAATGCCTGTTGTCTTGAGTTGAGAAAAATGACTCTACCAATCACTCAAATAAGCCACGAGTTGTCAACTCGCACAACAGTCTCCTGATGCTAAAACAGACATTACCAATGTTCTTAGAATGGTCAAATTAGCTAAAAATACCTACCATAAGTCCAATTCTAGATACAGCGACAAAACGGTAATTTCTGGTCAAAATGGTGTCCGCCGTTGGACCCACTTTGCACCGAAAAATGTGCAAGAACCTACAGTCTCTAATGTCATCAAACTATATATCTATATGTCCGGTTTTATGAGACGAATCCAACCGTACCAGTGGGCCGTGCACAAATTCGCTCGTTGGATCGGGTCACGGGCCCGCCAAAATAGCGTTCCGGTCGACCTTCTTAGAATCGGACCAAACATGGTATATAGGACTAAAAAAATTATATGGTCCTGTTGGCACAAGTTTTGTCTCGATATGACGAGCGTGCACAAAGTACTTGACAAATTTGCAAAAAGGCCGATACGGTAAATTTTGAAGGATACGCATCAAATTCGTCGCACACACGCGACCAATTTGAATTTCGTAAAAGCCCACACGTCCACAAAGTCGATACGCACCTTTTAATGATTTTGGTTCGCGACCACGTCGCCCGGATTGACGGGACGGACGGCATATTGGGACAATTTTTCCTAAAATTCAGTTTTGAAAACCAGTTTTTTTGTCAAACTTTACAAAAAATAACTTTTTGTACAAAGCATGAAAATCAAATCTACAAGAAGGGTTTTGATCTCCTATATGTTTTCTACAAGTCTCTGCAGAAGGTTTTCCAAGGTTCATAATATTCTGGTCGCAAATCGACTGCAAACAT
>JANAVB010002794.1:7702989-7740489 GCA_029216955.1 Iris pallida | reverse complement strand
ATTAAAAAATGCTCCTACTGAATTTCATAATATAATGAATGAAATATTCATTCAACACTCTGAATTTATATTATCATATATTGATGATATATTAATCTTTTCTAATTCTATTGATGAACATTTTAAACACTTAAAAATTTTCAAGCACTTAGTCATCAAGAATGGGCTGATAATATCAGCACCTAAAATAAAATTATTTCAAACGGAAATAAGATTTCTAGGACATAATATTGCCAATAGGACAATAATTCCTATTAATAGAAGTATTGAATTCGCTTCTAAATTTTCTGATGAAATAACTGATAATAAGTAGTTACAAAGGTTTCTTGGGGCACTTAATTATGTGTCTGAATTTTATAAGAATATAGCTCAATATACAAAAATTTTGTATCAAAGATTAAAAAAGAATCCTCCTGCCTAGACTGAAGAACATACTAAGGTAGTCAGAATAAGAAAACAAAAGGTTAAAAATCTACCATGATTATACTTGACAAATGCAACATGGTTCAAAATAGTTGAAACCGATGCCAGTGATAAAGGGTATAGTTGAATATTAAGTCAAAGAAATCCTGAGACTAATAAGGAAGTTTTAGTAAGATTTTGTTCGTGGAAATGGAATGATACCCAAATGAATTATTTCACTATAAAGAAAGAAATTCTTTCTATTGTTAAATATATACATAAATTTCAAGATGATCTATTAGATCAAAAGTTTTTGCTTTGATTAGATTGTAGTTCTGCAAAAACTGTGTTAGAAAAGGATGTTAAAAATTTAGCATCTAAGCAAATATTTGCTAGATGGCAAGCTGAATTAGCTATATTTGATTTTGATATTGAATATATTAAAGGGAATAAAAATAGTCTTCCTGATTTTCTAACTCATGAATTTCTGCAGTATGGATCGTCACGATAAGGGCAAGCAGCCCTGGGAATCCCCAAAATAGGAGCAACCCAGAGATCGCAAAACTCATCGGAGACAGGACCGAATTTCTGTAAGAAAAAATATTACTGTTTCAACTACTGAAAGCGAGAAGGAAAATTTTTCCTATAAAAAAGTTGCTGAATTAGCAGATGTAGAATAAATTTATACTCAGAAAATGAATTCTGAGGATATCATCTATCTTGATAGACAAGACATTATGGACACACACAAAAAGAAGACAAAATGCTGTCTTTTATTTTTTGGCGCAAGGCACCATAAATCGAGTACGCCTGAGAGATCCTGCACTGAGGATCTCCGAGTACAAAAAAGTATTCTAGGGAATGGGATGATGGAGATCGAACGGTAGTTGCTCATTTACTCCGTTGACACTACGATTACAAAAGTGAGAGAAAATCTAAGAAAATTGCTAACTCTCGGCTCATTGGCAAGAAGTGCAACAATTTGGCTCTTGAAAATGCTCTCCGTTCTGTGTTTTGAAGAGGGATGAGGGCCCCCTTTTATAGACGTTCTTGGGCTGGAATGATGTTATGCGCCCACATGAGGAAACACACTGGTTTCTATGTGGGCGCATAGTCCTGCTTTGGGCGCATAGGATGTAGGCGCATACAGGCTGCAAGATCGTGGGTTGGTCATAGAATTGACGTGGCCGCATACTTCAGTGTACGACTGCTCATGGAGACTGACATGGCCGTGCGCTTCGGTGCACATTTTGATTATGGCTTTGACTGAGTTAGGCTTAGGCGCATAGCCATGTCTCAGGCTATGTGCCCTCCTTTCGGAGGAGCTAGTCTTGGGCGTATGAAACTTCATTGGCTGGACACATGAAGCTTCACTGACTGGGCGCATGGAGCTTCAGTGACTCGGCGCATGGAGCTTCACTGACTGGGCGCATGGAGCTCCACTGACTGGGCGTATGGAGCTTCAATGACTTGGGCACATGGAGCTTTACTAGCTTGGGCGCATGGGGCTTCATTTGCTAAATTTTTTTCATGCTTCTACAAGACCCCTTCATAGTTTTTGATACTTGCACAAGTTCAAAATACTTTGAAAGAAGCATGGATCGTCTTCTCGTGATGCATTGGGCGTATAGTACGACTCTCTTCTTCGGGCGCATAGTATTTGGCCAGTCTGTCAAAGAGATACGACTGTTGAGATCTTCCCCAAAATCCGAACTGACAGATTCATCGGAGCAGAATTTGAAGCGGTCCATCTTTCATGCGTCGTCCACGTCAGCAAGTGACAGTCGCATAGTGTGTAGGAAGCTGATTCTTTACGTGGGCGTATAGGCCATTATGGGCGCATACAACGCAATGGATGCATGGGCACATACAACAAGTGGGCGCATAGGAAGTGGCTCGTGCCTATAAATAGGCCCTAAAGGAGAGAGAAAGTTCATTATTCCCTTCTCTTTGAATTTTTTAGAAAACTCTTCGTCTTTTTTCTTTGAGAACAATGTCTTCCAAGGTTGTCAAGAGATCCACGAAGGACAAGGGGGCTGCGCCGAGTGACTCTCCTCCTGCGGCAGCGTCCTCGGCAGTCCAAGACTCGATTCTGGATGGGGGCATGCTTCAAAAATAAAGTTTTGAGCGTTAATTTGCGACGCTTGGACTTTTCTTCTGCCCGGGCGCTTGTGCCTAAGGCAACATACTTCTGTGAGCATCATTATGTGCCCACAGAAGTCATGCGCCAACACTGTGGTATGTTATGCACCCACGTGTTGCCATGTTATGGGCCCTCTAAGCAGTGTCATGTTATGCGCCCATGTATTGTTTGAGTGTTATGCGCCCACATGGCTTGTTTTGGGCACATATTCCTTTGGGTGCATAGCCTTTTGGGCGCATAGGTGTCTTCAGGACTTAGTTTTTTCTGCAGTTTCCTGAGTCTGACTTTCTTTCTGCCATTGTTCTTTACAGCATCCATACAGAATGTTGAGACCTTTATGAAGGAGGAGATGCTGTCTTCTTTCATCAAATAAGAGTCAACGTTCGTTAAGGAGGAGGTGATACCAAAAATTGAGGTAAAAGAAGAGTTGGCGCTCATCGGGGAAGGAATTACTCCCAAGATCGAAGCTATTGTGAAGGAGGAGCCCAAGTATGAGGGTAGTAGTACTGAGAGTTCTGACCCACCTACCTCGGCCGAGGACCTTAATCAAATAGATCCTTCATATACAAAATGGTTGATGGAATGGTACATGCCTCGACATAGCTAGGAACCGCGGGTTCCCATAAATGTCTGTATTTTGTCTTGGTATTTCTGTCTGTCATTAGCTTTGTGTTTCACTACTTTTTGGATATCAAATATAATCCTCTACTTCATGTCCGGATGAAAAGATGAAGAACTTTTTGTTTTGCTCATGAGATGTAGTATTATAAATGTAACTGATTTTGAATAAACAGAATACATTCGCTCAGCTCTTTGCTTGTGGTATCTGTGGTGCTTCTTTAGAGAGCCAAATACCGTATTTGTGTAAAGGGTATCCCGTTGGGGAACCCCCCTCTCTCTTTGTTTGGACCTATTGCCCTTTCGTGCATCCTGTAATACAAGCAAATAGATTGGAATGATACTTTCGTGGATCTATTAACCTTTGACATACCGGTGGTGCGGGTGATAGATTTGAAACAAAACCCAATAGTGGTAATATGGTTGTGATAGGTTTTACGATCTTGACACCGTGTCTTTTATCTCGGATTGGGTATAGGTGTTGAGTCGGAAGACTATCGGTATCAGAGGTAATATTGACGTGACACATGATAATCAGGAGTGGTTTTTGGTATAAATGGATTTTCTTGTCAAGTTTGGCTTTTTGTCAGGTAATCCTTCCTGAAGTGGAGGAAACTTTCCAATCCCCTTCTCTGACTACCCCCACCGAGGATGTAGAGATGGCCCAGGAAGTTATCAAAGCTTTCTACTCCGCTCTGAAAGTGAAGCTTCCTGGGGTCCTGAATCGGAATGCCGCCTTCGGCCCTGTAAAGGCTGTTACAGAGTGCCAAGTGGAAGCCCTCGAGAGCATAACTGGCTATGAAGAGCGGGCCAACACCCTGAGGAAGGTCCTGAATGACCTAGAGGGTCAGGTGGCTAGGTTCCGAGACATCAAACATCGGAGTCCGACGTCAATGTTCCGAGCAGAGGACGACGCTTTGATGACAGCTCTTACGGAAGAGAAGGCTACCTTCCAGGCAAGGAAGGACGCCCTCGTTCAGGAGATTGGCGAGCTGGCTGACCAATATGGCCAGTTCAATGCTGCGAGTGAGGCCCGTGCTACCTCGAAGAATAGGCTGGCTGTGTAAATCACTGAGAAGCACAATCATATTGCGCATATCAGGAACAAGATTGCCCAGTTGGAAGCCGACTTGAGGGCGACGACATCTGAACAGGAGGATTATTTGTCCCAGGCTGCCATGACTGTCACCACTTCTGCCCGTTTAGAAGAACAATTGGCAAAATTGGAGGGAGAGCATCAGAGTCTGATCCTCTTTGAAGATGAAGCCGCTTGTCAAGAAGAGGTACGACGCCGAGCTGCTGTGAAGTCTGAGGCTGAGATTCCAGCTATGAGGGACATCATCAATCGTCTGTGTATTCCGTAGATTTTGTAACTTCTTTTTTTTATTTTTTTATTTTTTTGGCCGTCATGGCTCTTGTACCTTTTTTTGTCTTTTGATAGACGTTTAAGTACAAAATAAAGAATCTTTTCGAAAATGAATGTGGTTTTGTGAAATATCGATGCTTGAGGTAATATGGACGTAGCAAGGATATTTCTGGTGGGTATTCCGCTGGAGAATTTTTGATGTGGACCTATTATCCGTTTTATATTCGAATGATTCGAATATAGATAATAAGTTGAACGAAGCTGCTGGTAGAGGTAATATGGACGTAATAGCAGAGGATGTTCTATATCTGACCAGAGGTAATATGGACGTGGAAAGATATATAGCATTAGGGAGGAGTGGATAATTCAGAGGTAATAGGGACGTGATTATCCTTGATGAATGCTTTGCTCATAGGTTAATGGACGTGGCAAAAATTTAATCATTCCGATGGAGAAATAATTATCAGAAAACAATTCAGAGGTAATAGGGACGTGACTTGTTTTCGTCAAACCGAGTTTGGACAAAGTCAAAAATAGGAATGATTCCACTGGGGAAATATTTAGAGGACCTATTATCCAGGGCGTATTCAAGACTCTTGAAATACGAATAATAGTTAGATAGTTTTTTTTTGAATCATATAAATATCGTATTGTACATTTACATGACTAAATATATGTGAACTTTATGTAAAAGAGGTTACACATAGTATTTTTTTAGGAACTTGCCATTGATAGGCATCATGAGCACGTCACCATCATACTTGGTCAGCCGGTACGCACCGTTAGAATACACCGAGTCTATGATGAAAGGACCTTCCCATTTAGGCTAGAATTTTTCTTTTGTTTTGTGCGTCATGACCATTGGTCTTTTCACTGCTAAGACCAGATCGCCGACTTGGAAGATTCTTTCCTTCACCTTTTTGTTGAAAGATCTGGAAAGGCATGCTTGGTATAGCTCAATTCGATGTTGAGCTAACAAGCATTTTTCGTCTAGCGCTTCGAGCTCCTGGAGTCGCAGACGATAGCTTTCTTCAATAGTCACTTCGCTGGCTAGGGCTACTCGAAGAGAAAGAATCTAGATTTCTAGGGGAAAAGCTGCTTCGCTTCCATAAACTAGAGAGAATGGCGTACTGCTTGTTAGAGTCTGGACCGTTGTACGATAGGCCCATAGACATTCATCGAGCTTCTCGTTCCAATCGTGCTTGTTTGAAGACACAAACTTCTTGAGAAGTTTTATGATTGTTTTGTTGAAGGCTTCTGCTATCCCGTTAGCCGCTGGATTGTAGGCAGTAGAGGCTACATTCTGGATTCGATTTTTATTGCAGAACCTATAGAACGCATGGCTTGCGAACTGTAGACCATTATCATGGATGATCCTGTGAGGTAGACCGAAGCGGTAGATGACGTGATGATTGATGAAACTGATCACGCTTGACGTCTTCACTTTGGTGATCGGTATAGCTTCTGCCTATTTGGAGAAGTAATCGGTTATGGCTAGGATGAACCGATGTCCTTTGGAGGATGGCAGGCTAATTGGTCCTATGACGTCTATGCCCCAGGCTTCAAACGGACAAGATGCTACCATCGGGTGTAGGAACTCCGAAGGTTGATTAATGAAATCAGTGTGGAACTGACAAGCTCTATACTTCTTTGCATATTCAACAGCATCTGATATCATTATGGGCCAGTAATAACCTATTCATTTGAGGCGATCTTGTAATTTGGGGCCTGGTTGATGTGCACCACAAACTCCATCGTGAACCTTCCAGAGTGCATGTTTGGCTTCTGTGTCTGATAAGCATCATAACAGTAGCCCGTCGTAAGAGCGTCGTTACAGCATCTTGGTAGCTTAGTCGTAGTAAAATTTGAGGGATCTCCTTTGGATGAATACTGCTTCCTTCGGGTCCTCGGAGAGGATTCCATAGACAGCGTAGTCTATGAAAGGAAATCTCCAGTCTTTGACATCGATGTTTGTTTCTGCTACGTAACTGTGATAAATATGCAAGGCATTTTTCACACAGAATAGTTCTCGACCAGACACTGTGATCGACTGCTAAGTATTGGTTGGAACGGTCAAGGAAGCAGCGAGACCGGCTAGAGCATCTGCTTTTATATTCTATAGTCGAGGCACATACTCGATGAAAAACCCAGCAAAAGTAGACGCCAGCTCGATTGTTGCTCTGTGGTAGGGGATGGGATCTTCATAACGAACTTCATATTTCCCTCGGACTTGACTAACTATTAGCTTGGAATCACCGTAAGCTTATAGATAGTAAACTCCCAGTTGCTGTGCCAGTTGTAGGCCGATTAATAAAGCATTATATTCGGCCACGTTGTTGGTGCATGTTTCCACGAGAGAATATGCACGGTGTATAACTAGATGATCAGGTGACACGAGCACGACACCTACTCCATCCACGATATTTCCTTTGGTCCCCGTTCTTGATGTACCATCAAAGAACATTTGTCAAATGGAGATTTCTTTAGTTATAGTGTTAGACTCCACCACTTCGTCGGGGATTTCGCCATAGAGTTTGGACGACTCCGGCACTGGATGAGCTGCTAGGAAATCAGCTAATGCTTGGCCTTTTACTGCCTTCTGAGGAACGAAGATCATATCGTATGGAGTCAACATCGCTGTCCATGTAGCTAAACGAGAATTGAGAGAGCCTGGTTTAGTTATGACTATTCTGAGAGGGTTGACTTTAGATATAATGTGGATAGTCTGTCCAGACACATAGTGGCGTGTCTTGTGGATGGCAAATACTAGTGCAAGGCATTCCTTCTCCACCGGTGTGTATCTGTGCTCGGCACCTACCATTGTGCGACTGAGGTAGTAGATTACCTGTTCATGGATTCCTTCATTCTTCTGAGCTAATAGGGCACCAAAGGAATGATCCATAGTATGGACATATAGTAAGAAGGGCTTCCCCATTATTAGAGCTACCAATACTGGAGGGCTTGTAAGATACGCCTTGATGTCGTCGAATGTGCGTTGATATTATTCAGTCCAGACGAAAGATACGTCTTTCTTCATGAGCTGGGTGAACGATTGACACCTTCTAGAGAGGTTTGAAATGAATCGTCTGATGTAGGCTAGCCTTCCTTGTAGTCCGCGTAGCTTTTTGAGATTTCTTGGAGGATGCATGTCGAGGATAGCATTCACTTTCTCTGGGTCCAGATGTATACCCTTTGAGGTGATGACGAAACCAAAGAACTTATCGCTGGAGACTCCTAGAAAAGACTTGGTTGGATTCATCTTGAGTTGGTGTGCACGCATTAGTTCGAACACCGTTCTCAAGTCTTGGAGGTGGTTGCCCTTGAGACGACTTTTGACTGCGATGTCGTCTACGTAGCACTCCACAGTTTTGCACAAATGATCGTAAAAAATTGTGTTCATGGCTCGCTGGTATGTCGCCCCTACATTCTTTAATCCGAAGGACATCACAGTATAGCAGTATACCCCCAACGGTGTTCGAAAAGATGTGTGCTTCTCGTCGTCGGGGAACATCTTGATTTAGTTGTAGCCTGAGAACCCATCCATGAAGGACATCCGCTCGAAGCCGCAAGTATTGTCGATTATTACGTCAGTGATCGGTAGAGGGAACTCGTCTTTCGGATATGCAGAGTTCAAATCACGATAGTTGATACAGACTCGAACTCTACCATTCTTTTTCATGACTGGGACGATATTAGAAACCCAGTCTGGGTGTTATTCCTCACGAATGAATCCACTGGCAATGAGCTTCTTGACTTCATTCTCGATGGCTTCCATGACGTCTGGTCGGAATCGTCGTTGTTGCTGCTTCACTGGCTTAGCTTTAAACGAAATATTCAGGCAATGCATGGCAACTTTAGGGTCCAAGCCTGGCATGTCTTCATATCTCCATGCGAAGACGTCAATGTCTTCTCTTGTAAGCCGTATAAGAGATTGGCATTCATCGCCAGATAGACTTTTGCTAACGAAGATTGGTTTGAAAGATTCTTCATCTCTTAGATTGACTTGGATGACTTCGTCTTCGGTAGGTGGTTCCCGTTGTTCGAAGCGCAGCTCCCACCTGGTGTCCATCTTTTGAGCCCATTGTTCGAGTTCGATTGATTGGACATTGTCTGTAATTTGGTCGACGAAAACCATGCTGACGGACATAGTTGCTTTGAACATATCACCGATGCTGGAGTCTGAGTCCCAGAGGAAGGAATCAGAAGAATGAGAACAATGATCTGCTTCATCATCTGATCTTTTGGGAGTTGTTGGTGGAGTGACATAGCCCAAACCAACACCGCTTCTTTGATAGTAGTTCTCGGGTTTGCCGGAAGGAGCAAAGTGTCATATTGGCAGCCGTCGTCCTCGGCCATAATTTAGCCCTTTTTTCGCTTTTGATGTCATATCCCATGTTCTGGATGATATTCTTAGCCTGCCAACTATACAAGAAAAGTTGCATTTTCCCAGAGTTATAGTCAGCTTCTGTGCTGTGCTTGGGAGAAGTAGAGTCTGGAATGAACTTTCTCTTGCCAATTATACGACCGAAGATGATTAGTTCTTCATCCTTCTTTCTGGCTGGAACGATAAAGTAGAGGATATCTTCAGGGTAGACTTTTTCCCGCAGGTGAGGCATTGTGACCTTCATACAGGGGTGTGGTCCTATGTCGTTCTCTAGAGCGTATATCGTATCTATGTAGTGGTTTACAGATTGATAGACATCGGAGTAATTCAAAGATAAACCTTTACTAAGGAAATACGCAAGTTCTTTTTCAGGGATAACATCATCCGCTGAAGGTACATTATTATGAGTATTGATATACTCATTGAGAGGACATCATCTAGAAGAGGAACCACAGTCTTGACCGAGTTCACCATGTAGGGTAATTCTTCAGGATTGGGAGGACGAACTTTAGTAGGTTCCTTCCGGGGTGTCTTATTGAGAGTGATGGTCAATGATTTGACCTTGTCTGGGTTCTTCTTTTTCATCAAGATTGTGAGAGGCTTCATAGTACTTTTTGGAGTAGTACATCCTTTGACTCGGATAATCAGAAGACCTCAATGGAGGATGGACTTGCTTCAGCTTTATTATTAGCTTCATTGCCGTCATCCTTGGGGGGCTGAGATTGGTAAAGTACCGAATCTCCATAGTAAGCTTCGATGCCCTTAATAGGATCGACATCGACAAACTCCATCTTTACGACACTGTCGCTATTGACGTACTTGAAGCACTGGTAAAGTATGGGAGGAACGATCATGTTCTCTTGTATCCATGGACGTCCCAACAAGACGTTGTAGGATACATTGGCATCGATCATATAGCAGGAAACCTCCATTCGGAGATCATCGATCTGGCATTTTAGACGGATCTTGTCCAGCGGATGGCTTTGACCAGCATTGAAAGCCATAATAGTTGTGTTGGTTGCAGATAGCTTGTACAGAGGGATTCCCAGAACTTGGAGCAAACTTCTAGGAATGATGCTGAAGGAGGATCCTTGATCGATGTGCATGTGGTCCACCTTGATCGTCCCGATATACCCTATATAGTACAGGGGTCTATCCTGACGATTATTTTTGAGTAGCATGTCCTCCTGTGAGAAGGTAATGTTGGGCACCACTTCTATAGTACTGTGGCAGTGGAGACAAGAGACTGGATCTTCAGCGGGGTCCTTGACTTCGGAGAGATAAGAGTCGGCATGTAGTAATGCCTCACTTAAGGCCTTCCGTGTTTCTTTGGAGAGTCGTAATAGATCGAATAGAGACAACCTGGCAGGTGTATTAGCTAGCTGTGCCAGTATGTCAAAGTTGTAGGGCCGATCCATGCCTTCAAGAGCTGGTGCCTTCAGAGACTTGTCAAACCGTGTCTCCTTCTGCTTGGCTTTGTCCGTAGTTAGAGGCTTAGATGAGCCGACTTCTGAGCTTATGGGGGTAGCAGGAGCTTGAGAAGGTACTGCTTCTTCTTGTGCTGGATCGTATGTCCGAAGATAAGTCTTCCCCGACCGCATCTTGCCAGATAGAATCTCGTAGATGGGAGAAGATACCATACGGTATGACTTGTACTTCTTGCCCCTTTTTGCTTTGGGAGGTACTAACCCCTGCGTCACTTCTTGCACAAGGTCCGGATGGACCCACATGATCTCACCACGTTCCGTTATAAGCGGGACCAGGGTTGAGTTGCGAGCTGGTGGTAGGTTGACGACTTCTATTATTGCCTTGGGAATCAGAACCACGCCGTCTGGGACCTCTGTGGGAGGAAAGTCACCAAACTGAAGAAAGATCATGTTAGAAGATACAACCTTGTCTTCAGTTTGAGGTTGATCATTTGGCTGTCGATAAGCTGTTGCATCTTCTTTTTCAGGATGATACAGTCCTTGGTGGAGTGATGCACATACTGATGATAGAGACAGTACGTGGGATCGTTGAGTTGGCTTGTCTCTGCAGGATATCATGGTGGAGGCAATATTAACTTATTACCCTTCGTAAATGTGTGAAAGATAGTAATGACATCATCTTCGTCGAAGGAGAAGGTCTCCTTAGGCTTGTCGGAGGCGACCTGAGAATTGGAAGCTCCTTTGGATGTGTTAAACTTCAGGACTTCTCTCCCTTTAACCCCACGAGCAGGTATAGTTTGGGGATGCTTGCCCTTGTCTTCGGATTTGGGTGTTTTCAACCCCAGTAGTTCCAAGTTAGGAACGTCAATAAAAGCAGGCCATGCATCATAATTATGTATACCCAGAAAATACTTTACCGTAGGAAGGAAGTTATGTCGACAAGTATCCACAAGTTCTGAGTCTGGTATGTCGAAGGACATCTTCAGTGCTAGCCGCCTTAAGCGTTCGATGAAGGCGATGACAGACTCAATCCTCATTTGCTTGGTCTTGATGAGGCTGGACATACTGACATGCATGCCGCTTTCGTAAAACCTATTGAGGAACAACCTCTCCAAGTCTTTGAATGAATTGATACATCCGTTAGGCAGAATGCAGAACCATTCGAAGGCTACCCCCTGCAAGGTGCTAATAAACAGCTTCGACAAGAACGGATCATCTCTGGGCAAGTACAGAGTCTGCGTGTTGAATTCAGTCATATGCTGACGAGGAGAAGTCATCCCGTCAAATGAATTCAGCGTCAGCGGCTTGTAGTCAGGAGGGCAAGTAGCGTTCTCCCACTCAGGGGGATATGTTGAGATACTTCCGTCTTCTGAAGCTCGTCTTTGTGTGAGATTGTGTCGAGACGAGCGACCAGGAAATCAATTGTATCCTGTTGATTGAACAAGTGTTGGGAAACGACTGCTGAACGGTTTTCAGGCGTCGTTGGCGAGGCATTTGTAAGATTTGGAGGAGGTGCAATGGAATGGTACCCCTTTTGCAGTAGAGGAGGGTTGTTGCTGTGAGCCGGACTAGCGTGGGCCGAGGCGTTTTATTGCGGTGGAGGAACAGCCCCAGCAGCTTGAACTGCCATAATACAAGTAAGCATATGAGTGATCTTGGCGAATGCTGTTTCAAGACCCTCTAGCCGTTAGCTGGTCTGATCACTAGCTTCTTCAGGTCTTTCTTCGTCTGCCATATATGTAGATAACAAACGAGGATGAACAGAGGAAATAGTACAACTGGTGCTGATACTGTCTGTCTCTGAGTGGACAAGTCCTTCATCTTCAGGTAGAAAAGGTAGATAGTCGCCATCAGATTTGGAGAGATCGTCGTCCTCTGGACGGCTACCCCCAGTGTGAGGGTCATCCATTTCAGACTCTGAGGGAATACTACCCCCAGCTTGGGATTCTTTATCATCCATACGGAGTCTCGCCTTTGACCGAGTACCCACGTAAACTCCTTCAGATGTGACAGCCTGCTGGACATCTGTTGGTAGACTTCTTCTTCTTCTTATCGCGGAGCTAAGAGTGAAAGTTGGGTTGGTAGTCCACCGTCTTTGATTGGGGCTTCCGTAAGGGGGACCCCATGAAGCCATGTTGGATGAAACACACAGTGGCTTTTCGTCATCAAAGAAGTGCAGCCGTCGAAATACGGACTTTCTCTGAGGCACTCTTGTTGCTTTGGAGCAACAACAGTTGATAACAATACTGGTGCACGGATGTGCACTATGAATTGTTATGTCCTTCCTCGCTTTACGCTTATGATTTATCATGTCACGTAAGTCAGCGGAAGGGAGTTTTGCCTTACAACCCATGTTGCATGCATCGCCGAGATTTACATACGGGTTCGTAAGTAGAGTAGGTGCATCCAGACTTAGTTCACATGCAGGGGCAATCCCCACATCTAAGTTCTGTGATGTCCTTACAGACAGCCCCGTGCTACACCCGTTGGGGCCTATCTTTTTGTTGTGGGCGCATAGGCCTTGGAGACTCGCCTTAGGCGCATACTCCTTGACAGCATATCTGAGCCTCCTTGATGTGGGCGCATAGTATGGATCCAGAGGGCCGGGGCACATAGCCTTGGGCGCATGGATTTGGATGCCCAGCCTGCTAAAGACAGAAGTGTTCTGGTTAGGGCTATGTGCCCAAACACTCCCTTGGGCACATGACTTTGGGCGCATGCTTGGTGGAGCAGCGCTGTTTTCTTCCAGTTTTGCCTCCTTTATTTTTAATCCTTGCCGGATTTGGCTAGAGTGTCGCACACCCCCATTCCTGGCATCATAGTATTTTCTTTTGCCAAGTCTCGGGTGTTGAATACCCTGTTGTTGGTTGTACAAGAAAGAAATAACTGGGCTAGTAGAGCCCAGAATAGTGTGAGCCTTCTATATTTTGGGAGCTTCTGTGGCAGAGTCATGCGCCCATGTGACAGAGTCCTCCAGTTGCATATCTACTATGACACTAGCAGGATATGCACAGCGAGCCTTCGGAAGCCAAGTCTTACGAGACTTGTTTGGCTTCGCTAATTTTGAGGGAGTAGAGCCATCCCTCGAGAGCATCTCTTTGAACGCCTGCTGATCGAACTTTACGATCAGCATCTTCTGATCACTCCCCACTTTGTCGGTATCGAATTGCGTCACTACCTTCTCGTCAGAGGAAAAGGTAGTCCCCCACAGAGTCGTCATTTTTGTGGACACAAAAAAGAAGAAGAAGAAAACGCTATCTTTTCTTTATTGGCGCAAGACACCACAAATCGAGTACGCCTGAGAGATCATGCGCTGAGGATCCCCGAGTATAAAAAAGAATTCTGGGGAATGGGACGATGGACATCTAGCGGCAGTTGCTCCTTTACTCCGTTGACACTCCGATTACAAAAGTGGGAGAAAACCTAAGAAAATTGCTAACTCTCGGCTCACTGGCAAGAAGTACAGCAATTTGGCTCTTGAAAATGCTTTCCATTCTGTGTTTTGAAGAGGGATGAGGCCCCCCTTTTATAGTCGTTCTTGGGCTGGAATGATGTTATGCGCCCACATGAGGAAATACACTGGTTTCTATGTGGGCGCATAGTCCTACTTTAGGCGCATAAGATGTAGGCGCATACATGCTGTGAGATCGTGGGTTCGTCATGGCATTGACGTGGCCGCATGCTTCGGTACACGACTGCTCGTGGAGACTAACGTGGCCATGCACTTCGGTGCACGTTTTGATCATGGCTTTGACTGAGTCAGGCTTGGGTGCATAGCTATGTCTCAGGCTATGTGCCCTCCTTTCGGGGGAGCTAGTCTTGGTTGTATGAAACTTCACTGGCTGGGCGCATGAAGCTTCACTGACTGGGCGCATGGAGCTTCATTGACTGGGCGCATGGAGCTTCACTGACTGGGCGCATGGAGCTCCACTGACTGGGTACATGGAGCTTCTCTGACTTGGACGCATGGAGCTTTACTAGCTTGGGCGCATGGGGCTTCATTTGCTGAAATTTTTTCATGCTTCTACAGACCTGCCAATGGAGAGTGATCCCTGGAAAATAAGGGAAAAATATTTTGAGAAAAATTTCTAGCCAATGAAATCTAGACCAAGGCATCATTATGAGGGAATGCTATTCTCTACTAATACTGCATAAATTGAACATTTTCGATAAAATCTTAAAGAATCATTTAGGGAAATTGTTTATAGTAAAAATTACTATATTCAATGTTCTTACCCCTCAATCTTGGGGTCTTCACCCAAATCTTGAAAGTGCAATGCTCACCAGAGACAAATTGTCTTCTATCAAATTTACTTATTGGGACTATATTGATGCTTTCTACAATGTATTCTATTATGAAAATAAGAAGAGAGCATTCGTGGTTCATAAAAATATGTCCAAAAATTTTGGATCCAGAAATTCCAGCATGGTTCCACAAATGGTGGTCTTACTTTGGAGCAAGTTTAGAAATACTCTCCATCACAATGTTTCATGCTTTTGAAGAGTGGGTGGACAAGGCAAAAATTTGCCATAAAAATCAGACTTATTACGAAGATGAAACAATCATGTACTTCTTCGTGTCGAATATTATTCCTCATATCATGAAATGGACTCTCAGATGTGAGGAGGAAGAATTTGGTATCTTAATGTTGCAAAGGAAAATTCTTGTAAAATGGTGGAATAGAATTGACGAGAAAGAAAAGACTGCAGAAATAAAGATAGCGCTCACAGTCAAAGCCAAAGAGTCCCAGCGATTGCAAGAGGAGAAGAATAAAATGGAAATAGAAGAAAGTCCGTTAAACAAATATAGAGATTTTTTAATCCGAAAGAATCCAAAAATATCTCCCAAAGAATTAAAAATTTAATGCCAGCGACATATGAGGTCGCAGATGAATGCGCTATTTGAAATAGCCGATGATGAATCTATGCAATCACATCACTCTTCTGGAGCATCAGTCTTGGAGGCTATTGAAGACGAATTTTCCTCTGACAATAATGAAGATAATATTATGGTGGAATCATCCACCAGTCATGCACCTAGGCGGAGACCTAAGAATAGTGAAGACAATGAGTAAGGGACAGTTGTGCGATGTAGCAATAAAGATAAATAAAGAATAGCCACTAATAAAAGAAATGGTGGTGGGGCCAACAATAATACATCTGGCCTAACTCTTGATAAGGAGGAATCTACTTTTCTAAAAGAAAAGGTAACATGACCTAAAGGCAGAGACATGTATGTACTATAATATACTACGTGTGCTTTAATGTGATAAAGACTAAGGCGGTGCTGCAGACAGATGGAGGTGAATGACCGGAAGCTGCCAGTTAGTCTCGAGTCTTGTTTGTAGTATAAATAGAGGCTCTTGGCCTCAGTGTTGTATCATCATCTTCTCTACTACAATCTTTCTTTAAGTGTGTTTGTAAGAGAGTGCCTTGTACTACTACTATTCCAATAAATAAAAGTTTGTTTAAGCTTTCAATTTCAATCTCTTCTAGCGATCGATCCTTCTTGTTCCAATTATATATATATATATATATATATATATATATATATATATATATATATATATATATATATATATATATTTTATATATATATATATATATATATATTGTATATAGTTAATTACAAAGGATAATATATATAGTATTAATAAAAACAATAATTAATAATAATACCAATAATAATGTTAACTAACATATATATATATTTTTCTTCTTCTTTCCACTGCATTTAAATAATAATAATAATAATAATAAAATAAAAATAAATATCTGCTGCTTTATACAGAGAGCGAGGGAGTGTGTGAGAAGAGTAGAGAGGGACGAGGGGGAGAGAGAAAATGACGAGAGTGGAGAGAGATCGGGGAGAGCGGAGAGCGACTCACTGAGGGGGCTCCGACGAGGCTCGGCAGCGAAAGTGGCACTGGGTACGCACGACATAGGGGCATTGATGTGGTGCTGCGGTGGTGCAAAACTAGAGTCGAGCGACGGATCTGGCTGGAGTCGTCATCATGCTCGTTGGCACTGCTGATGCCGCAGCAGCGATCGTGGCAACGAGATCGGGCGCCCAACGACGAGGCAGATTCGGGGGTAGGGCGTGTTCAATGGCAGATCTATTTGGGGATGGCGTTGAAGCCGCGTCGGTGGTAGGGTGGTCCGGACCGATGCTGGGTTAGCCGGGATCGAGGCTGGTGGAGGCAAATTCTGGATCTGGTAGCGCTTTCTAAGGCCTGTGCAGATCTTGGTCAGGGTCTGGCTGTGGTCTGGACTAGGGATGTGAGATAGGGCGGGTGGAGTTGAGGAGGTGGAGGATGTTAACAATATTGGTGATCATGTCATGACCTGCACCCATTTTTTCCCAGATACGACTATGTGTCCAAGCCAGCCTACGCCGCAGAGTCGACGGTAGAACGCTATCAAGGCCTGATGCTCAAAATCACATAATAAAATATTATTGCTCATTCACATTACTAAATCAAATTATAAGATTTACAACATTTATTTTTAAAGAAAGTACAATGTTCTTACATTTCGAAATAACTACAACACATCTATCTAATCTCTATGTTTTAACCTACAAGTACACATGTGTCTCCCTTATGCTAAGAGTAGTCATGGCTAACCTAAAAAATATTGATTTCTAGTCAGGAATGGAATGAGTACATTCTAACAGCAGTTCCAATAATTTGACAAAATCTAAAAAACAGTAAATAATACTGAAGTACATGATAAGTGGGTAAACAGGAAATCATGGCCGGAAGCATGTGACTAAAACATGAGAACATAGTAATAAAGATAGTGAAGTACTATAACAAACGACTGAAATAAGAATAATAATATAGCAAGACTGCATCTAACTAATGAGTTGAAATACACTTTCGACATGTAAGCAACTAGGGGTAAATCCGGACCCCGCACGTGAATTATGCGACTGCTATCAGACATTAATAGACAAATGAGATGTTTTTGGGTATATTTACATGTCTACTAATGTACTTCTCCACCCGACTAGTACTCATGGATTCAAACATGTCACGAACACGAGAATATATTGGTCACGAACAACGAGAATATATTGGTCACGAACAACATGTAAAGAATCCATAACTACTACCTCGTGTGATCATCATGTCGAGAATCAAAAGAATATCAATGTAAAACACTACTAAGTACATGAATCATAGAGATGATCAAATATGAAAACTATCAGAAATGTACTCGCTTGGGGTCCTTTGCTGGTGAGACAGATAATACCATCTACTCAGCGAGCCACAAAGGTCAACTCGCGCAACAGTCTTCGAATGCTGAAACAGACATTACCAACATATTTTTCATAAGAGAAATGGCTAAGATTGTCTGCCCAAAAGTTTAATTCTGGATACAGAGACAAAATTATAATTTCGGGTCGAAACGATGTCCGTCGTTGGACCCGCTTTGCACCAAAAAATATGCCAGAGTCTGTGGTCTCAAAAGTTATCAAACTATATGTATAAGGGTTCAGTTTGACGATATGAACCCAACCGTATGAGCAAAGTTGAATTCCGGTAGGCCGTGCACAAATTCACCCGTTGGATCAGGTCACGGGCCCGCCAAAATAGCGTTCCGGTCGACCTTCTCAGAATCGGACCAAACTTGGCATACAAAACCAAAAAAATGACATGATCATGTTGGCGTAAGTTTCATCTCGAGATGACGAATGTGCACGAAGTAATTAACTAGTTTGCAAAGAGGCCGATATGGGGTATCTCGACGGATATGCTTCGATTTCGTCGCGCATGCACAACAAAATTCAGTTCCGTCGAATCCCACACGTCGACAACATCCATATGCGTGTTTTGATGCTCATGGGTTGCGACCATGTTGCCCAGTTTGTCGGGACGCACGGTGTATCGGTGGTTTTCTTAAAGTTTTTCAAAACAATTTCCTAGTTTTTTCTCAATTTTCTTATTGATTTCTTTCAATGGATAATTAACTAGAATTAAAAGTAATAATGGGGCTTTGATCTCTGTTACATCATCAATAAATTTGTTTAATTAGATTTTCTAAATTTCTCATGGGTTGTTTGCGATCAGCCTTCCAAACAGTACTCTCAAACTAATATCATATTTTGTTTCGAAATAGTTTTTTGCCAATTTTGGCATAGATTTCTCGGACAATCTAATATGAATTATTCAAAACTAATTGGGAGGACTTGAAGGGGTTAGGTTTGTGGTCATACCTAAAAAATCGGAACATAAAACGGTGGAGCAACAAGGGAGATATGAAGCCGCAAAGGTGGCTTCGTTGCTGCCCTTGTCGTGCAATACTGCGACTGCTGTCGCTGCTATTTCTTGCTTCTGTTCATGCGGCCACGCGTCTATCGATGGACGGCAGTGACCAGACGGGGCACAGGGGGCCAGGGGGTCGATGCGGTGTTTAGGTTTCGTATCACCCCCACTATCCTACATAGGGCTATTATAGTTATTTACATTATTTTACTATTTAAATATTTACTTAAATTATTATTGTTAGTGTATTTACCTTGATGGTTAAATAATTATTATTTTTATAAAAAGGATAATATATATATATATATATATATATATATATATATATATATATATATATATATATATATATATCCTTCTTGTGATAGTCGGGCCAAATGGAACAGCCTGATCAAGACCCAAGCCAATCACAAATGCTCTGATATCTCAAGGCATTGTTTATATTTATATTATACATCAGATATTCCTGTACTGTTTTATTTTCTTGTATTTCACACCCCGACTAGATATCCAATTTCACTTGTACTGTTCACTTCCAATTTTGACATTTCATCTTGTGTCACGACCCGCACCCTATTTAGGGGCACGAGCACGTGGGTACGTCCAGCCTACGCCGCAGTATCGACGGTAGAACGCTGTAAAGGTCATCTAGAACATATAGAATCTAAGACACAATAATATAACCTGTCATCTCCGTACGGAGGAATATAATCACCACTCAATCACATAAATCTAAAGAAGATTAGCACGATGATAAGGCTAACGATAAAGATAAAGATGAAGTAAATAGTCTGAAATAGAGCTGAGCCACAATCACAAGTTCAGAATTTAAAGACATAACACAAGATCCCAAAAAAATACTACAAGTCTCAAAGTATCAAGCTGGAATATAATCCAGACAAAATCTAGACAAACTTCGTCACTACAGGCTGTGCGTCCTCTATGAGCACCGAGTACACAGGCTGGTCCTGGTCGTAGGCTCTATCTATGCCAAACCCATAGTTGGTCGAGCAATCTGTATCTAAATCCTCTGAAAAAATAATGGGGGTTATCCTGTCAGGATATGAGCAAGTACAAATACCAACAGCAGTTCCACGTGAATTGATAAATACTATAAGAGACAATTATGATAAAATAAATGATGAATGTCAAAATTGGAAGTAAAACTGTATAACAGAACTGAATAGCATATCATGGGTGACATGTAAGATAAAGCTGGAATAACGAGTAAATGTAATATGATGTAAGATGTAAACCTATAAAGTAAGTGCCATGAGATATTAGAGCGTTATGTGATCAGCTTGGGTCAAGATCAGGTTGTTCCATTTGATCGGCTATGCACATATAGTATAATAGTGTAGGAATTAGGCCGGCCAAAATGGAAAGCTATGCACAAGTAGTATAAGGTCAGGCTACACCCTACGTGTGGTGAGGGTGGAGCTATGCACAAGTAATAAACAAGTAAGGGTAATGATCACACAACCTCTAATAACTCCCTATCCCCGAGTAGTACAATGATTCCAGACATGACAGGTTATGACACGGGATTTGAAGAGCAAGGGGCCAGCCCACTCCCAAATCGGTGTCTATACAAGTACATAAAACAATATCGAACAATGTACTCATATACCAGGTAAACCAGGAATGATATCTCATGACGAGATTCACGTATACTAGTTCGTGAATCCTCGTGTCGAGAATCAAGTATATCACTACAACTAAATCGGATATGTTGATATCAAAATAATGAAAACTACCAGATAATGTATTTGTCTGTTGTCCTGAGCTGAGAAATCCATACTACCACTCAAATGAGCCACGAAGGGTCAACTTGTACAATAGTCTCCTAATGGTGAAACAAATAATGCCAACGTGTTCAGAATGGTCAAATTAGTTAGGGTAGCCTGTATTTCAGTCCAATTCTGGACACAAGGGTAAATCGATAATTTCGGGCCAAAATGATGTCCGTCGTTGGACCCGTTTTGCACCAAAAAATGTGTTGATATCTACGATCTCTAAAGTCAACAAACCATGTGTCTACAGGTCCAGTTTGATGAGATAAATTCATCCGTATGTCCAAAGTTGAATTTCGCGAGCCCGCCAAAATAGCGTTCCGGCCGACCTTCTCAGAATCGGACCAAACTTGGCATACAGGACCAAAAAAAATGATATGGTCCTATTGGTGTAATTTTTATCTCGATATGATGAGCATGCACAAAATAATTGACAAATTTGCAAAAAGACCGATACGTTGAATTTCGACGGATACGTATCAAATTCGTCGCGCACACGCCACCAATTTGAATTCTGTCAAAGCCCACAAGTCCACGAAGTCGATATGCACCTTTCGATACTTTTGGTTTGCGACCACGTCGTCCGAATTGACGGGACGGACGTCGTATCGGGACAATTTTTAAAAATTTAGTTTTAAAAACCAATTTTTTTCTCAATCTTCACAAACCAATAACTTTCTGTATGATACATAAAATTTAGATCTACAAGAAGGGTTTTAATCTCCTATATGTTGTCTACAAGTCTCTTCAGAAGGTTTTCCAAAGTTCATGATATTCTGGTCGCAAATCGACCACAAACATAGAGTTTCAGGACAATTTCTAAACCCAGAAAATCGAGTTTTTTTCACGATTTTGGAACTCGTTTTTCGTCGCACATGATGCAAATCGGCATAAACTATTTGAAGGGGATTAAAGGTGTATAGGTTTGGATCATACCAGAAGAAACGGATCAAAAATTGATCGAGCGTGCGCGGAGAAATCCCAATGTGAAGTCGGTTCCTCGTTGACAGTTTTCGTGCGCGGGTGGGCTGCTCGTTGCGCATTTCCAGGCGATGGACGGCCACGGGTTTGTCGACGGTGACGTTGGGGCGTATGCTGGGTTGGGGTAACGGCTTAGGGTTAGGGTTTTCCAAAAATCTCTCTCTCTCTCGATACACACATATATATGGGGGGTTTCGGCCGCTAAAACTCGAGCCCAAGGGCTCGGGTTGGGGTTTATGGAAAAGGGGGGTTTTCGCTTATGTTGTTCTTGCTTTGTGTAGATGGATACGTGTGTGTGCATGCGCGCTTTATTTTTATTTTATTTTCCTTTATTCCTTTCTTTCTTTCTTTCTTTATTACTTCTTTAATACTTTATATATATAACACTTTATATGTACAAATACATACATACATACATACATACATACATATATTTCTTTATTATATAAAAACTAACCACTTATACATATTAATATTTTTAAAATTCCTTTCCCTTCTTTATAAAAAAATAATATATATATATATATATATATATATATATATATATTATATATATATATATATATATATATATATATATATATTTTATATATATATATATATTTATATATATATATATATATATATATATATATATATATATATATATATATATATATATATTAAAAAATAAAAATAAATACCAAACAATTCTAAAATTATTTCTAAAAATAAAAATAAATATTTTATATCTATATTTACTTAATATATTAAAAGTTTGATAATAAAAACTTTTTGAACATATATATATATATATATATCTATATCCACAAAATACCTATTTAACTAATAATGTAAAAACACAAACATTAATAATTTAAATAATATTAAAATAATAAAATAATATAAATGACTATATTAGCCCTATTCAGGAAAGTTTGGGTGACATCTTATATTTTATTATAATTGTCTCTTATAGTATTTGTCAATTCACATGGAATTGCTAGCGGCGTTTGTACTTGCTCATATCCTGACAGGATAACCTCCATTATTTTTTAGAGGATTTAGATACAGATTGTCCGACCTTCTACGAGTTTGGCATAGATGGAGTCTACGACCAGGACCTACATGTGGATCCGATGTACGTAAAGGACGCACCGCCTATAGTGACTTTGATTAGCTAGCTTTTGTCTGGATTTGTATACCAGCTTGATACTTTAGATATATATAACTTATTTGGGTTGGTTTTATGTCTTTAAATTCTGAACTGGAGTTTATCACCCTGTAGCATCCACTTTTTCATAGAAAGGGCATTTTAGTCATTTTAGCCATTTTGGCCATTTTGTGATTTTCTAGATATTTTGAGTTGTATTATTCTAGCAACTGGTTTAACCTTAGTGGACATTGTATAGGAGCCTAACCATGTCTTAGAATTTATTTTTTACCTATTAGAATTTATTTAGGGCTTGGATTCAATTGAGAAGACTTTTGGATAATTTTTAAGCCTTTTTGCGTATAGCCTTTTTGAGCCTTTTGACTTGGGCCTTATTTTTACTTGAGAGAGAGTTGGCCCAAGTGAAACCCTAACCCTAGAAAACCCCCATAGTGGCCGGCCACAGCAGTACCCGCCTATCTCATTCATTTGTGAAGCATAGCCTCCACAAGTGAAACCCTAATAGATCTTCTCCTCCAAAAATTTCTAGTTTCTTCATCCGGAGTCCGTTTCTCGCCAAACGAACTCTGTTGCACTCGTCTAGAATAGGAAGATTTGCTGGAGTATTACATTCGAGGAGGCAGAGGCATTTACTTGAGGGGAAATGATCGACACGTCGTTCAAGGAGTTCTATTTATTGGATTCTCGACACTCAATAGGTAAACCCTTTTATACCATGGTTATTCTAAATTTACTTTCATATTTGCATCCATATAGGTACCCTAGACTTGCCCATAAAGTTTGGTTACGTTTTGAGTTCGTTTAGTAGCGGTATCGGACATGTGTTGACCCGTCAAGGCACGTATTCGACGAAATGCTGCTAAGAAACGAAACTTGCTGTTTTTCAATTTTATCTTCACGAACGTTTAGATAATATTATCTTAAGAAACTTTCATGAAGAAGGATCGAAAATTGACACGATTTTGGCATCCGAACGGACACAGACACGCATGCACGAGATCCCGTGCACGGTCCCGTGCATGCCTTGCTGTCTGTGCGACATAACTCGACGCACAGAGCTCCATCTCGCATGAAATTTACGAGCACGTAGGGGCAAACTCTGCCCACTCGCCCGTAAAATTTTATGGCGTTTCGTTGAGCGAGTGCGGAGTTATTCGTCGTGCACTGTTTATCCATTCTGTGCACCCGGCTGAAATTCGGGACTGAAACGCTCTTTGTACGCGCATACTGTCACGCCCCGATCCGAGAAATCACTCGTCCTCGCTAGATTTCACCCAAATCATCGTCCTCGCTGGGGCGTGATGTCGTACGAGCCTGGAGTTGCGCTCGTGCAAGGCAAGATAACGGTTCACATAGTAAATATCTCAAATTCGTAACATAAGCAGTGGGAGGAAACAAAGAATACAATAAGAATCTCTTTTATTCATAATGAACTGAAGATTACAAAGGCTCTGAATAGCCTAAAATATATGCCAATTGGCTACAACGCTCATAATCTCTCTAGCTCACAAAGGATTACATTGTTTCTTACATTATGCCCCTTTACAGCCACCAAGTAGTCTTCGGCCGAACATCTCCATGTCGCAAGTCCGAACGCCTATGCAGGAATTCCTCTTGAACGCCAAGGACTTCCATGTCCTCGGCACGTCCAAGCCAAGCTCCGTCCTGAGCCGATCATAACCTGAGCATGCACATAAACTAGTGGAGGAATAATGCTTTCGTCCTCGCTTCGTACTAATCAAGATCCGCTCGCACCCAAACCAAATACTAAATCATTTAGTGAAACATGCATCTTAATTGATGATATTTCTATTTAGCCTTAGGATCAGTTTCATGGCAATACATAAACATAGCACCTTATCATAAATGTGTCTACTATCGTGTTCCTGCAGCAGATACAGTTAGGCATAATATGAACGTAAACAATGTTCGTACTCATCTCCGTCCCATTTTCCTTAGCCTGCACTGGTTAGAACTTACGTAAGAAACCATATACTTCACGCCACATTCCAATCATAAACTTAGACAATACATAAGGGTCACAGGCCCTGCGTCTGCACCCAACTCTCATCTCAGCCCACCGGCCCTATCTATATGAAGGTTACGGTATTTCGCACAGTAACAGACTTGGCATCTCTTATGTGTAAGCCTACAATCACTTCAATACGGGTTGCTAGCCCAATATCCGAAGGATCCCAAACTTACGGATATCATAGCTTATCACAGTACTGGACGGTCGTAATCCATCCGAATGTTGTCCACCATAAATACCACACATAATTTCCTCCTAGGCCGAACGGTCCCGGTGTCCCGGTTGTAACCGTCCGAGGGAAGCTGCACCCATGCATGGGCCATCCGAGTCCATTGACCATGCAATACGCGCCATAGCATACAAGTCATACATTCCAATCAATCTCGTGTTCCATAAACATAGTCCCAGTTCCATAAGCATATTCGCGTCTCATAAACATAATCCACCATCCATATGGGGAGCTCCGTCGGCGTTATACCCCGACACATCCATATTGATGCACGACGCCCAACGGCTTAGATATCTCGTACTTGTATTCAACTGCATACCATTCGTAAGTTATTCTCATAGCATAATTCCGTAGTTACTTAGTTATTCCCTAGCTTTCGTGCACGAGGGCACGCTCAGCACCGTAATCAATGTTCTACGCCAAGTGTTCAATGTTCTCGGAGGCGTGCATGTGATGCACATCTCGATATTGTCTTTCAATGTTCTACCATCACCGCCCTACCGTGACTCGTACACTTTATGTACGTCGCTTAATTGTTCGATTGTTCAATGTTCTATCTTAGTGTTCGACACATATTTAGACACTCACTCACCAAGCCACGCTCGCTAACTCGATAACATCTTACGCATGCCCGGACATAGTTTATTAGATGTGAAGGAATAGGGAGAGAGAGTCAAGAACCTGCCCACCTTAAGTCGATATGCCTTGCCGTTTTGCCGATTGAAGCGGCTCGCTTCCATAACTTGGTCGCATAGCTAACTCTCGGACTTGGCCATTCCTTTGAACTACTCAGTTGATTTGGCCTATCGCGCCCATGCCACGATCCGTAATCCAGCATAAAGGCATAGCCTGTACACCAGATCAACTAAAATCAGCACTTGCTCAACGGGACTTATCCTTTGTATCGATTCGATCCATAGATTCCAATCGACTCAAGGCTTACCTTTGGCCAATATAACTCGTGCATCGATTCACATCGATACCTCATCGGGTCAATGCAACTCTTCGAGTCAACGACTCATCGTAATGTGCCGTGCAGAGTGGGGCATTACATAATATACCACTCAAAATCAGGTTCGTCCTCGAACCGAAACCAACACTTCATCCAAGTGCCTCGCTAGATCGTTTCACGATCTCGTGCTACTATCGTTGGAATCATATAACTTAGATTGGATCATACACATATTTTAGGTGTCCTACCAATATATACACTTCAGCCATGCTCAGTTGTATGACATCGGGACAACTAACAAGCTCCATTTAAATCCTCAGCACCAATCAGTCCATACTCGACTTAGTCAGACCTTAACACATATTCGTAGAGTCCTGCTTGCAAACATCTTCGCATATAACTTGATCCAAACCATAGCTTCGATCTCATAAGTTTCTCGACGGCCATCTAACGCATGCAATGCATCAAGCCATTGCGCATACGATCGCAACAATTCTCCGCAATGCCTACTCGCCCAATCGTTTCCTATCTCTCACATAACTCAAGTCTTTCATCCAATCATTCATAACTTTTGGCCTTAACGACATGGACTAAGTCCATGTCTCAAATTCCTTTGCCTACAATCCGTATTAAGTCTCGCACACAACTATCCCAATACGACCCACGTTCTCGAACTGACTACGCATCACGTCTGGGGCTACCCCCGCTAGGAAACTTATCCAGACAACGTGCTTAATCTCTCCCGACACAAGAGGTCAACTTGAATCTATGATGCTCAAAGGCAACAATCTTTCTGACCCAAGGTCTCCTACGATACGTCCTATCTCCTATTCTCGACCGAGTACGAATCTTTTACTCAATTCTCGAATCAATTCTGACTCATTCATTTCGTAACGTAGATCGCGCGCTCAACACACATAGCCTAAATGTTACTCAAACCGATCTACGACACAACTTTTGGGGTCGTCCTACTATTCGTTGCTCTCGCTATTGCAAAATTTCTTGCAATCGCCTTACCGCGTCACTACGCTAAGCACGTTCCTCAACATCTATCTGACCATCGACCAACCAAGTCTACTTACGCACTCATTCGATCGATCATAACTTTTCTAGCCGTCTCGATCTAGTCGAAGGCTACTCGCTAAATTCCAAACCACAATACTTAATCGCTTACACTTATCCTCCACATGCACTACCTTATCATTCATCCTCGACAAATTTCTTGTTCGACTACTTTAGGGTCGTCCTACAGTTTTCCACATTCACTTGATTTGGCGATCAAGTCTTCTAGGGTCATCTGCCCCGAAACTACGCTCGATAATTGAAGATCATCAACGAGGACAGTTACAACGAACCATACTATATCCTATCGCGGAGCCAAATCAATTTACGACACTTCTTATGGGAATTTACCCAATCCTACATACATTACAAATCCGCAATTTATCTATCCCCTGTGCAACTGATGCGTCGTTAACTATTCGAATCACTTATGCACATTGCATGCCGTTACTACTCGAATCGCTCATATATTACCGTCGACTATCCTTGCCAGTCATATGACATCTACTCGCCTCAAGTCCGAGTTTACTTATCCGTGTTCATAGCTCGACATATTCCGTACTCATCAAAACCATCCTCGAACAACTTTCGCATCATACCACAAGTCAAATCCGATTTTGTCGCGCCATGCAAGTTCGATCATCCCCGCTGGATGAATCACCATACCAGTGCTCACGCGGAATGATTGTCCCTAATTTGGCGTGATATATGTGCGATGCTGGAGTTGCACTCGCATAAGACAAGAATGTCAACATAGTGGTTATCCACGAATCATTTCATACACTTTCGGTTTCATCCGAGTAACATCCGTCCACTCTTAAATTTTTCGAAGCACTCCTACTATTATCATCTCAATTGCCATAACTTAACTTGCATCTTATTCATCCAACAAGAATGCTCAATATAATTTTTGTTCATTCGATCAGAGTATCCCCGAGTTATTGCATATCGTCTTTGATATACCTCAATACCATCGTCGATATGCATAACTTGAACATCTTCGTCTCGCATAAGCTCTAATTTGTTGTAATCACTGACATTATCCGAACTCGAATACGAATCAAGTCTTGCACACATCCAGATCTATTTCGCTATAACTATTTATCATCATCACGACATGATTCACAATTCATATATTCATTCTCATATCCCTAACTCGTATTTCCAATCGTGCTACCTGACTCATCGTGCTAACCCAAATTTGTTCGCACGATTTCTCCGTACCTACTCAATTCATTCCGAATGGTTTTCGTACCGACTTAACTCAACTCGACCGAGTCAACTATTTCCTCGATACAATATTTCTTTCGCTATGCTCCGTCTACCGTTCGACTCATACTTAACGAACTCTTGTCCGATGTATCCTCCGTAGGTACGACTCCGCACATACTCATTCAACTTAATTCATCGAAGCATACTAGCATCAATTTCTATCAAGTCATTCCCACTCAAGTCTCGGTATTACTCCGTCCATCGAGGACAAATATATCGTAACAATACAATCGTCTCTAACGTAACATATCGTAAGTCACCAACCGGCTTAACATAGCTATCGCTAAGTGGTACTCCATATACCGCTCAGGAATCGAGCCTATCATTATCGATACAACACTTCACCACACTGTTCGCACAAGTGGTATTGCATATACCACTCGAAATCGAGTCATTACTCGACATCACATTCCGCATAGGTCCGACATCTATTTCTCAATCAACTATCCCGTATGACGATCTTTCCGATCCCAACTCTAGCGTTCTTCTTACTCGAGTTGGCACAACAACTGAACCAACATGATAGTTGTTCGCTCAAGTTTGATATACATTCGATCTAACCGTACTATAGCGATCATATCGATCACACCTGCAACATTCGCTTATTTAAAGCTCAATGCGACACACGGCCAACATAAACGTTCGCCTACTCAACTCGACTTAGCGACCAACCCAATTCGTTACTATCGCATCCACGATCTTTCAATCTCTCTCGTTGCAACTCGTACAACAACTCACTCTCGATACTTAAGGTCTTTACTCAATCTCGTGCAACATATCGCTATCCATCTGCATAGCCAAACAACACGCATCATACCGTATCGACTCGTTGTACCGATGCAACGAACAATTCATGACTTGCTGCACTCCGTACAAACGACAACACATAACCATTTGTGTAGCAACATAACACGCATCGCCTCACATATCGATCCATTGTACTTCGTGCAACCAACAACACATATCTTCTCGCACTTCGTACAACCAACAACACATAACTCTTCGTACTTCGTACGAACAACAATACTGATATTATTGCACTTCATGCAACCAACATCACCGTATTCGTTGTACTTCGTGCAACCAACATCACATAACTCGTTGCTACTTCGTGCAACCAACATCCCGTAACTCAGTTGCACTTCGTGCAACCAACGTTCTCCGATGGCACCCGGAGATAGCGTGACAGTCTCGACATACTTCTGGCAGACATACGCACTTAATATAGACTTATTGTATGGAACATCCATTGAAGCATCGAGCAGATCTATGAGCCATGCGGTTGCGGAAATAACTTAGAGTCAACTGATTTCGATAACGAAGCAACTGAGGGTCAAGGAGATTCATGCACGGTCCAAAGGATGGAACCGCTCTGATACCAACTTGTCACGCCCCGATCCGAGAAATTGTTCATCCTCGTTAGATTTCACCCGAATCATCGTCCTCGCTGGGGCATAATGCCGCATGAGCCTGGAGTTGCGCTCGTACAAGACAAGATAACGGTTCACATAGTGAATATCTCAAATTCGTAACATAAGCAGCGGAAGAAAACTAAAGAATACAATAAGAATCTCTTTTATTCATAATGAACTAAAGATTACAAAGGCTCTGAATAGCCTAACATATATGCCAATTGGCTACAATGCTCATGATCTCTCTAGCTCACAAAGGATTACATTGTTCCATACATTATGCCTCTTTATAGCCACCAAGTAGTCTTCGAGCGAACATCTCCATATCGCAAGTCCGAACGCCTATACGGAAGCTCCTCTTGAACGCCAAGGACTCCATGCCTCGGCACGTCCAAGCCAAGCTCCGCCCCGAGCCGATCATAACCTGAGCCTGCACATAAACTAGTGGGAGATTAGTGCTTTCGTCCTCGCTTCGCACTGATCAAGACCCGCTCGCACCCAAACCAAACACTAAATCATTTAATGAAATATGCATCTTAATTGGTGATCTTTCTATTTAACCTTAGGATCAGTTTCATGGCAATACTTAAACATAGCACCTTATCATAAATGTGTCCACTATCGTATTCCTGCAGCAGATACAGTTAGGCATAATATGAACGTAAACAGTGTTCGTGCTCATCTCCGTCCCTTTTTCCTTAGCCTGCACTGGTTAGAACTTACGTAAGAAACCATATACTTCATGCCATATTCCAATCATAAACTTAGACAATGCATAAGGGTCGCAGGCCCTGTGCCTGCACCCAACTCTTATCTCTGTCCACCGGCCCTATCTATATGAAGGTCACAGTGTTTCGCATCGTAATAGACTTGGCATCTCTTATGTGTAAGCCTACAATCACTTCGATACGGGTTGCTAGTCCAATATCCGAAGGATCCCAAACTTACGGATATCATAGCTTATCACTTCACTGGACGGTCGTAATCCGTCCGAATATTTTGTACCATAAATACCACACATAATTCCCTCCTAGGCCGAATGGTCCCGGTGCCCCGGTCGTAACCGTCCGAGGGAAGCCGCACCCGTGCACGGGCCATCCGAGTCTATTGACCATGCAATACGCGCCATAGCATACAAGTCATACATTCCAATCTATATCGTGTTCCATAAACATAGTCCCGTTCCATAAGCAAATTCGCATCTCATAAACATAATCCACCATCCATATGGGGAGCTCCGTCGGCGTTATGCCCCAAAACATCGATATTGATGCACGACGCCCAACGGCTTAGACATCTCGTACTTGTATTCAACGCGTACCATTCGTAAGTTATTCTCATAGCATAATTCCTTAGTTACTTAGTTATTCCTTAGCTTTCGTGCACGAGGGCACGCTCAGCGCCGTAATCAATGTTCTTTGCCTGGTGTTCAATATTCTCGGAGGAGTGCACGTGATGCACATCTCGATATTGTCTTTCAATGTTCTACCATCACCGCCCTACCGCGACTCGTACACTTGATGTATGTCGCTTCAATTGTTTGATTGTTCAATGTTCTATCTTAGTGTTCGACACATATTTAGACACTTACTCGCCGATCCACGCTCGATAACTTGATAACATCTTACGCATGCCCGGATATAGTTTATTCGACGTGAAGGAATATAGAAAGAGAGTCAAGAACCCGCCCACCTTAAGTCGATACGCCTTATCGTTTTGCCGATTGAAGCAGCTCACTTCCATAACTTGGTCGCATAGCTAACTCTCGGACTTAGCCATTCCTTTGAACTACTCGGTTGATTTGGCCTATCGCGCCCATGCCACGATCCGTAATCCAGCATAAAGGCATAACCTGCACACCAGATCAACTAAAATCATCACTTGCTCAACGGGACTTATCCTTTGTATCGATTTGATCCATAGATTCCAATCGACTCAAGGCTTACCTTTGGCCAACATAACTCGTGCATCGATTCGCATCGATACCTCATCGGGTCAACGCAACTCTTCGAGTCAACGACTCATCGTAATACACCGTGCGGAGCGGGGCATTACACACACAACACGACGAGGACCCGTTACAGGACCTTGGACGCGTAGACCTATACCTAGACTACCCAAGGGCTTGACCCCGAGTCGTGAAGTAGCCCCACGCGCGAGCCACGAGCGGTGAACTGCCCGCACAAGCACGCGCACAGGCTGCGCGCTGTGCGTCGGCCATTGTGTCGCATCACTGCAACTTCGTATCATGTCGACGTGTCCTAGACCTACCCCGTGACCCTACCTAGCCATGTGCACGAGCTGGTGGCTTCTCGTTGTGCGTATGACGCATAATCGAGCGAGAACGCTCTCTTTGACACGCAGTATCGGGTTTTTTTCGATACGCGTTCTGTGGACACAACACGGACACAATTTCGGACCTGTGAGTACCCGAGCGCATCATGTAGGTTGAGATCAGCGTTTATGCCGAGTTTCGCTGGTTGATTTTGTGTATTTTTCGTTTTGAGTCATTTTGTCGAAATTGGGTTTTTCGGGTTCAAAGTTTTGAATAGAAATGTGATTTTTCGATCCTTTGACTTTTAATCCTTATTTTCTGATTTATTAGTTCATAAATGATATTTAGAACTTGCGGAAAGTGATCCGCATAATTTTTACTTAATTATTTGGTCTTTTCAAGCATATATGAGTTTTCTACTTGTAGGCCTATATATATATATATATATATATATATATATATATATATATATATATATATATATATATTATATATATATATATATATATATATATATATATATATAAATATATATATATATATTTTTACATAACCATATTCATGAATATATATATATATATATATATATAATATATATATATATATATATATATATATATTCATGAATATGGTTATGTATATATATATAAGCGCTGTTTTGGAGCGAGGGTTCAGTTTTCCAGATTTTTGTATCGCTTCAGATCGAGAGGTCGATCTATTTCCGTTACTAGCGAAACTATATATATATATATATATATATATATATATATATATATATATATATATATATATATATATATATATATATTGTATATACCAATATATATAGTTTATACATTGTATGTTTTATATATAACTACTTGTGTGACATAATTTTGGGTAGATGAACTTGGACTGATTTATTTCCAGAATTTTGGAGTTGATAACAGTCCGAATTCTTTGCACCACCATTCTTTCATATAGAGGTTATGTATATATGTATGTGCTTAGAGGGAAGTCTATATATATATATATATATATATATATATATATATATATATATATATATATAAAATATATATATATATATATATATATATATATATATATAGACTATAGTTTTTTGTGATTGTAGGTTAGTTTTGTGACCATTGGAGTATTGGGACAGATTAGGATCGACCCAAAGACCTTAGTTTAGTCGAGTTGACCGAAAAGTTGACAAAGTTGACAAAAGTCAACTTTGGGTCAAACTTGATCCAATTCAACTCAAACGAACTTAGAATGACCTAGAAACTTGTGTATAACCTAAAAATTAGTAAACGGACTACTTGACCAATGTTTGACCAGGTTTGACCAGAGTTGACCAAGGTTGACTTTGACCTAGAATGACTTAGAAGCATGTAGAACTACATTGTAGCCCTTTCTTATAATATGTTAGACCATGTTGTGACTTGTGGTTACCTTAAATAGGTTTACATCACTCCAGTTCAGTTATACATCCTCATCAACAGCTCAGATTGTCAGGCGAGTATATTCTCTGATAGTTCTTTCATTTACTTGTCGAATTCTATATTTCAGTTTTAGTCAGTTCTATTGATTCTCGGTTACAAACACGAATTGATATTTCTGGAATTCATGTATACGACACACATACCTTACTCATCTAGCCTCTATTACAATAACCATTACAAGAATCACCTACAAGCACCTTCATGTTCTCGCTAGATTTATTTTCGATTTACGTGTCGTGTTATGGATTCACTCATATTTGTCGGACGGGGGAAATACTTGAGTTGACATGTAAATATTCCTAAATACTCGAACCACCTCCCTATGAATTATACAAGAACGATAGTCGTCCCATACTTGGCTAGTGTGTGATGTGCCGGGTTACCCCTAGGCGTTTACATGTCGATCTCAGTATTTTAAAAAAATACTGTGAGTATTGTCTAGAATCTTTACTAGAATCACCACAAGAATCTTTACTAGAATCATCACAAGAACCATTACAAGAATCACCCTACTTGGATCATTGAATGGAATCACACTTGACATATATTGTACCACTGGACTCATATCACATTATTCTAGTTCAGCTAGCTTTTATTTACAGTCTTCATTGACATGATATTCTGTTTCGCAGCTTTTACTTTCCTTGTTCTTTTACTATAGTTTTACATCTTAAACTGTCTCAAATTCCCATGCTTCATCAATAAAATTGTCTATAATTATTTTTATAGTTTTCATTATTTACTTGGATTTACTTGATGAGATGTATTCGTTCCAGTACTGATTGGACCAGTTGATAAAATTTTACAGAAAACTTGGAGTTCACAGCTAACCTAGAGGACACTAGTAGAGCTTGGAGTAGTTGTATAGAGTTTGTGTTTTTTCTTTTCTTGTTTATCATGGAGTTGTATTGAGACCTTGAGTTAATTAATGAAATTATTTTACTTCACTTCTAGTTGCCTCTTTCTTGTAGATTTTCTTATCTATTTTATCGTGCTATTTATCTATCCCTAGATTTGCGATTGAGTTTGTATCCTTATGAGATTGTCCTCCGTCTGGAGGGTATATCACATTGTGTTAGATAGATTGTGACCTAGAACAGTGTTCTGCCGCCGACACTACGGCGTAGGCTGGACGTACCCATGTTCTCGTGCCCGTAAACCGGGTACAGGTCGTGACACATTTTTGGTGGTGGCCCATGCAGGTCGAGATTCGCATTAGTACGATATCGTGGTAGTACGACGACTTAGTTGTACTGCTACGAGCCTGTTATAGAGTACAAGAAATCAGGTGTTAGAATTAGAGGATACTCAATCACATTTAGAATTCCTTGAAAGATTCATGGACGACCCTTGAGAATCTCATTATGAACTTCGATTTGAAAATCCTTTTCCTCTTGTTTTGATTCACCCTCACTCATTGATGTTTAAAGGATCTTAGACTATTAACTTCCTTCATCATTATCCTTACTTATATTTTGACTATCTTATGTTGCAAATTTAGCACCAGTTTTGTAAGCTTATCTTTTTGAGCTTGATCATGACATATTTTATTAGGGGCTGGCACCCACTAACATATTGTCTAATCAGAACCGGTGCATGATGGTCTGATCAACCTATTGCACTTTGGTTCGCTTTTTATATATTATTCTACGTGGAGGGAGACATAGTTAAATTTGCCCTAGAGTCTCATCCACGACAACTTTGGCAATTCTCTTTTGAATTATTTCCATCGCCTATGAACCACGTATTATAGTTAATAGCATCGTCTTTGAACTCTTTATTATTTTTGCCTTTCACATTTTTTAGAAAGAAAAGGCACTGTACTTGATAGATCAACCCAAGGTATCCGTTTAGTTTTCCTATCCAAAGGAGGAAATTGACTTATTTCTATATCCTTGCATCATCCTTTAAATTCTAAATTCTTTTGATCGTGACCAGTCGACCGGGTCATCCTCCTTATCATCCAATGATTTGGGGTCTTATTCAATTGAATTAATTCAATTGTGATATGGATATCAAATCTTGGATACTCGTGCTCAGACTTCAATGGCCTCGTTCTCCATCTTGCCCAAACTTTAATTTATCCTGAAATTGATCAACTTAGATCGTGTCAGGGACTAAATCTTCTTTTATAAATATTGTGTTATTGGATTTCAATGCTATTGACACTCGTGCCTTAAACTTTTGATTTTGATCATCTTTGGAATGGTAACCTTTCATAATTAATTCCTAGTTGTCTTTACCAGTTTCATATGGGATGGTAGACTGTCCTACACCTTAATGATTTATTGCTTCCTTATCTTTCCAGCAGAACATCCTATATTGCTTCCATGTTGAAACCATGGGACTGTTTTGATCTAATATGACTAGTCCATCTAGATGAGACCTTCAACTGCTATGGTTGACCATGAATCTATATATTATTCTTCAAATTGTACGAGTTAGAAATTGCTTAGAGACTTTGATTGTGGGTGGTTGACCTAGAAGGAGTACGACCGACTTAAATTTTGAGGACGAAATTATTTTAAGGGGGGGTAGAATTGTAGCATCCACTTTTTTCATAGATAGGGTATTTTAGTCATTTTAGCCATTTTGGCCATTTTGTAATTTTCTAGATATTTTGACTTGTGTTGTGCTAGAAACTGGTATAACCTTAGTGGACATTGTATAGGATCCTAACAATGTCTTAGAATTTATTTTTCACCTATTAGAATTTATTTAGGGCTTGGGTTCAATTTAGAAGACTTTTGGATAATTTTTAAGCCTTTTTGCGTGTAGCCTTTTTGAGCCTTTTGACTTGGGCCTTATTTTACTTGAGAGAGAGTTGGCCCAATTGAAACCCTAACACTAGAAACCCTCCATATTGGCCGACCACAGCAGTACCCCCTCTCTCATTCATTTGTGAAGCATAGCCTCCACAAGTGAAACCCTAATAGATCTTCTCCTCCAAAAATTTCTAGTTTCTTCATCCGAGTCCGTTTCTCCCCAAACGAACTCCTTTGCACTCTTCTAGAAGAGGAGGAATTGCTGGAGTATTACATTCGAGGAGGCGGAGGAATTTACTTGAGGGGAAACGACCGACACGTCGTTCGAGGAGTTCGTTTATTGGATTCTCGACACTCAATAGGTAAACCCTTTTCTACCATGGTTATTCTGAATTTTCATTCATATTTGTATCCATATAGGTACCCTATACTTGCCCATAAAGTTTGGTTATGTTTCGAGTTTGTTTAGTAGCGGTATCAGACATGTGTCGACCCGTCAAGGCACGTGTTCAACGAAATGCTGCTAAGAAACGAAACTTACTGTTTTTCGATTATGTCTTCACGAACATTTAGATAATATTATTTTAAGAAACTTTCATGAAGACAGATCGAAATCGACACGATTTCGGCATCCGAACGGACACAGACACGCGTGCACAAGATCCCGTTCACGCCCGTGCTGTCTGTGCGTCATAACTCGACGCACAGAGCTCCGTCTTGCGTGAAATTTTACGAGCACGTATGGGAAACCTCTGTCCACACGGTCGTAAAATTTCACGATGTTTCGTTGAGCGAGCGCGAAGTTATTCGTCGTGCACTGTTCAAACCATTATGTGCACCCGGCTAAAATTCGGGACTGAAATGCTCTTCGTACGTGCACACAACGCGACAAGGACCCATTCCAGGACCTTTGCCGCATAGACCTATACCTAGACTACCCAAGGGATCGACCCCCGAGTCGCGAAGTGGCCCCACGCACGAGCCACGAGCGGCGAACCGCACGCACAAGCACCGCGTGCCGAGCGCGCGTACAGGCCGCACGCTGTGCGTGGGCCATTGCTCGCATCGCTATGACTTTGTGTCATTCGACGTGTCATAGACCTACCCGTGACCCTACCTAGCCGTGTACACGATCTTGTGGCTTCTCGTTGTGCGTATGACGCGCAATCGAGCGGAAAATGCTCTCTTTGACACGCGGATCGGGTTTTTTTGAAACGCGTTCTGTGGAACAACCACGGACACAATTTTGGACCCGTGAGTACCCGTGTATCACGTAGGTTGATACCAGCGTGTATGCCGAGTTTTACGGATTGATTGGTGTATTTTGTGTTTTGAGTGATTTTGTCGAAATTGGTTTTTCGGGTTCAAAGTTTTGAATAGAAATGTGATTTTTCGATCCTTTGACTTTTAATCGATATTTTCTGATTTATTAGTTCATAAATGATATTTAGTACTTGAGGGAAGTGATTCGCGG